>OX371223.1:219922974-220522974 GCA_947310385.1 Nephrotoma appendiculata
CAAAGGAATTAATCTGCTCGTCTTTGGCCTCATGAAATAACTTTGGTGCCCCATCCAATCTTGTTATTGCATAAAGCAATGTGGCTTCATCCGACCATTTATATAATCTGCTATATTTTTCTATTTTTTGTATCCAGCGTTCCACCTTGATATCTCCATCAATATAAGAATCATAGCTGATATCGGTCTGCAATAGGGCTCGTTTCACTAGCTATTTGTTATTTTTGTTTTCTGCTTCTTTTATTAAAACGTGAGTGACATGCTAATTATGACAAATTAAATTAAATAACTGTGGTGATGTGAGAGTATGGCAATAGATAGTGATCATAGATCAGGAAACTGATAATATATTCAGATGCAACAATTGAACTAGTACTTTTGGCAATGAACCCCCATTCGACGAGTAAACCCGGAAATGCCTGATCGGTCAAAAGGAAGAATTGTTACACATTATCGGTTAAGAATTGATGGAGTTATGTCCCAGGTGGCCAAATACCAGAATTCCTTCCCAAAATCATGTAAGAATCCCATTTGCATCCAGCACACCCCTTTCCAAGTGGCCACATTCCAAAAATCATTTAAGAATATCATTTCCATCCAACATACCCAATCCCTTTATAATCGGTTAAGAATTGATCGAGTTCCGTCCCAGGTGGCCATATTCTAGAATTTCTTCCCAGAATCGTTTAAGAATCCCATTCCCATCAAGCATACCCAATCCCAACATAATCGGTTAAGAAGTGCCTGAGTTTCGTCCCAGATTAAATTCGATCGAATAGATTAAATATAAAAACATTCGAATTTAACGGATAAGCGGATTTAACGGGCTCCCCACTCCCAAATTAGGCCAAAAAATCGAGATTTTTCTGTATAACAGTTTACGTTAAAATGCACGTAGAATGTCCGTCAAAAACCAGTACCCTAAATGTTTTACCAAACATAAAACCATCGGTTAATGTAATTTTCCTTTAAAATAAGACACAGTAATAATAAAAAATGTATACCTCGACATTTTTACAAATCCGAAAGTGTGTCTGTCGTAACTTAATGATTGAGCCCCTGAAGAATTGGCTAATCAAATGGTGAAATGCAGGCATAGGTTTTCACAATAAATAATTAAATTACAATCATTTTTGTTTGAAATCGGTCTACCGAAAGTGTTAGTTTACACAGAATCTTTTAACCTCCGGCAAATATTACGAGAAGACTGCGAATTCATGTAAGAAGAAATACTAATAAGGAAAAGATTCTAAATTCAATTTGTAATAATAATGGTCGACACCAGCCAACCAAATATCTAATTTGGCGACAATGACGATAAACATATTAAATCTCAAACTATTAAATTTCTGCAGAAAATCCTAAATTCTTACAATACCGATAAATTGTTTATTGGACCACGCGAGTCCCTAAGTCGTAATCTTAACCTTTCAGAAAATCATACAGAACTAGGTGTTAAGCCTAATAATTCTCGAGATATTCAAATTATTAGTATCAAGTCTTCCGTATTTATAAGTCTTCCGGTTTATGTTAGTGATGTGTGTGGCTCTAATGAACTTATCCCAAAATAGTTTACCACTAAAAAAAATTTATTCAAATATTTTAAAAATTCGCCTAAATGCCATTTTAATTTTTATTTTAGCAATACATTCTCATTTTTTTTTATAGTTTAGGACCAATTTAGTTTTAACTTCAAAAGCGTGTACAGGCGTGTGAAGTTTGTGCTAAACTATTCCTATTATTAGTTCTACTCTAGTTAGGTCTAACTTCACACGCATCTTTTCGGTTGCATCCATATTGATAATTACGGTTTGAATTATTGTCCGGATGTAGTCTTCGTAGAGTATGTGTTAGACGATGACGTTGTAAGCATTGAAGTCTGTTTATTAATTGGACAGTTTACGTATTCGATTTTATTACCATCGGCCGTAGAAGAATTACATATTGTTGGTAAATCATCACTATCGAGCGAATGTAAGAGTGTCGGCGATGACATGACCATCGTCGAAGTTGCTTCCACTCTATAGACAACGACCTTGGCATATTTCTGTGGCTGTACAATTTTTGTTAGAATGTATAGAACTCCTTTTACGGCATTTCGATTTATGGGCACACCCTTATTTTGATTTTGCCTATTTTTGTTCACCAGTAAATTATCGATCAAAATATTATTTTGATTTGGATTATTTGGTTGCTGCACCCCAGAATTTTATATGTAACAACTTTTTTCCGTGCATTTATAGCAACTGTTGATTTATGATAATTGGAGCACTTGACAGTGCGGATTAAGATTCTTGTATGCTACGATCTTTGTCGGAGAACATAATGGGAATATCAAATATATTTGTATTACTCAAATGCGATTTTATAACCGTAAATTTCTTTGGGCTTATCATAATCAATGACTGTGGCGATTGCACAAAACTGGGTTGGCTTATTGTTACAAAATGTGTGGTGCCTCGCATTTTAATTGTGTAATACTAGTATTTATTGTCCTTTCAGCAGATCACGTCGCAGTTTTGTTCGTAAATATTGTTCGCCTTGGTTACACAATCTATTAAGCTGTTGCGGGTGTTATTCAGTTTGCTTGGGGACGATTGGTTTCATTGTTAAAAATTGTTGCACATCTAGTGGATTAGTTCGAAAAATAATTGTTAGTCATGGTGTTTACGGTTTCAAACTAACTCGAAATTCCGAAGTAACAAATAAAAAAAAAAAAAAACCATTTATTAAAAAAAAATTTCATCCCTTTAAACGATTTAAAAACCAATTCGCCTATGAAATTCATAATTTCATCCACGCCTAATTACACAATTTACTTAGATTTGCGTAATTTGCTGGGAAAAATGACGCTTTGAATGCCTTGCCAGTACTATTATTCAAAATAACTTAAGATGTTCCATTTCACTTACTACATAAAATGTATAAGAGCTACAATTTAAACGGAACGTGTATACGAAGTTCTGGAAATAATCCTGAAAATTGAATGGGATGTTTAGGTATAGATGTCGATGTTTACGTATTTTCTTACGCTTAGAGAATTAAAACACAAGGAAAAGTTATAGTCTCATAATCTAGCCAACTAGGAATCACTCCCCCATGGAAAGTGCTAAGCATGCAAAATATTATATTGAACCATATTTATTGAAATGCAATCAACTGCACGTCAAAGTAACCATAGGGTCATTATTGTACATCATATGATGTAAAATGCTGATTATATATAATGGCCTAAACAAAGTCGACGCGCGGGACGCGCATATTTCGCGTCTGGCTGACAAATCAAAGTAAAATATATAAAATTTTATGAACGAATACATACTGGTCCGCGATACGCGACTCTAAGTTTCGACTCTATATTTTCATGTTACGCATCCAAGTGTCATTTTGTTTTTAAAAGTTTGGCGGTTTTTGTTTTTGTTCGTGCTTTTCAAATTTCATTTAGTGTCAGTTTCATTTTTCATTTAACTTTAATAATAAAAGTATGACTAATTCATAATTATAATGAACGAGAAACAGCTAATTGCTCTAGTGAAGGAAAATAAAATATTTTTCGACACAAAATCCAGAGGGTATATAAACTCGGCATTAAAGGCAGAGATATGGCTAAAAATTGCCCAGAGCTTCATGTTGAGGATGGTATGTATATTACTATATCTAATATTTTATAATCTAATTTTAATATTTACGATTTTAAATTGAAATATATTGGCTTGAAATTAAAAATCACAAGTTTATTGTAATCATTATACACACATATGAAATTCCATTTCCCTGTTTTCTAGTAAGTGACTGTTCTAAACGGTGGAAAAGCCAACGGGGCAAATTCGTGTGAGAATTTAAATTGAAGAAGTTTCAACCTTCAGGAAGTGAATTTGTAAATGTACCGGAGTGGGAGTATTTCAACAATTTATTGTTCTTAACTGATTACATCGCACCGAGAAGGTAAATTTTTCTTTCTGATACATTTTTACATATACATAATTTATAATTCATAATCATTGCTATTTTAGAACTATAGGCAACTATCACCTTCCTAGTCAACCAACAGAACCAACAACGCCCAGTTTTGAAATTAGTTTAAGTGAAGGTAACGAATTCGTCATGGAATAGGAATATTTAGAGGAGAATTCAATGACTGACTCAGTTCAGTCTGTACCTCATCAAAAACGGTCGCGATCAATCAGGAATGACCACAGTAGAAAATGAAGTTCTGCAAACAATGACTTCAATCAAAAACTACATGGCATCAGAACACACCGAACGAAAAAATATCTCCGTAGAATAGAAGCATATTTATCGGGAATACAAAACCACAACCAGCACAAAGCTAAAAGACGAATGGTGGAATATTTATGCAAATGTCAACTTGCAGATTTAAATAACGAGGACTAAGATGACATAACGATGCAGTTTTTAATATTTATTGATTAATAAACAATTAAAATTACAATCCATAAAACAATTTATTTTATTTTTAATTGGTGTGGAATAGCCCCTTTCTTTTGAAAGTATGCTCCTAAAGCATTTCGCAAATGGAACGCTAATCTTGATGCATTGTTGGAATTCACTTGCCTCGTCAACCGTTGTAAGCCTGAAGTAGCTCCTTCAGCAACTTCGGTTCGCCATTGCCCCAGAAAAATGTCTCCTATGTCAGATTCAGCATCGGCCAGTGAGTGGGCAATATACAGGAACTGGAGTTTTACATAATATTAAGAAATTGTGTAGTGCCACACATGCCAAAATTATCTGTAAGAGAAATAAATCATTCATAAGTTTTGTCCATTAACTTATTGTACTATAGGTTGTCATACTCTTTCTGTGTTCTCCGGAATACACTTTAAGGTGGTCTGTAAGACGCCCCATCTAGCTACCAAAATCTCAAAAGCATTTTCAATAACGACACGACCGCGAGATATTCTATAATTAAACACTTTCTGTTCTTTAGATAAATATTTTCCATAAAATGGTCGCATCAAATTGTGTCTTAGCGGAAATGTAGGATCCCCGATAAAAAAATATGGGAATGTTGTGCTGGAGTTTAGCAAATATTTATTTTGTGGAAGTGGTAAACTTTTACTGAACAATTGTTTACCGAAAGGACTCTCAGCTAAAATTCCTGAAATTATAATTTTCAAGTAAAATTTTTAACTGAAACGATACCTACTAACATTCAAAATAAATTTACCTCCATCGCATTGACTACCGTAAGCGCATCAACCATGGTAAAGACATAGTTCGAATCACATGCCAAAAAAACAATATGTACTACAAAAAAATTTTATAGTTATAAAACTTGGAGCCACTATGTGGCGTCGCTGTAATCGACATATGCCTTCCGTCTATGACACCAACGCAGTGAGGTAAATCCCATTTATTTTCGAAGCCATTCGCAATTATTTTATAGTCTGTTTCATTTGGTACTTTACAGTATTCGGGCGATAAGATATTCCAAATTGCATCACATGTCTCGTATATGATGTTCCAAACTGTGCTATGCCCCATTTTAAACCTCCAACCTAAAAATAGGCTCGAAACTTCCTGCGAAAGATACCTGAAAGAAAAAAATGGCATACTTGCCATACATTATTTTTTAATTAATATTTTGAACTAACTTACGATAGAGTTAGAGCAAATCTCTCCTCTTCACATATTGTATATTTCGTCTTTCTTTTCCTTAATTTTGGTTTTATAAGCAAGAACAAACTTTCGTACGCTTGTAACGACATTCGCGTATGTTTTAAAAAATCTTCTTCAATAGTTTTCATAGGCAGTAAACAAGTAGTATAGAAGCCATTAATATAACGATCTAATTTTTCTTCTCGAGAATAAAACCGCCTCGTGTTTTGCTTCCTTATCAGTTTATTAGCTAAATATAAGCTGCAAACAGCTGGGCATCACACATATATCTTCACTATCCTTAATGTGAATATTAATAATGATTAATTTATTAATTAATTTTATTAAAATTTATAAATATTGCTTTTACGAGAAAAACCAATTTGAAATCAAATTAAACTGAATACGTCATGAGAAAATGTGAAAAACTCGCGTTGAGATTACAAAAAAACCTTATAAATTGTTTCACGCGTCTTTAACAGTTACGCGCGTCGAGTTTGTTTAGGCTATGAAAGTGTAAAGGGTGGTTAAATTTTAAGGGCCGATGTTGATTTTGAATAAAACACAAATTATTTAGGAAATTATTGTCAATTCTTTTTATTATAATAATATGGTATGGCTCAATTATGTATGGAACAAAATATCGGCCAAATACCCGCCGCGACCTCGGCGGCACACCTCCACCCGATGGTCCAAATTTTCGATGACGCTTAGGCATAATTGAGGTTCTATGCCGTTAATGTGCCGAATTATCTCATCCTTTAGCTCTGCAACTGTTGCTGGCTTATCGACGTACACCTTTTCTTTCAAATAACCCCAAAGAAAGAAGTCCAACGGTGTCAAATCACATGATCTTGGCGGCCAATTGACATCGCCACCACGTGAGATAACACGGTCATTGAATTTGTTGCGCAAAAGAGCCATTGTTTCGTTAGCTGTGTGGCAACTGGCACCGTCCTGCTGAAACCACGTATCGTCCACTTCCATATCTTCCAATTCGGGCCATAAAAAGTTTGTTATCATCTCACGATAGCGAACACCATTCACAGTAACTGCCTGACCGGCCTCATATTGGAAAAAATACGCCCCGATGATGCCGCCAGCCTATAAACCGCACCAAACAATCACTCTTTGTGGATGCATTGGTTTTTCGACAATCACTCTTAGATTATGATTCGCCCAAATGCGGCAATTCTGCTTATTGACGAATCCACTGAGGTGAAAATGTACCTCATCACTGAAGATGATTTTCTTCGAAAATTGATCATCCACTATTGCCATTTCTTGCCACCATTCTAACCATTGACGACGTTTGGAATGATCAAGAGGCTTTAGTTCTTGAGTCAATTGCACCTTATAAGCGTGTAAATGCAAGTCTTTATGCATAATGTTCATCAACAACGAGCGTGAGAGGTGCAATTGTTGGGCACGACGACGAATTGAGGTGGACGGCTCTTCAGCTACACTATCAGCAATTTTTTCTGCAGTACGAGCTGTACGAGCATGCACTGGTGTTTTAAAATCTCCTACAGACCCGGTTTGCTCATATTTTTGCACGATTTTTCGGATTGTACGCACATTTGGACGATTAAATTGACCGAAAAAATCACGCTTTGATTTGAACGCCCATTTTCATAATATGCCTGAATAACTTTAACGCGTTGCTCGATTGTGTATCTCTCGTTCAAATTGAGTTAGTCTGAAATTGAGAAATGTCAAATTAAATGCAGAAAAAAACTTGACGTTTAGGTGTGGTTCACATTCAACGTCGGCCCTTAAAATTTAACCACCCTTTATAAAGGTAATTGTTAATTGTAGTTTTGATTTAAAATTGTAACGAAAATTATTAAATGAATTTATTTTTTATGACTTAATAATTAACCCTTTTAGTGCCAAGGAGCGCGATCGTACTTTTGTTCCCCCAATACGATCTGTATTACTTGTATGTACTTGTTGACATATCACAAAAATTTGTTTCTCATTTTTATTACTACACACTCGAAAAATAAAATAAAATTGTTTTTGAAGTATTTTTTGTAAATAAAATGCTTCGAGAAATGAAATATATTTTTAAATTTCTTTGTTCGTCTATAGCAGCGTGACACTTTTAGCTAAGTCTCTAAAAATCATGTTGGCACTAACGGGTTAAACAACTAATAATAATATGTATGTCTATTATAACCATTCATCTATGAACTCACTAGAATACCGTAGAAACTATACACACATATGTATATAGGCTGTAGTAGCCAATAAAATAAATTAAGAAGCACACGAGAAAAGAAAACTAACCAAAAACGGATAAATATTCGATTATGTTTGCCCCTCGAAGTATAATTTCACTGTTACTTTCATTCCCTAAAACATAAAAGTTTGGTTTCTTACATTTAACTTATTTACACTGAAATTGGTAAAGAACCAACACAATCTGCAATAAGATTTACTACCTTATTCTTTTGCAAAAAAAAAAACGAACAAACTTTATTTTCGAACCAGTCAACTACGGTGTAATAAAATGAAGATGTTGCAGTTTGTTTTCTAACACATTCTTAATTTAAGTTCTTTATTAAGATAATCAAAAGCATAAAAAACTTTATTTATTTAATGTTTGTTTTGTGCTGCTTAAGTTGTTATTTCATTTAAACGAAATGCCAAAGCACAACTTTTTCGCATGAGATTAACTTTCTGATGATACATCAATTTTTATGAACCTTAAAGTAGAGAACCTGGAAAATTTCTCAATTAACATAATATAAATAAAACCAAAACAAAGATTGTTAAGAAAACAATTTCAATTATGACCTTTTAACTACCGAAGTGTGCAACTAGAGATCAACTCAATTATTTGTGTGATAAAACAGAAAATATAATATATGTACATTCTTGTATCCACAAATAGTGATATAAAAATTTTCACATCACATTCGCAATGCAAATATTAATCAACAGCACATATCGCGTTCAAAATTTTATTGTAATACAAAAAAAATCCAATCCAAAACGAAAATTAATTAAAATCCAATTTCATACTTCAAAATACATATTTGTTATGTTTATACAAAAAAAAAATAAAAAAAATAAAACAAAATCATTGATATATAAATAAATATGTACATAAAATAAATTGTTGCACATTTTAAATATCAATAATCACGTTTAAAAATATTGTAATTAATATTTGTTTTAATTTTTATTTAATTCAATTAGAATTAATATTTTTTTTATTGAACACGGTGAATATACAAATTATTTAAAATTTTTTGGATTTCAATGAAGTCAAAAAAATTTTTTTTTAAAATTATTTAAGGTGATTTGCGCTCGACTAAGGTAGAGTACTAAGAAATAATGTACCAATTTGGATACATACATACCAATTTAAAATTTATTTAAATTCTAAGACCTTTCCGCCAAACTGTGTGAATGTAATAAACTTTGAACTTTTAAATCTGTAAATGGTCGTCAGAACTCTGTAACACGGTCCTATGAGGTCGATTGTGACCCAATTCCACGAAAAACTCAACAAGAAAATGATAATCTTACGTTTTAAATATTTTTTTTATCTGATTGTGTTCTTATAAATTGGAATGTCAGTATATCAAAATGAAAACTGTATATTTGCAAACCATTTTGTATCGTGTTTGATCGATGATTCTTCGATCTTAATTTTTTGATTCTTGAAGAATTTGCCCTGCCGAATCAGGTTTGTATCACTGGATTGTGAATAACTTTAAAGAATTTGACGGTTTACAATAATGCTGGTAATTTACACCGCTTCCAGAATATTTCTACAAATACTTTTTTAATGTATGTGAAGTTGGCCCAAATGTCAGCCCTAAAAAACGCAGTGGCAACACGTAAACTATAATTTCTGTCACGTACGAACTATCAGCCCAAAAAAATCGTATGTCACGACATTTGAATGATATCAGCCCAAAAATGTTGTATTTCATGTATTTTGTACAACGTTTCAATTTATATTATTAATTTAATTGCATTTATTTGAATTAATTACAACCTTTTCTTACATTTGTTTTATGAGACTATAATAATAATTATTGCTAATTTAATGAATATATGTATATAGTTTTAGTAAGTTATAGTTCCTAGTGTTAGAGTTACCTATGGTGTGTGCGGCTATTCATTGATTTTGATATTAATTTCATTTTGATTTATATGTTTTTTATATATCTTATGTTTTCCGAAATATACTGGGATGTTACAGGAATCATCTACGTGTTAATTCACATGCTGCCTCCTCAATAGTAAACAATGTGGTTCTCAAATCTTCAATTAATAGGTACAATGGTCTGAATTTTTCTTTTCTAAACACACAAGTATCCTTCGCAATTTTTTTTTTTTTTTTACATTGGCCATCGGTCATTCGTGTTTAAGGTAGTCGAAATCATAGTGAGACCGATGACCAATACCCAAAATCTCAACTTTCATTAAGATATACAGTGTGTTCTCAAAGTGGCTATATATGGGCCATTCTCGCCATGGGATACCAATTACATCGTCCTAAAACTTTGCACCTGCAAAGGTTGAGACCAGAAATACTCGAAAATCATAGTGAGACCGATGACCAATATTCAAAATCTCAACTTCCATTAAGATTTACAGTGTGTTCTCAAAGTGGCTATATATGGGACATTCTCGCCATGAGATACCAATTACATCCTCCTAAAACTTTGCACCGACAAAGGATGAGACCAGAACTACTCGAAAATCATAGTGAGACCGATGACCAATATCCAAAATCTCAACTTCCATTAAGATATACAGAGTGTTCTCAAAGTGGCTACATATGGGCCATTCTTGCCATGAGGTGCCAATTACATCCTCCTAAAACTTTGCACCGGCAAAGGTTGAGACCAGAACTACTCGAAAATCATAGTGAGACCGATGACCAATACCAAAAATCTCAACTTCCATTAAGATATACAGTGTCTTCTCAAAGTGGCTATATATGGGCCATTCTCGCTATGAGATACCAATTACATCCTCCTAATTCTTTGCATCTGCAAAGGTTGAGACCAGAACTACTCGAAAATCATAGTAAAACCAAAGCTTAAAATCTCAACTTCCATTAAGATATACAGTGTATTCTCAAGGTGGCTATATATGGGCCATTCTCGCCATGGGATACCAATTACATCGTCCTAAAACTTTGCAACTGCAAAGGTTAAGACCAGAACTACTCGAAAATCATAGTGAGACCGATGACTAATACCCAAAATCTCAACTTCCATTAAGATATACAGTGTGTTCTCAAAGTGGCTATATATGGGCCATTCTCCCCGTGAGGTACTAAAAACATCATCCTAATTCTTTGCATCTGCAAAGGTTGAGACCAGAACTACTCGAAAATCATACTGAGACCGATGACCAATACCCAAAATCTCAACTTCCATTAAGATATACAGTGTGTTCTCAAAGTGGCTATATATGGGCCATTCTCGCCGTGAGGTACTAAAACATTCTCCTAATTCTTTGCATCTGCAAAGGTTGAGACCAGAACTACTCGAAAATCATAGTGAGACCGATGACTAATACCCAAAATCTCAACTTCCATTAAGATATACAGTGTGTTCTCAAAGTGGCTATATATGGGCCATTCTCGCCGTGAGGTACTAAAAACATCCTCCTAATCCTTAGCATCTGCAAAGGTTGAGACCAGAACTACTCGAAAATCATAGTGAGACCGATGACCAATACCCAAAATCTCAACTTCCATTACGATATACAGTGTGTTCTCAAAGTGGCTATATATGGGCCATTCTCGCCGTGAGGTACTAAAAACATCCTCCTAATTCTTTGCATCTGCAAAGGTTGAGACCAGAACTACTCGAAAATCATAGTGAGACCGATGACCATTACTCAAAATCTCAACTTCCATTAAGATATACAGTGTGTTCTCAAAGTGGCTGTATATGAGCCATTCTCGCCATGAAATACCAATTACATCCTCCTAAAACTTTGCACCTGCAAAAGTTGAGACCAGAACTACTCGAAAATCATAGTGAGACCGATGACCAATATCCAAAATCTCAATTTCCATTAAGATATACAGTGTGTTCTTAAAGTGGCTATATATGGGCCATTCTCGCCATGGGATACCAATTACATCGTCCTAAAACTTTACACAGGCGGTTTCTTTTGTTTTCAGATTACATATATCATTGAATGGTACTATCATCTTAATAGTGACAGAGGAGCCCATTAAACCTCCGATCCACCTCCTTTCCCAATAAATGATTAGTTCGTTTAATGCGCCGATGTACACTTTAACATAAACTCAAATTATAGTCAAAAGTTAAGTCTCAAATAAACTGCTACGGAACTGAAATGTAGTATTTATTTCGGTAATTTTTGATTTGATATAATTGATTTATCTATCATGTGGGTTTCATAATTTTTCGACATATTTATTTTTGGGCTGACATTAAAATAAGGCGGTTTTGCTGTGGTAACAGAATACTTTTTGATTTAACATAAATATTTGGCAGATACTTGATGCAGTAAATGTTCGTATATTTTACAGAACCTTAATAGTTTTGGGGTTAACATTTTTGACCCAACTTCATATACGTAAGGAACCACAACAACTTTTTTAAAGATTTATCATTTTTGCATCTTAATATTTTCTGTCACGATAGTTTCATTTTTTCACGACACTTGCATTAGTGTTGCCAGCTTTTAAAACCGCCATTTTTTGGGCTAGAATTTTGGGCCAACTTCATATAAGTACTTTTTTGTTATTAATTCACTTTCCACAATTTATAATAAATCACAAAATTTTATTTCACCACTAACAACTTTTCGTACATTTTTTTATATTTCGCCTACCGCATCTCCTGAATGACTCACCCATTGTATTCGTTTCCCTCGTTTTTATATACCGATGGGCTAAACTCGCCTGGATTTATACAGAAGTAAATTATTGACGGTTTAAAATGATATAATTTTTCTAAACCTTCAATGAGCAGTTTTCAATCGTTTGCGCACTAACCGGATAGGCGAGATCACAACAACCACATCTAAGCCTGTTCCAAATGTACTACCTTCGGTTTCCTTCTTTGCCCTTTCTTGATTATGTAAACTATGTCGTTTATCTTTGTGTTGACAGTATATGACCCTTTTCTTCATTGCGGATTATAGAGCCAAACCAGTTGTACTTCTTCGAATGTTTTATTATGTTCACATATGCCATACCTAATCTTCATTCGATCGCTTGCTTACCAAATTTTTTCTCGTACAAATTTGTTTATCTGATCAAGTTGTTGTTGTATTTTATCGACGTAATCTTGACCATACAATGCTAATAATAGAACAGCACTAAACTTAATAATATCTGCTGGTAATCGTAGATTATTCCCGAAAATTATTTTGGCCTGTGTTTAATTATTTTAGTCGTGTACTGCTGATCGATAAGCCATCTGAAATAATTATACATGTCGATCCTAGTCGCACAGATTTTATTCTTAACCTTTGCTTAATATTTCTCCAGAGTATTATTAAATCACTGTCTGAGTCCATAGCGGCTAATTCAGTTGGTAATTATAACATCAACGATAAAATCTCTAGCTGCCGTTTTTTCTTTCGACTCTGGGACTGCTCCATAACTCCTGCCGCTCGCACGTCCTTAATCATTCAATCCACGTCTTTTTGTATTGCCAATGGTAATCTTTTAGGTGCTTAGCGTTTTGGTGTCTCTATTCCTTCTGGGTTATACCGTAGTGGTCTCTCCATTATTTTCTATACTATACAAAAAATAGAATTGTATCTTTGTAGTAATCGCTGCGCTTCAATTTTCTGCTCCTTTCTGTTCAGTTTTGCAAAGGTTCTCCTATTATTTCATTTTGTTCTGCTAGAGATTTAGAGCTATAATTGGAACTCTATCGCCATTATTTAGTATTACTATGGCGCTTCATTAGCTTCTACAACCCACAACTTCGGTGACGCAGAACCCACTCCACATTTCTTTAAACAATTGTTTCTCTATTTGGTGACAGCTTTCTCGGTGGTCAATTATTACTCTCGTGCTGGTTGTTCCATTTGCACCGCTGAATATCGTAAAAATTCGATTCGGTCAGGTGAGAAGGATCATCGATGAAAAGCTGGCCAAAGAGATTAGTTATTTTGGCCTACAGTTGAAACAGTAGGGTGTTCGTTGTTTTTGACGATGACAGCATGGATGGAGAGATCTGTGAGCGAGATAGGTTGGTGTCAAATTTGTAGGAGGCAGTGATGGAGCAGCATGTTTTCGAAGATAAAGCGAGGATAGATGGTGACTGCGAGGTTAGATAGCATCAAGAGGTGAAGACACAAGAGAGGTTGAATTATTTTGCTCTTTACGGACTAAAATACAGGGGCATCAGTTTTTTTCCTTAGGCTCAGGTTGGGGTGGTAATATTCCGATCTCGTCGATTGGCTGTGAACGTTAATTTAGCGTTACTTGATAACTTAGTTGTAAAGCAGATTAGTTTGGAACTAAATAGTTGTGATTGTTCGTATTGCATCTGGAATATTCAGCGTGGTTTATAAATACGGGTGTGATGAACGCAATAGATGGGTCAATCAGGAGATCCGGTACGCGATAGTTTACAGTGAAATTAGTGGTGTGATTTAAAAAAATTGTGAATGGTGTAAAGTGATGTGGAAATTCTTGTTTCGATTGAGCACCAAGTTCTATATTTGTATCAATACATGATAAATATATATAAACAATATTCTTTGGTTATAGTTTTTTTTAGTGGTTCTGAAAAAGTTTCAGCTTCGGTGGTCCACTTAAAGATGTCTGGTTTTCCTTTGAGCAAGTCCATGATTGGGGCAACAAAATAGAATAATCTTTTATAAGCCACCGATTGCAGTCGGCAACGCCATAAAATTGCCGAATATGTTACACTGTGGTTGATTTTTAGTAAATTTGGAGATCCAAATGATTTTTGTTTTCGAAATCGTTCTATCGAAAAGTGGCGCCTCTATAAATTTTGTTTTTTATTTGAAATTATTTTGTAAAGTATATCATTTATGATAAAAGCGACTATAAAGAGACAGTTTCTAAAATATATTTTAAAAAAATTGGTCCACGCCAGACAGTCCAAATTGTATTGAGCGGGATGAATTTTTATCTTTTTCTTCGGTGGTGCTACATACCATGGAAGGAATTTGGCCGCATCAACGATGCTCTTCAGATAACTCGATCCGCAACGAGAGGGCGCCAGATACAGTTTAACCAATAGTCTGAATGTTTTGTTCAACGTCGTCCATTCACCGAAAAGGGGGCGTACCACGTGGTGTTGCCTTCGATATTCGAAAGTTACGAAGTTACTCCGAGAGCTTGCCTTCGACTATTATCTTGCCGATAATAATAATAATTAATACGTTTCACATGGTTATCAATTTTGAAGGAATGTCCAAAATGTTAAGCACTCCATAATGTGTTCCTCTGGAATCTATTATACGCCTATTAGAAAGCTATTTATAGAAAATGAACAGGGATGTCCTTTTCAAAGCACTTTTTCATCACAATCTTCAGAGAAAACGTTTGATCGGTTGTTGCCCAAAACACGCTCGCTATAAATTGATAACTTGTTACCAACTACGTTAGCCAAAACCTTGCAGCTGGTGTTAAGTAAAGCTATTCTGTGATATTAATTACAATTCAGCCGGTTTCCCTTTTTTGGTAGTTGATAAATTAATGCTCTAATCCACTCGTCTAGGATTTTCCATGCGAACCTTGAGCATTTCTGCAGCATGCGCTTTATAATTTTTAATTTTATATATGACGCTTCGCACTTCATTGTTACATGAAGTGGCTGGTGGTGTCATTTCTTCAATATATCAACTTGATTTAATCTAGTTTGTTGCCCGCTGCGGACCGTAATGCCTGCCTGTTTAAAGGTGACGAGATATAACTTGGCAACACTGTTAGGACAGTGTTTGTGACCATTTATTACTCGCCAGATTAGTTGCGAATAGTGCTACTATATTGGTGGATGTCGCTAGCGATTTATTTTATTGATCGGTATCTGAGTCTTAAACTGGCGGTTTTGATTTAAGCACTTGTTGTTTATGCCATTGTCGATCCGTCCTTCTACATATTCGGTTGGGTGTTTTCTCGCTCTCAGTCGTTGCATTACTCGTGTTGATTGTGTAAGATATTTTTTATCTAGAATTGCTGTTATTGCCAATTTTATTATGTTCGACTGCTCTTTCTCTTAATGGGGTAGTGGTTGGCTGTCCAGGTTTCTGATATCTTAACTTTATTGTAATGCTGCATGTTATTGTTTAACGCTACGATATTCCGACGTGAGATTTGTTGGAATAAGTTATTATACTTGGGTACGGCCGGCATATTTCATAACTACCAGAAAGTGGTTAGAATTGTTGCCGTGCGTACTTAGTTGTTTTGGTGCTAAAAATCCCTTTGAACAAAAGCATGTAGCTCATTTTATTGATCGTAAATAACTCCATCATTCGATTTCTATGTTCATTCATCATGAATCCGCTTCGGTCGGAAATTTGTTCTGCCTACCATCAGATTATGTAGAAGAATCAGCTCGATAGTGCGCATCCCGTTGTTGTTTGTTGCAAGGTGAAGAGAGTCTGGGCTGATGGTACCACCATGTACATATACCCTCTGCATTGCCGATTTCGGGGTTGAAGCCATCCAAAACAATCTTTACATCGTGTTGGCGAAAACTGTTTAAAACTTTCGAGGTGGTTGTATAAAGTGTCTTTGGCATGTTCTGATTTCACCTCAATTGGGGAATTTATGTTCATAAAGGATATGTTCAAGTAACGCGTGTGCAATTTGACTATGATTGCTTTGGAAGAGATAAATCCGTGGCGACTGTGATCGACGATGTTGTTGCCGACTAGTCTAGTTTCTTTACAGTAGAAGTGTAATTTGATCGTACTTGTACTGAGATGCCTGACCGAAGAGTTGATGGAGGCTCTCCGGTTGATCTGAACTGAATACATTTCATACTCCAAATTACAAATTGTTATTCATATTTCGAGTCCGATCGTAACATTTGTTTTTGGTGCGGGGAGGTGGTGTGCGCACTTGCTGAAGTTGCGTGCAAGTTTTGATCAATAAAACCATTTTACAATATCAAAAGATAGTTGTCTCTTTAACTTTAAAAATAAAGTGTGATGTATTCGACATTTACGTGTACATTCGCGGTAAATGAAAGCGGGGTTTTGACCACAACATTATACCCTTCATATGTTTTTGCTGTAAGTTTCTGCAAAGTATTTTTATAAAAATTTCATTAAATAATTTATCTATTTCTAACAATTCAACGCAAAACTTATTGAATCCAAATGGAAAAGTATTAAACTTCCCCACAAAAATATGGAGGGGTGAATATGGTGTGGCCAACACTCAATTTTCTTTTACCATGAATGTATGCATATTTAGATCTCGAATACACCATACTTGATTTTTAAAGCAAAACAATAAACTTACTGGACTTCTGTTTAAACTGTCTTGTAGAATCAAAACACAATATAAGAAAGAGAAGATAGAAAACTCTTGTTGGGGTTAAATTGCTGGTTGAAAATTTAATATTTACATTTACATTTTAATATTTACATTTATTTTATTCTTTTAGTTTTTTGTCATCTATATATATAAAACAAAGTCGGGTTAGTTACACCATTTATAACTGAAGAACGGCTGGACCGATTTTTATGATCTTTCTTTTGTTGGATTTGACTCCGTTCCGAATAGCATAATAACTATTAAAACATCGGAAAAATTCACCAAAAAAAAAGTTATCAAGAAAATTCATTTTCTCATATATTTAGTACATTTTGTTTTTTTTATTTTGTTCGTCTCAATACAGTGGTGGTTTAGGAAAAAAGAAAAGTCGGAAAAACTCAAAAGGGAAGCCCCAAAAATCTAATAAAAAATTTTTTTTTTTTATATGAATTTTGTAGGTGTAGTTTGTATGTGACGAGTGGTGCAGTGGTTAAAGCTTCGGCGCTTGGACCGCAAGGTACTGGTTACGAATCCGACTGGAGGCTGCATGCACATTTCTACTTTATTTTATTTTTATCGTTTTTTCTGAACTTTTGCAATTTTGTCTCAACGAAGGACGAGCTCATCAACAAAGTTTTCCCGAACAATATTACTAACCACAAAAATCACAATTGGGTGAGTGAACGAGTAATTCTTGCGGCAAAGAACAAAAATGGGGATCACTTAAATTTCACAATTCAAAATCTAATCGTCGGTCCACTTCATTGCTTCAAATCTATCGACTGTGTGACAAACAAAGACGAATCAACCAACTGTCCAACTGAATTTTTAAACTCATTGGATCTGGCTGGCTTGCCCCCGCACAATTTACAACTGAAATTTGGTGTGTTGCCGGGAATCATCATGCTACGAAACCCGAATCAACCAAAACTATATAACGGAACGCGTTTTATTTTGAGAAATCTCAAGGAAAGTTCAAAGGTGAGGAAGTTCTCATTCCGAGAATTCTGATTAACCCAACCGATATGCCAATCGAGTTTAAACGAATTCAATTTCCGATTCGTCTTGCATTCGCCATGACGATCAACAAATCACAAGGCCCATCCTTGAGTGTTTGTGGCCTGAATCTAGAAAATGAATGTTTCTCTCACGGCCAATTGTACGTAGCATGTTCACGTGTCGACATACCATCCGCTTTGTTCGTTCTCGCACCTGACAATAAAACAAAAAATGTCGTATATCACAAGATGTTTTACTGAAGGGAATCGACCCTATTGCAACCTACTCAGGAAATAGTTTAAAAGAAAGTAGTGCAACAATGCTACGCGAATCATTTCGAATCAATTCAATAAAACGAAAGCCTTGCTGCCACGTGAATTACATTCATTTCAATGTAATTAAAATATATTTCATTTTGATTGAATTTAATTAATTTTTAGTATTCATTTTATCCGCCCCGGAGGTCTCGGGTTCAATTCCCGGTAGTGACAAGGAAAAAATTGGACGGCTGGTTTAGGATCAATGAATTAATCACTCATTAGTCATTATCCGAAATGAAAATATGATTATTAAACCTCATTTAAGACGGCCAAATCTCTTAATGGGGTATAGTGCCAGAGAGAGAGTGAGAGAGAAATTCATTTTATTTTAATAAAAAAACTCAATTTAATTAAGCTATAATAACTTTAGCAACATTTATTGATTTTGAGGCGGTACGAAGTTCGCCGGGTCAGCTAGTTTTTTATAAAAGTTGAACAACGTCATTGCAGAAGGATCTCCCAATTAATAGAAAAAAATTAAATATTGATTGATTGATTGATTGATTGATTCTGAATGCACGACCAAGTTCTTACACAGGAGCTCCCGGGTGACGCCGGGCCCACCGTACACTCTTTTTTACATATAACAAAACCGAAGGATTGGATAGGTTAGTTAAGTGGGACAGAATCGGCCCGGTTACAGACACCTAGGTATAGCCGATAGTTAGTAACACAAAGACAGCACAATACTAATCTACTAAGGAAGGATAAAGGTTTAATAGGTTTAATGGATAACGATGGTATTGGTCTTCAACAATTGCTTCTCTAAATCAGCAACCTGAGAAAAAAATTGTATTATTTCACGTACATCTGGAAATTTCCTGAAATGTAATTGTAAATTAATGCAAAATTTAATTGATTAAATCGGCACAATTGCAGACCCCTAAATATGGTCGATAGTTATTAATGCCTTGACAACACCATTCTAATCTACACAATCAACAATTAATATTTCAAAGAAATACAGGGTTATCCAATTCGAGGTTGATAAAGTAGAAATCTGTATACCGACATCTGTCAAAGATAAACGTCAAGTACGCTGTCATTTATTTAGTTGACATTCTGCCATTTAAGAATATGGAGCATTTAACAATCGACCAACGCGTTAAAATTATTAAATCTGCTGATGCTGATTTTTCGAACAAAATTTTCTTCAGTGATGAAGCTCATTTTTCGCTTGGTGGATACGTTAATAAGCAAAACTATAGAATTTGGGGCTCAGAAAATCCACAATTGATCCTAGAGAAGCCATTACACCCGGAAAAAGTCACTGTTTGGTGCGCATTGTGGTCTGGTGGTGTGATTGGGCCGTATTTTTTTGAGAACAACCATGGACGAACCGTTACCGTCAATTCTGAGCGCTATGGCCGCATGTTAACCGATTATTTTTTTACGAAAATCGAAGATTATGATCTTGACGATATGTGGTTCCAGCAGGATGGAGCAACCAGTCACGTAACACGAGCAAATCGAGATCTTTTGCAAGAGAAATTTCCTGGACGTTTGATTTCGCGATTGGCTGATGTCAATTGGCCTCCAAGATCCTGTGATTTAACGCCTTTGGATTTCTTTTTGTGGGGCTACGCGAAAGATCGTGTTTACGCAAACAATCCTCAAACTCTTGACGAATTGAAAACTAATATTCGTAAGGTAATGGCCGAGATACCGCCCGAAATGTGCCGAAAAGTCATTGAAAATTACCTCAAAAGAATCAAGGCCTGTAAGAAGTCCCGTGGAGGACATTTGAATGATATCTTGTTTAACTAAAAATGGCAAGGATCAATCTGTAAAATGAAATAAAAATTACAATACTTTCCGAATATTTTGTGTGCTTTTTTTAAGTTTACTTTATCAAGCTTGAATTGGATAACCCTTTATTATTTCACGTCTGTAGATTTTCTGAAATTTAATTCTAAATTAATATTTTCCGGCTTCCTAAATATAATATAAACATTTATTAATTTAATCCTCCTGCAATTACACGACTTACAATAGGATTTCCTGAAACCATAATTATTTAAATTATATCAAACTTAGTCTAAAATTAATTAGTATTTAACCCTTAAATCGAAAAACAAAAAAAAAAAAAAAATAATAATAATAATAATAAAAATAAAAAAATAAAAAAAAAATATAAATATAAAAAAAAAACAAAAAATTTCATATGTAAGGCATCCCAATGGCAATGGTTCCTGGAAAAATATCAATGTTATTCAATACCAGATTAACTACCTGATAGGATATTTCAAACAATTATAATTTAATTCAAAAATTTCAAAAATTTCAAATATTTTATTAGTTTTGTTCACCAAAAAAGAGAATATTCGATTAATTACCAAGTATAATTATAGTGCACAGGATATTTATATCATGCTCAATGGAACTTTACTATTCCTCAACCAATAACTGTTAAATATGGTACGCAGAATTGGATTGGCACTCTAGCATGTTCAATGGAACTAAGCAAACTCAAAACAAATGATGATCAAATTCGGGGTGCAAAGCCGAATTTGACGAAATTTTTGGATTCAGCTATAATGAATGAAATAGGCCGTTTCCAACCGAAATTTTCCAGTTTAGATTGTAGAGCTGGGCTAGGATTCTAATAAATTAGGATCAACTTGTATTGGGATTTTAATGTGTCTTTTTGATAAAGTTCTAAAATTCGATAATTCTGAATGGAACTTGGCCATACCTTGACCAATTATTGTCAAATCAGGCAAGCAGAATTAAATGTGAATGTAAAAATGGATTTAGGAGAAGTTCTGGAGTTCGGCCGTGCTAAGCAATGTCTTAACTAATCATGTTCGAATCTGATATGTTGAGCTGAACCGGGATTTCAACATAAATCCCGGGTGAAGTACTGGATTTTTCAACAAACAAATCCGAAAATAATCGGCCAAGAAATTTTCCTATTCCTCCATTTACACGTCAAAACAACCAGTTGACAGATGACCCAGCCGAACTAAGCCTCTCCCAAATTAATGCTAATTGCTAGAATTGCGATTTGCTAGAATTCCAATTAAGCCCAAAAATGATTTTATGCATCTTCCGCAGTATACTGTCTCAATCAAACAAAAACGATCATGATTTATGTGAGGTGATGACACGAACGGAAGATAGAACCACGCGGAAGGCTTTTTACACAATTGGTGCATGAGGAGGTCGTTGATTAGGATTTAGAATTCAAATCAATCGATATTCGTATATATCATTCCCATGCAAAGACGAACCTGTTTCGAGAAATATTATTGAGCCAGAAATTCTTTTAGATAAAATAGTGCCAGCAGTAAGCAATTTAAAAAAAAAACAGTCAACATTAAAAGGCCGAAGGATATCACATCAAAGATTTAATTGTCATTACAAATGGAAATAAAAAATTAAAAACCATTTTCCCTTTGCCATGCCGTAACACATATGAGGTCTCATCCCTTTAAATCAATCTACAAAAAAGTCATGAATATTTATATACATATACATATACACACATATATACATATATATATATATATATATATATACATATATATATATATATATATACATACATATACATATATATATACATACATATACATACATATACACATACATATCCATACATATACACACATACATACATATATACACACATACACACATATACATACATATACGTATATACACACATACATACATACACACATACATACATACATATACATATATACACATACACACATACATACATATATACACATGCATTTACATACATACACATTTAAAATATTAATATTTTAAAATATTTAAATGATTATAAAAAGGTAAAAACATTCAATCATATTATATAAATATACACATGCGTATATATAACTAAACATATACATAAGTATAAATACATATGAACCTACACACACATGCATATGCACACAAATCCACACATACGCCTATATCAGGGTTTAAAAAAGTCGCTCGTCAAAATGCATTGTTCACTCTACACCGATCGAACAGTGTCATGTTCCTATTCCATGGGAAAAATCTGCTGTCAGCAAAAATAAAAGCGAGCAAAAAAATATAGATTTTAATGGTTGTGTACGAAACAAAACATGTTGTCAGTAAAATTTTACTGAGAGAATAGTTGTGATGGTGGTAGTTTACTAGCATAATACTGCCATAAAAATGTAAATTGGACTTTTTCAAAACCAACAACAATTAAAAGCCCTGAACAAAGTCTGAAACGCAGATACCAATATACAAAAAACTACAGAAGATTGTGTTGTTTACACTAACAATCCCATGTTAATTTTTTTCTTTCGCACCACTACTTATTAAACTAGTGCGCACATACGTTCTAATACAATTATCTATAGTGTAGTTTTTTCTGTATCTGTTGCAACAGCATGGCTTTATATTGTTGTCGGTTTTGACTTTCTTTATAGCAGTATTTTTCACATACATATGTACAAAAAATGTATGTAAAGATAAGAAATTTTTGTCACACTCATACAAAATAAGTCGTCCGCCATTTTTATACTCAGATGTCGATTTGTTTTTTTTTGTGTTGAAATTTGTTAACGTTAGAGGTTTTTTGTGGTATAGGATATTAAAATTAAAATATATAAAAAACAAAAATCGAATTTTACGAAATAATGTACAAATTAAAAATTTTAAGAAATTTGTAGGTTATGCGAAAATGTAAAACCATAAAATTTTACTATAAAATGAAAATAAAAAATATTTCTGTTCTTTATTACTCTTATGAAATTTTAAAGTTTTTTTTTTGCGTATTATCAGTAAAAAAATTGCTGTCAGCAAATCTTTCCACGGAATTAATGCATTATTTGTAAAACTGATCTCAACAAGAAACATGTAAAGGAACAAAAAATATTTTGTTTTACTATTCACTTATCAGAATAAAGTAGAAAGAAATGATATGTATCATCTATTCGATCGTTCAATACAGGCAACAATACATTTTATCCAATCAGTACTACAATGAATTTTCGCTTTCTTATTAGAATAGAAAAGTAAAACCGAAAGAGCAGTAGATCCCGTACGCTAACACAAAAAATAAGATCAACCTTTTTAGTTTCTCATTATTCGCTCACTAGACACTATTCATTTTTTACTGCATAACATTTCTGAAAATTCATTTTACTATTCAGGAGCGAAGAGAAATTAGCATAAAAAAATTCATACGAAAATGAACGGAAAATGAATGATAAGCAACTGAAGAGTATTTTTATTTTCATTCATTTTGTCTTATTTGTCTTTAAACTAGACTGCGTTATATTTGACTGCGTGAATGTATGTACATATACATCCCTTTTTCTACCACAATAATTAAAAATTTCGCTTGATTTGAAGTACAACCAACACAATTGTGTGTTTAGTCATAGTGTTTTTTCAGAACGAAAATAAGTTTGAAAGGAATGCACAAATGTGTAGGTTGGTCCAAAACACATACAAAAATAAATTTTTGACATGGTTTTCCTGCTTAACCGACAGAGTTGTATGAGCAGGCAGGAAAAGGGATATAAAAACTAATGTTGCTGTGCACACACACACATACACACACACACACCGTAAACCATACCACAACATTACTACGACACATATTACAAATGCAAATAGTAAAACATATTTATATTAATAAAATTAAAATTTAGATAGATTTTTATAAAAAAATATAAATTAAACAAAATATAAATAAAAAATATGAAAAACAAAAAACACTTAGCTTATGATGTTCATCATTGCTGCGTCACTGCGTCACACAATTAATAGAAAAAAATTAAATATGATATTTTATTCCGAATAGTTAATCCGCCTGGACTGTACAGATGCCGAATTTTGGTTAAATAAAGCTGTTTTTTTATCAAAACTCGTCATTTCCGCTGGACCGATTTCGACCAAAAATCATTGGGATATCCCAATTTATTGCAAAATCAATATGAAGTTTCACCCCAATCAATCAATCTTTCTGGGCTGTAGCAAACCAACAGACATTTAGCCTGGAAGCACATACGCACGCACATAAGCACACACAAACAGATTTTTTTAAAAACTACTTTTGTTGACTTCGGCGATATAGCGAATGATAAATCTGCAAATACCTCGAGGTCGAAATATTCCATGATAATTACTATATTTATTTTACGAATTAAAGCAACCGATTGTGATAGTTTTAAATAATTTTTAAAATTACATAGTTGGGTTGGGTTGGCTAGTAAAAAATGGTTATTGTAGAGATTTAAAATTAGATTTAATCCAATTTGGTGTTCCACATGAAAGCATCTCAAACCAAATTAATTTATACACAATATGTTTAGTAAAAAAAATGTTTAAATATTTCTACGAACAAATTCAGGTTTAATGTATACAGTAAACTTATGTATCTTCTAAAAATTAAATTTTTAAAATGGGTTAATGAGCGCCAGAATAATAAATGCTTATTCCTTATGCAAATCAAATATGTATACGTTATTTTTATAAAAATACGAAGCGAATGAGCTCATATGTACCAAATGTTTTTTGGTAAGTAAATATTTATTTGTACCAGAAAAATTAAAATTAATTTAAATTTCAACTTCAAAATATTATGTAAAATTCCAAGAATTTTCAAAAAAAAAATTAGTTTCAGTGCTTATTATTTTACTTTTTAATAATAAATTACATAAAACAAACTTAATCTCTATTCCACTTTATAATACAAAAATTAAGAAGAAAATTTTTCTTACTTTATACATACACAAAAAACCACAATATCAAATTCATCTTATGTGTTTTTGTAACCATGCTCCCTCTACATAGATTTAAGCTTTTCGGAAGTAACCAAAAGTTTAAATATATAACAACGGAAAATGATGATAAAACAATTTTATCCTCCGCATCGTCTACCAATTATGGTTTATCGGTTAAATAATATACGAACAAAACTAATTAGTAAATAAAATTAACAATAACCAGAACTTGGTATTAGTTTTTCCCACCGATTTTCACTTTGCAAAATTCCCTCACTAACGAATTTAATAAAAAAAAAAAAAACTTTTGTTGTTTCTGTTGTGCTCATCTTAAGACGGTATTTTATTTTGGGGATAAAAAATAGTTTGTTGTTCGTTTCGTTTTTAAATAAATTATTTTTTGTGGTATTTTTATAGTTTTTACTAGAACAACAAAATTAATGCTATTTTATTTATAATAATAATAGTTATAATTTTTCATTGTGTGTTAAAATGAAAAATGAACTTTTAACTTGTTCGCTACGGTAAAAGCACAACAAGAAAAAAAACCGATGGAAATTTATTTATAACAGAACTATAGACGAAAAGAAAAAGTTAGCATTTTTTTTCTACTCAGTTTGTTTTGTCTGCACCACACCAAAAACCGAAATGTGGAGAGATTAGAATAGTTTTGTAATTTATTAGAAAATTTTTCTCTATACTTGTTGTTGTGCACTAGAAAACAGAAATGTTGCTAAGCAAGTAAAAAATAAACTTTTGGTTAAGTGGATAAATGGTTTACAAGACTAATCCGTTGATAAGTTGTATACAAATATAACATATATTTAGAGATCACACAGTTAAGTACGTGACTAATTAAATTGGTCGTTGTTTTACATACGAAACGGTTTAAAACACCAATAAATTGTAGCTTTTGTCTTCGATAGAAAAAAAGTTTTAAAGAGCATGAACTGTTCGTGTTAGCAACAGCTGTGTATCGCACTTCTCCAAATCTTTTTATTCTTTCTTTATTTTATGCAGTTTTAACTATTTTAATTGATTACCCTTTTCTTTATTTATAGCGGTATCTCACGGATTGCGATGAATCCAACTTTATACCAGTGGTAAGTTTAATTATAATTACTTCTGTTTGCTATTTTTGTTAGCCTAGAGCCGACAAATGCTTGTGGAATCTAAACTAAATATCTTTGAAACTGAGTTACATGGATACTAACTGTATTAATAATTCAACAAGTTAAATTTTACTAAAGGTTTCGCACCCACAACACCTTCAACTGTTTCGAAATTGCTTTAATTATGTAGATCCAATGATTTAATCGAACCGTGAATTTTAAACCTCTGTTGAGCAGGCCCCCATTTTTAAAAATGGGAAAAACAATCAGTACAGAATTATGAGCTTCTTATGAGCTTTCGAAATCTGCAAACCAAAAATTTTGTGCTCGTAAGGTGGGGAAGAATTTAAATAAAGGTAGTGGGAAGGAGAGGGGTTGGCTTATTCTTCGTTAATTCAGCCCCCACAAAAACAAAATATTTTGAATAGATTTTTATTGTAGAATGAGCTTTGAATTTAAGAAAAATCGATGTTCAGATATAAGACTAAAAATCTTCCCGAAATGCCAAACTGCATCAGTCATGAAAAAAGAAAGTCTTTGTTTGTGAGCTACTTGGAGTGCAAGACATACATAGATTTTGTCAAAGATTTTATTCGAACATCTCCAAAACGTCAAACTGACAGAAGACCAACACAAATACAGGTTTTCAAATACTTCGTGAGCACCAGAAACAAAGGAAATATTCAGCGTATGTAACCAACCATACAATATACGTAACATAGAGGTATTTTTTAATGTTTTCACGTACTCGTATTTCGCACCTACAATACAGAAACATTAAAGTAAGCCTTGGACTGTAGGAAATTTTTCAAGCAGTGGCACTATTCTGGTTTTCCCTGTCAATAGGGAATTGGAAACAATATTTTCATAGCATTTTTGTCCAAATTGTATTTTTCTGGCCTACTGAAGGAATTTGTTTAGTGCAAAAATTTTCAAAACAAAGTTAATTGGGAAACTTTTGTTCCCCAAAATTTTTATAAGGAAAAATATTTTCCCATTTAACTTCGATTCGAAAATATTTACACCAAACTTATTTTCTCAGTAGGCCAAAAAAATACAATTTAGACAAAAATACTATGAAAATATTTTTCCCAATTCCCTATTCCCAGGGAAAACCAGAATAGTGCCACAGGCATTTATATGCCTTTTTTATCGAGGGTCTGCATTGTACAGAAATTATGGAAGCTGTATAATGAAGGAGTAGACCATGAGAAAAAAGTAAGGTACTCTTTGTTTTAAACTTCTTCAATTATTATAACTACAACATCAGTTTTGAGTGTCCAGCTACTGATACTTGTTCGATGTGTATCATTCTCCGACCGAAGATTAAAATTATGCCACTAGGTACAAACAGGGCAGAACTAATGGGACAGTTAACTGTTCGTAAAATGAAATATAAATGCTTTTATGAAATGTTGGAAAAATTAGAGGAACCAATGTGTTATAAAATTATCATTTGATTTTCATAAAAATTGTCTCCTTCCCAAGGTCGCTCACCAAGCATCGTACTACTGTACTACCTGTATCTTTACAACTTCACTATTTGTATTGGTGACTCACGAAACTATTTTTCATTATTTGGTTGTACACTTTTATCGTGAGATTTAATTTTTGAATTTTACTATAAAGTGTAAATAATAAAAAAGAAAGCAATATAATGAATACAGGCATATACAAACTAAAATGGAATGATTGCGAGGCGTTTTACATCTGACAAACTGGACGGAGTTTTGTTACACGATTTAATGAACACGTAAAAAATGTGGGAAACACCATAACACATTCCAAATACGCAGAACATCTGAGTCATCAACAGCACACTTACACAGGATATAACACGCAATTTAGAAATCCTACCATCCGAACAACCTACAATTATTGAACGATAGGTTGCTGTACAACAAAATCTACGAATATATAAAGCAAAATTTATGAACCATTAATTAGAATAGAGTAAATCACTGAAGAAGAGAGAACTCTCAAAGTACAAACTAAAAAATAAAAAAAAAAAAATAAATAATAAAAAAAAATTATCACATAAATTAAAAACGATATTCTCACTTTATAGTAAAATTTAAAATTTTACTCACGAAGTAGAATAAAGAATCTGTTTTTATGAACACATGGTGTGAGCATCAGCGTTTAACAGGTTCTAATGAGATTACCTCAATCCTTTTTCACCACCTCCAGAAAAGTGACTTGATGAATGTACAGGAGATAAAACTGTTTTCGACAGTTGTCCTGCGCAGAATAAGAAATTGACTGTCGTTGGAATGTTATGCAAGTGGTTTTCAGATTGACAGTTCGATGTGAAAAAGATAACAATGGTGTTTCCATTGTCGGACACTCCTTCCTTCCGGCAGATACAGTTTTACTTTTGGCCGCATCTGAAAGAAAAGTCGATACTGTGATTAATCCACAAGAATACTGGGACATATTTTCAGAGGTTGGAGCAGTTTGTAAAGTAACTGAAGAATTTGCTGTTGAGGACTGGAAAATAAAGGTGTTCAAGCAACAGGTAGGTTGCATTTCAGATTTGCCACAAGCAAACGAATCATTATCGAGAAAGAAAACAAAAGGTTTATTTTCGTACAAGGGGAGGGACACCATCGGTCAAATGCAGCTGTTCCCAGAAAGAATTAAAAAAAGGAAAACACTAGCCATGATTAAGCCACACCGATTACTATATACCGTTAACACAAAAACTGAAAAGTTGGTTGCCATGGAGTAGTCTGGCGAGGAATAGAAAGTTTGAAGTTTTACCGTGAATTTTTGGATAACAGCGATGATGCCCGAAATGTTTAAATATTTAAAAATTTGAACTGTTTTTATTTTAAGCTGAATCTATTTTTTAACTAAATTTTAATTTTTAGTATTATCTATTATATTAATACGCTTAATTTTTTCAAACTCAACACTAAAATGACCCCTAAACATGATCCGATCCGTTTAAATTTTTCAGGGTAGGTCGACATAAATATAGCGGTGTGCCTTTGCTAGAAAAATCGGAAAAATTCCACCGGGAAGTACCTGAAACGGGTACCTCAGGTGTTTTCAGCAAAATTTTGTCACAACGCCAGAATGCCATGACAAAATATGTTTATATTGAATCCATGATCATGCGCATTACACCGTGACAATGACAAAATTTATTAAAATTGTCGATGTTTTTGTCATAACGCACTGTGATGACAAAATGAGTAGAAATTTGTATCTGACTCTGGGCTGGGATGTTCTAACATCACCATTTTGCGATATTTTATCGAAGTCTACGTCTCTTTCTGCTAGAATTAATTTGACTTCTGTTTCGTTTATCAATTATTTCTTCTCTATTGCTATCACAACCTACTAGAATATATTTGAACAATATCTATTTCAATTATTTTCATTCTACAATCGAAAAAAAATTATCTGGTGATAGAAACACAGTAGAAACATCATAATATTGCAATCTAGCAGGCTGGTAAACGATAAAAAAATTGAAATAGAGATAAATTTTATTCTACAGAAACGAGAAATAAACTACGATAAATTATCGAAACATGGTGATGTTAGAACATCCCAGCCCTGAATTAAACAAAACAGAGAACATAAAATACATTTTGGTGTTAATAGTTGTGAGTGTAAAAATACAATTTTGTCATGACACTCTATGTAATATGTTCGATCTATTATTATTATTATATTAATAATGCTATGTGCCTCACGTCGGTAATTTTTTCTAATTTTCTAACTAACTAAATTTATGGTTAGTTCATACAAATCGTTCAAAGATGGTACAAAACAAACCGCATCTGATGTTTAATTAAAATCTGCTATATAAACTTAAATGTAACATTTAACCAAACATTCTTAATCAGTAATTGATAAATCAAAACTAAGTTTGCTGTTTAGAACTAAATATCGGGTAGATTTTGCATTATAAATATTAGAAACATCTAACAATACCTGATTGAACTAACGATCAATTTAGTTAGTCGGAAATTTAGACAAACAAATCGGCGTCAGGCAAACAGCATAAACTCTTAATTTTTTGTTCACCAGATGTCAGCTACTTTGATGAAAATCGCGATATCAAATTATTTTTTTCGAGTCGAAAATGCCTGAGCGATCTTATGCCGTGATGCGTCTTTCTGCCCACCTACCGAATCAGCAAATAATTACTTTCGAAGCAAGTAATGAAGATGAAGTGTTGCTTGCAGCACAAACTGGCCGAACAAAGCTTGAGTCATGGTTTCAGCTCAACTTCAATGATCAAAACGCACGTCATTTCTTATATACTGACATTCCCCACCATTACGTTTACGAACGCGGTAAATGGCGACTTCGTCAAAGAGGTGGAGAGCATGTTTTTGCACGAATGTATACAGTAAGCTTGAGAGATGAAGAGCGTCTCTCCCTGCGGCTGCTTTTGCTACATATTCGATGTTCCACCAGCTTTGAATTTGTACGAACATTCAATGGTTTTATTTACAAAACCTTCAAAGAAGCTACAGCTGCACGGGGAAACGTTGATGAATGGGATCACTGCTTAACAGAAACAGCAGTCTTTCAAATGCCAAGACAGCTTCGAGAGACTTTTGTTTATATTTGTTGCTTTTGTCAACCTTCAAAACCTCTTGATCGCTGAATGAATTATGCAAATGACATGACACTCGATTACAGCTGACACCATATTGAAAATGAAGCAAAAATTTGGCTTTCCACGATGTCAACCTAATTCTTATACAGCATGGACTTTCTTGCGCTATGCTTAACTTACCAAATCCATCGAGAAGTCCTGTAGAAGTGCAAGTCCTCGATACAGTTCGAGAAGCCGAAGAAGCTGAATTACGAATTCAACTGCTAAACGAAAAGCAGTTGGATGCATTTCGTAAAACAACTGCTGCAGTGGATATTTGACTTGGCACTTGTGTGCATTCGAGCGCGTAATTACCTTTTAATATTTAAAAATTAACCGCGTATATAAATTTATTTTATTTTTGATAAAAGTGCATCAAATTTACATATTAAAAAATCTTCTTAAGCATTTCTTAACCAAAAATTCAATAAAATGTATTCACGTGACTGATTATTCAGTCACAGGTCAACTAGTTACATAATATTCATTAAAATTATTTTTTTTAATATTGATCAATAATCCTGTTTTCCACCCTTAGACCGGAAAGTAGGGTCTGGTTGCAAAATATTTTGCAAGAAACAAAACTTGTTACTTGCAGAAAAGTTAACTCCAAAACTCTTTTCTTGCAGTGCATAATCCAAAACTCGCTCCTTGTAACTTAAAATAAGTTGCTGTCGCTATATTTTTAAAAGAAAATAGTTTTCCTTTTGCAAAAATGGACTATATGCCAGGTCAATAAAACAACAAAAACGAATCTGCTGAAAAAGCTACATTTATTGAGATTTTTGTAAAATGATTTCAGATGCAAGTAGCGATTTTTGGATCTGAACGCCTCATTCGTATTCAATCTGGTCATGTAGGCTCATAGTAAGAGAAACGAAAAAAACAGTGATTTCTGAACTTAAATTTTCCAAATTACGAGCAATTTATGAGGAGCACAAAAGGGGTAAAAGAGCAAAGGAGTACACAACATTTTTGGTGTTAATGGTACATGTACACCTAAAATATTTGTTTCTGAAAAAATACCGTACCTACTCCCTTCTGAAGGGGGTACCTCTGGTCATCTTATTACTTGAAAACGACAAATTGTTTTAAAATTGCAAAAATTAAATATGTTAATGTCGGATGTAAAACACCGATTTATGAGCTCGCGAAATATGGTATAGTTTGATGTTTGAATTTCTATCCCTTCTATCTCTGTACGAAACTACTGTACGACTGTAAGAACTGCAAAAATTGAATATTTCAATTTCGGATATAATGAACCGATCTAAAGCTTGACTTTTGGGGAGTTACCCCTTTACACCACGCCAAATTTCTCAATTTCAAACCATAAATTCTTTAAAAATAATTTTTAATATTTTAATGGCAGATTTGATGCATCAAGCCCACGGAGAACGTGCAGATTGATTTTGAACTGCTACCTCTCAAAACGAATACCTAGCACTCCCAATTTCTTAAGTGGAAACCAGAAGTTCTTCCAAAAATTAAATATTTCAATGCCGGATATTATTGATTGATTTATGATTATGATATCATGAAATATGTGCAGCTTGATTTTTGAGCTGCTACCTCTTAGCACGAATACCACCTCGAAGTTCTCAATATTTTTTCAATATTGGATATGATCCATCGATTTATGAGCTCACGAAATACGTGCAGCTTGATTTTTGAGCTTCGACCCTTTTATTATATTTACATGAATACCACCACCAATTTCTTGATTGTTAAAGTCAAATTCAAGATCTGAGCCTACGAAATACTCCCAGTTTTATTTTTGATTTGTTATTTCTTACCCCAAATTTCGGAAGTTAGCGACAAATTCGATTAAAATTGCATTAATAAAAAATTTCATCAACTTCCAAATTGAGAACGACAAATTCTTTTAAAACTGAAAAAATTAAATATTTCGATGTCTATATGATGCACAGATTGATGAAATCACGAAATACGTACAGTTTGATGTTTCAGCAGCCCTTAGCTGAGTACCACCCAAAATTGTGTGCAGTACTTATTCGAATTGGATATTTGCGGTTTGTACCAGTACTTGGTTTGATTCGCCCGAATTGAAGAGCTGTTCTTGTGGCAGATGAGGCAGGACGATCTGAGAAAACACTTAGAACTAATATACCCTATTTTGAAAGTTTGTTAACATTTTGTTTATTTGTGGTGTTCCAGATTTCTCTTTTCGTCATCAATTTTTTCTAACACAATATGAATGAGCCACGTGTCAGGTGTTTGCTGGCCTCAGTACTCGCCGGCCACGAATATTTCATCAGTGATGCCACTATGGAAGTTATTTTATTGTATCGATTAAAAAATTCTCCCAAGCATTGGCAACTGTGGTGCTAATATCGTTTTGCTTCAATTCCACCTCGTTCATGACGACTGCATGTTTGGCTTAGTAGCTCCCGTGTCTTATAATGTCCCTCATCTACATGGTCAGTGAATGATTTGTAAGTTGGATTCTCAAATAATCAAATAATTCGATACTTTGCTTCTAGACTTTCTAACCGCATCTTTTCTGCAAACCGTAAAATAGTAATCATTTCAGAATACGCTTGATCTCGCAGACGCTCCAATCAATCGATGATAAATACCGTTGATACGTGCTAATTTAGGTAAAATAAATTAAATTTTACTTAACTGGATTATAGTTTTTATTCACGTGTTTCGACACCAAAAACTGTTGAGTAGTTGTGTTGGTGAATGAAATAACTTCTGGATGAAATTTGTTATCGATGAAATAAATGCGGATTCAAAATGATGGTTGGAATGTTGTGATACGATGAAGAAAACAGCCAAAACTAGTATGTTGTGAAGTCACATTGATGAATGTTGATGTTAAATGATCAGTAGTTTTCAAAAAGGTGAAAGAAATCCCTTTTATTAAAATTGTATGTCTTATGTATAAATAAATTTAATTTGTGATTTCATGAAAATTATGTTTTCATTCCCATCTTGAGCTTGAACTTTGCGATGGCTTAATCAGATCTGCTTACTACCATCAAAATCGTCCAGTTTTAATTTTTTTTGTAGCGCAGTTTTGAATTATATAAAAATCAGTGTTTGACTCTTTTTAACTTTTGTCATGTTTTTGTAAATTTGTCAATTACTTCACATTAGCCATTTTTTAAACCTTAATTTTTCGCTCGTACTACGCGAGCGGTTATTTAATCTCATATCGAACTCATTATTATTTCCACTTGATGCTATGAAATGTTCCGTTCAATAATTAATAATGTATAACAAATGAAAACTGTTTTTCATTATAAATAATAAACTAACTTTTGTAGCCAGACGGTTAGAGACCGAAAATTAGTACAAGTTCAAAGAATTTGTATACATTTTTCCTAATCAACAAATTCTATTTACTCATGTAATGTGCATGTACATAAAACCGTTAACCCATTTTCTGTCATGTTAATTTCCCAAGTTTGTTTGGTTCAAAACAACAAAATTTTATAAATAAAATAAATACAAAAAAAAACTTTTTTTAGTTTTTTTTTATTTATTTAATTTCATTCATAATAAAAAGTAAAATATGTATGTGCATTGCATACACTGTGTATTGTTGACTTTTTGTTGTTGTCAACAAAAATTAAGTTTTCATGTCACGTAGTACGCATAAACTATCACCAAATTTTTTTTACTCGTATACTCGTACAATCAACAGAAACATATTTTTTATGGTTGGCTGGGGAGAAGTTTTATGTTGTTTGGTATTTTTCACCATTAATTTGTTTTGGCATCATCAATTAAATCGATTGATCTAATCGAAATTAGGATACATTTATCCAATATTGAAGGGACAAAATTGGTTCGTGAAATTATCAAACCAAACGCATTCGAATGCAAAGCACGAAATCTATCAATTAGTTTTAAATTGAATTCAAGAACGATTGATGAACGAATTGGAGCTTCATTTTCTTTAACGGTCACCGCTCAAACGATCATAACAATATGTACTCGTATTCGACCTACATTTTCTTTGATGAATATTTCTATATTGTTCGTACTTTTGCATCGTATAAAAGTTTTATATTCATAAGCAAAACTATTAATTTATGTCTAAAAAATGAATCATTTGCAAGAGCTTTTATTCATTTGATGGTAATTTTTTCAGCTTTCTTTAATAAAATATTTCACAAAGTGTTTAATATTCTCTTTTGCAATATGCTTTATGCTAGAGCTTCATTAGCAAATTTATTAACTTGTTCCATTTAGCTGCTTGCCTATTGTTTTATATTCCTTTTTGTATCATGCAATATTTTGTTGCTCTTCATGTTCTAACTATTTTATTTTATAAAAACTACAACTTTTTTCGGTATTTACGCTTGCATCTTATTATCAGGAAGAAAATCAAAGGCGCTTTTCTGTTGTTATTATGTTGAATATTTATGTTATTATGAGCTGCTCTTTATGCAAATTATGCTGCTTTAAAATTTTGTGTTATTTTATTTCTGTGCTAATTAATTATAATTATGGTAATTGTTTCACCATTTGTTTGTTGTATACTATTGTTTTGTACATAGATTTTAAAACATATTTGGTTTGCGGCATTTAAATTATTTTATTGGTTGCTTGGGTAGCAGAAGATAATAATATATTTGACTTAGTGCAGCTGAAGCTAGTTGCATAGTTAAATTAAACCAACTTTTTTTAAATGATTTGAATTGCTAATCGATTTAGTTATATGTACGAATTTAAATTACTTTAAATTTTGAAACGGTTTTGCAATCCTGTTATTTAATCTTTTCATTATTTTTCGTAAAAGCGAGAGCTTTATTTTTAGTAAAGCTAAACCCTAACAGTAAACAACCTGCGAGTTTCGCTGTTGTAAAATTTCTTCGAGTATGACATAAACAATATGCTATCAAAATGCATTCTAAGTATTACTTTTAGAAACTCAACATCAACTTTATATTAATATTCATTGACGTTTGATGGTCGATGTGATCATACGTGTACAATTTTCTCTTAAAATTAAAATTTAATATATACACCAGTGCAGCAATATCCTCGATCTGGTGTTCATTCCAGTAGAAGTACACGGCACAGTCATTGCTTGTAATGATCTGGGCGGTTCTTCAAGTAATTTTCACATACCACTACATATCCAATTAATATTTGAAAATTGTGTTAATGTTAACCTAAATTTTAATTCTAGTGAGTCTTTCAACTATAAAAAGGGAAATTATAATGCTTTAAATGAATTTCTGGACAATATTAATTGGGATCAATATATAACGGGTAGTTTAGACGCTTATATTGATCAGTTTTATAAAATAATGAACTTGGCAATTGAACAATTGAAACGGGGAATACCCCGTTCACCTGTAGTTTTCGTCGATGCGCGAGCCATGGTTTAATAGTCGCCTCTCAAGATTAAAAAATCGGATCAATTTAAAATTTTAAATCGTTTCTGTATAATTTATATATTGTCGAGATCGAATCGAATGTTAGAAACAATATTAGAACTAAATGTTTCTGGAGTTATGTTGATTCGAAATGGAATTGTAGAGGTATACCCTCGTAAATGTCTTTCAATTATTTGACTGCTAGTGATCCACAAAGTATCACTGACATGTTTGCAGCATTTTTGAAAATGTGTATGTCTCATCATCGAGAGGGAATGACGAACTTATTTTTAGTAATAATCCAAACATTCTATTTCAGTTTACTACATATGTCGTTCTGCACGCTCTGTTGAATGTAAATGTGAATATGAGTTGTGGCCCGGACAAAATTCACCCGCTTGTGCTGTAAAAATGTGCTTCGGTCTTGGCTCAGCCGCTGACGGACATCTTCAATTTGAGTTTGAAGAGTGGAGTTTTTCCTTCAATTTGGAAATCCAGTTTCATTAAACCAATTTTCAAGAGTGAACGGAGAACGGATATCAAAAATTACCGCGGTATTTCTATCTTATCGGCTATTCCTAAATTATTTGAATCGATGGTTAAAGACCGCATCTTTTTCTTAATTAAAAATTCCATCTCAGTAAACCAGCATAGGTTTTACCCCGGACGGTCAACTGTGACAAATCTTGCTTTGTTTACAAATTTGTTGACGTTAGCATTAGAAGGTGGTGATGTATTGTTTATCTATTATTTATTGCATTCATAGATGATGTGAAGCAGTGCTTCAAATATTGTAAGTTTCTGATCTACGCTGATAATGTAAAAATCTTTTGTAAGATTAGAAATGATCGCGATCTGCTAAATCTACAACAGAAATTAAACATTTTCTGCGACTGGTGTAGCTTGAGTAAGCTTTGCCTTTACGTTTCTAAATGTAAAGTTATGAACTTTTCTAGAAGACGTTATGGACGTTATGGACCTCTGATAATAGTTTATTCTTAAATGGCGTTATGATCTATCTATATGGAGTTACCCTCGCTCTAGCGAGTTCATTCTTTTCTAGATTTAGCGGTTTTGTTTTCACGAGATTTATCGTTTACGGACCATATTGACAGATGTATTAATAAGGCTAATTCAATGTTAGGGGTTTTAATCCGTTTCTCCAAAGGTTTTCATGATCCATATACTCTAAAAGTCCTCTTCGCTTCGTTTGTTCGATCGCACTTGGAGTATGCGTCAATTGTCTGGAATCAGTACTATAACAATTCCTCTAACCGTATAGAATCAATCCGGAAGCGATTTATGTTGTTTGCATTAAAGCGACTTCCTCGAGAGCTAAACGCTCCTAAGTATGTGCTTCCGCAATATCTAGGCCGTTGTTTGTTACTGAATATTGAACCATTGTTCGTCCGAAGACAAATTTCTTGCGCAATATTTGTGCGCGACGTTATAATGGGCCGAATTGATTGTTCACATCTACTGTCCTTGTTTTCAATACGTGCTCCAATGAGATCACTCAGACACCGAGGCTTAGTGATTGATCTGCACTTCCATGTGTCTAATTTTGGTATGTCGGACCCGGTTTGTAATTCTAGCCGTATGTTTATAATATTGTATCTACCGTGTTCGATTTTAATTTGTCCAGAGATGAATTTAAAAGAGTTCTAAAATTTTTTTTTATCCAAATTAGATTTATATTAATAAACCTAATTTTAAATACCAGATGTAAATTAATACTGTTGGTTAAATAAATAAATAAATAAATATTTATTTATAACTGAGCTGGACTATTTGGCACGGGAGAAATTAGAATTATATTAAACTTCGGATATTTAGCAGGAAATCTTTCGTTCATCAATCACATTCGGCTTCAGTTTCTTCACACAAAACCGTGTTTCATTGCACATTTTTTCCTGATTTTTCGAGAATTTCAGTCTAATTAAATTTTCTTTCTCTCTCTCTCTCTCGGGCTTTCACATCCCATGAATGGATTTTATCGCCTCCACTATGGTCCTCCTTCCGTTTCGATCCATCGCTCTCGCCCTCCAGTTTCGACATCCTAATATCCGTTGATCTTGTTGGACGTCGTCACGCCCTGCGCAGTAGGGTCTTTCTCTACAACACACACCGGCTGGTTGTTGATGGAACACTGTATTGATCATTCGTTGTTGTGGGGATCTTGTAACGTGCCTGAGCCATCTAACTCAATTGGATTTGATTAATTCGATAATATCGCAACCTTCAAGAAGTTGCTTGATCTCGTGGTTCATACAAATCCGATATTCGTTGTTTGCGATTTTAATTTGACCAAAGATTGAACAATCGTTAGAGGTTAAGGTTTAGCTCTCCCTTCTGAAAGTCAGCACAGGTCTTATGAGTGCTATATAACGTACGAGCTTGTTCGACTGCGATAGGTGTTTAGATCGCAATAATTTTGATTGGGCGATCGGTATTTTATTTTCTCGATTCCCAACAAATATTTTATGAATTTCTCGAGAATTTCGCGAATTCAAAAATTTTGTAATTTTTACCTCAAAAACATGCAAAACACTAAATCAAGTCAACATCTATTGTTTATTCTATTTTGCACATTTCAATTTTTTGCAAATGTCTCTCAGTTCCCGCTAATTATTTTAGATAAATCAATTTTCATGTTGTAAAGCATCGTATAATGTGTATGGACAACAATCAAAAATATTTTAAAAACTTTACGTTTAAAGTGCATTTCTGGAAAAAGAGAACAGACGCTTATTTTGTATTGCTGTTCCCGTGTTAATCATTTTCCGAGACTTGTAGTGTCGGAGGATGTTAGCAGGATTTCCACTGCATCACGTTCACTACACTGTCTGATTCATATGGAGTTACCCAAAAACCTTCCTTCGCAGACGAATCTGTTAAATTAAAAAATTCAATCGTCAAGTCAATTTTTTTATTTTATTTGCTGATCGTATTCGATTTTGCATTATCCTGCGCGATATGGGAGTAAAAAGAATTAAATGCATTGAAGTTATTTACATCAACGCCGACTTCAACATCATGCATGTATCGATGGCATTTTCTCGCCAGCGATACATGCATCATGTTGAAGTCGGCACATCCAATAATGTTTCCACTAAGGTTTACATTCGCACCGTCCTTTAAATACAGGTCTTGCATTGCAATCTACGACCACCAAATGAAAATGTCCCTTCATTTCACCAAAAATTGGCATTAACAAATATGATTTTTTTAAACCAAAATTAGTAGCCATATTTATAAGGTTGTCAGATGCAAATAATTATGATCCAAAACTATATAAATTAACGTGAAAATCTGGAAAATATGTAGTGATTAATTGTAGGCAGATATCAGTTATATCATTTCGCCCAGTTTGTTGCAGGTAAAGAATAACTGTCAAAGTATATATTTTTATTGCTTATCTTACATACAAGGTAATTTACATGCATATCACTAACTATCTAACGTTTAAGCCAGATTCAGTGTTGCGTTCGTTCGTTCCTTCATTCGTTCTGATTGTTTTTTTAAATCAATGAAAATTGCTGAAAAAAATTCACATGAAAAACGTCACTAACGAAATTGGTTTTAAAAAAATTCTAAACGAAGGAAGGGACGAAAGAACGCAACACTGAATCCGCCTTTATAAAATTGTTTTATGTTCTTCATTAAATTATTTGAGAACTTGTCATTCATAGGGTCATTATCATCTCCCATAACAGTTTCTTTATAAGCTTTACTGCAAATCAGCGTATTTGAAACTAATGTGGATGTCTTAGAAAAGTGCTACATAACTTGATTCCTTACTTTAGAATTTTTGTTTTTTTTCTTTTCGGTTTGTAAAACCAGATCGAGGGAAGTCATTAAGAATTTCATGAATTTTGTTGTCAATGCTAATTCTTGTAAACTGCAAAACCCATCCAGCTTTAATAATACATTCCCTACTTTCACCGCGCTTTTGTCTATGCCATGTTTGGTTACTCCAAAATAACTCTCGACTGCAGCAATCGTGAAATGCAAGGTTTGCAATTGTTTTTCTCGAAATGTTTTAGTATTGGTGTTCGTAAATATGGAATAAAATCCTTTAAAATTTCTTTTATAAATTTGGGTCGATAAAAAATGTTGGTTGTTGTGATTTTGTTGGTGTTTGTCTCTTCGTTAAAATTTGAAATTATATTAAAATCAATAAAAAATTTGCTTTTGGAATATAGCGCTTATTGCCGTTATTTTATTTCTTAAAATCGATTTAATAATCGTTTTTTAATTGGAATTTTTTAATAATTCAGTTTTACACAATTCTAAGGATATTCGGATATTAAAGGATGTATGAAGGCCATCTACATTTTTGATGTGCACAACTCCCACATAATAAGAAATTTGTGATTTGAAATAAACCAATGTAAATTTCGTAACCACGAAAAGTTAGTTGTGATAATGAAATATAACTAGATGAAAAATATGAATGAATCGAAATTCGTAGGCTAAGCAGTAATTCGCTAGTACTAAAACTACATTGTATTGTTCTATATAATATAGACAATATTCCAATGTAAGCAAGATTGATTATTTAAAATCAATAATCTCATCCGTTCGAAACTAATTGTTGTGATTCTTACAAATTTGCCATCTGAGTCAAAAATTAAAAAAAAATTAAATTTTGTCCCCTTGTGGTTTCCGTTCAACGGATGCCATGGCATCTATGTGAGCTATGACGGAAATATTTTGTTTCGTCAACTTTGAAATAACTTTTATCTGGTCTTTTGACATTGAATATACTGTAAACGAATTTATAATTAAAAAATGTAAATATGAATTTTGTCTTGCCATTTTCTTCATAATATATTGGATATCATCCCGATCGTCATCATCCGATGGCAGTGCTTCCCAGTGAGTTACATTCAATACAGTGAGCCCTTTATAATTACCCAAATTACCATAATTGACTGTTTATGGTAAAAGACTGTTAAAGTTGGGAATGTGACATCTAGTGCAATAAAAATAAGCTGATTGAGTCTTTTTTTACATGAAATTTTAGCACGGCATACTTTATGAAAATTAAAATTAACATACAAAAATAGACCCAATAAGTTTAATTTTTTTGCCATCAGATCTACAAACAGTTCTCTATAGGTGACGAATATTGTTGAATTAAATTGCTTCAAAAAACACTTGTAAAATTTCCTTATAGTGACAATATTTATCCATATTCAATATACATATTTAATTGAGTTTGAATCTAGATAGGAGACGAAGCGGACGTATTTTCGTGTCGCTCCTCATTTTCAAATAGAATATTTTTGTGTGTGTAATAAATAAGTGTTGAAGTGATAAATTGTACATAGTTTTTTTAATATTAATTTGCGTAAGATGTACGTGCAGCAATCGTTTAGAATATATACATAATTTATACTACTAATTTCGTATATATTTTGATACCATTGCATGCATACATATTTGCACATTTTGTACCTAAATTACTATGTATATAAATAAAGTTTCCTCGTGAAAGTAACGGATGTAAAAGAGAAGTGTTTTTGATTTAATATTAATTTTTATTTTATTATATTTTATTATATATTTCCTTGGGAAGTGCTTATGTACTTCAACATAGTATATAAACAAAGCATACACAAGGATCTCCAACAAATAATTTCTTTAAACCTACACGTGGTTTTATGTAAACTTGGTGTGAGAGAATAATTAGTGTATGTTTGTTCTATTTTATTATGTTTTGCGTTCTCTTGAAATTTAACTATCGCACATACAGTCATGGAAATAGTTATATAGCCAGTAAATAACTTAGAGCAAACGCGTACAGCGGATGCTTAGTGGAAAATTTTTAATATACGTTTTCAATACCCTAATGCGTAGAAGTAAGATAACAGTGTGAGTAACGCAATAGATCGTTCAATTGCATTTTCTTTCTTCACAGTGTCATTTGAAACGTTTAACTGAGTGGAAGTATTGATATAGCCAGTGAATATGTTTTAGTTTTTTAAAGTAAAATTGTTTGCTTAAGTGAGTTTTGTCAAGGTGCTTAGACATATTTAAACACACGAATAATTATTTTGTCAATATCTACTCAAACTTTTAGAAATGCCACGTGGAAACGAGTTAACTGTAGACGAAAAAGCTAAAATTAGTAGCTACTTGGAATGTAATCTTTTGAAAAGAGAAATTGCCAGAAGATTCAAAAGATTGCATGGTGTAATTGACAATTATGTTAACCTGGGTGAAAACTATTGCCAGAAAAAAAGATCTGGGTGCAAATCAAAGTTGACGAATCGTCAAAAACGGCAAATTATTTTCGCTGCTAGTAAGTCTGGAGCTAGTTCCAGAAAAATTAAACATGAACTAAATCTAAATGTGACTGGTCGTCGAGTTCGACAAATTTTAAGCGAAAGTAATCCAATTAAATGTACAAAGATACAACGTAAACCTTGAGTATAGGCACATCACATTGCAGCACGATTAGCTTTCGCCAAAAAATACATGTCTTGGTCCAATGAATGGTAAAAGGTTGTGTTCAGCGATGAAAAAAAAGTTAATTTAGATGGCCCGGATGGCTGCCAATTCTATTGGCGTGATCTAAGGAAGAAACCGGAAACCAAAATGAACAAGAATTTCGGTGCAGGATCTGTGATGGTATGGGGTGCTTTCTGTTTCTTTGGCACGTCTCGGATATGCTGGATATCTTCAAAAATGAATCGAATACGAATTACATAGATCTCTTAGACGATGCATTATTAAACATGGTTGAAGATATTCCTGAACTGAATGGTCAGGAATGGATCTTCCAGCAAGACAATGCGGCGATTCATGCGTCAAGGGAAGCAAAAAACTGGTTTCAGGAAAGACAAATATCAGTTTTGGAGTGGCCAGCATGTAGCCCAGACTTAAAACCTATTGAAAATTTATGAGGTATATTGGTTCGGGTCGTTTATAAAAACGGAAGGCAATTCCAAACATATGATGAGCTGAAAGATGTAATTCGTCGATCTTGGGAATACATACGGCCAGCACAGCTACAATCATTGGTGAATTCGATACCAATTCGCATTTATGATGTTATATTACACAATGGAATGAACGCCACTTATTAATTATATTTTTTTACCGTAATTTAAAGTGGCCATATAATTATTTCCACACGAAAAATTACTATTATAGGCAAAAAATGCATATATGTTTTTTAAATTAATCTTTAATATGTAAAACATTGTTAAAATAAATAAAGTTATCACTTAAACCAAAATTAGCTTTTTATATAGCATCAGACTCATTGTAACCTCAATAATAATGGTGGCTATATATATATTTCCATGGCTGTATACTTGGTTTGTTTTGCTTGGGGTAAATGAATTTGTAAATGAAACAGCTATCGATAATAACATTATCTCTTTTCGATTATTGGTGTTGCGCTCGATATTATTTTCCACGTTGATTGCAATAATTTGTATTGCATACGTACATGTACGTACGTTTTACTCTCAAACACGGGATAATCATACGAGTGTTTATATGTAGGTTTGTTTCTTCGTTTTCAATTTGTTTCAATATATAGTATATTTACTCGATTGCCTCGTCAGCTTGTTTTCGTGTAAATTGGTTGGTGATGAAAATGATATAAACTTACGTATGTGTTGCGTGTGAATGGCCTGTTCCACACTGTGCTTCTTAGAAACACTGCTTCTTTCTTCAAAGTGGGTCATCATAGATGGATACATATGTATTAGTAGTGGTAGTTTTCAGGGAGAATCATTTTTAAAATGTGTTCGCATAGTTCGCGTCGTATGCAGTGTAGTTTATAGAAGATGGTTTACATGGGTATATGTGGATAAATGGCAAAATGTACACATACTATTTTATTGCTGCTTCAACTTAAAAATTTTTGTTCAAAAATTACGCGCAATTGCATCAAGATTTATAGGTAAACGGGAAAAGAGAAGATTCAACGGCTGCCTCTCGGAAGCACTATGTGCGACAGCGGAATGAATGAGTGGAGGAATAAGGTCTCATAGTGCATTGGAAGTTAAGAAAATAATAATAAAAAGAAAGAGTTTAGAAACTTGATGGTATGTTGTTGGACGCTATCAAGTTGCTAGGAATCGTCCTTGTCCTTGAAAGGATAGTGTTTCCAACGTTCGGAACCACGAGATATTTGTCTTGGATTATTAACCACATATTTATTTAACTTTATGACTTTTCCAATTCAAATAAGTGAACCAAATACCTCCTGTAATAGAATGTTGTTCACTGTGGCCTTTCCAAATGAATTTATTTTATAATTTTACTTAGTTTGAGTAGATTTTGGTACCAGACTATTCTGTTCCAAATTAGATGAATAAATGAATATTTTAGGTAGCTATATGACACATTTACTAGATTATATTAAAATATAATTAGTATTAGACCATGTGGACTAAATAAGTTTTCTATGTCATTAATCATCATATGTATAAATGTATGCTGTCGGGTTTTTAGGAACAAGTATCTCTCGGGTTAAATGGTGTTGGGTTAGTTGTTAGGCGAACATTTAATAACAGCATAAGATGAGATAACGTCTAGGTGCCAATGGAAATAATTATTCCAGTCGTACTAGGTATGACTGATGACGATATATACGTATGATGAAAGTTAGAAGTTCTTATACCATTTTCCAATTAACAAAAACTAATAAACTAACATTCCCTTCCAAGGTGTGATTTTTATTATGACTAACTTACTAACCTATTATTGTAGTTAGACAATAACTTTTCTGCGGTTATCGCCCTGGTTATTTCTGTGATTAACATCCTATCCTGATAAACCATTTATGTCAAGGATGCGGGCAGGGCCTGGGCCCGCATAATTTTGGAATATGGTAAGATGAAGGCTTTAATACTGTATCGCGCATATTCCAGGAATGTGGTATACATATCTAGGATCACCATTATGGTTGGCTTGTACGTCTCTATCATATCATATCATATTCAATTTACATATTTAATTTAATTTTATAAGTGACAAAAGTTAACAGTGAGGCTAAAAAATGGATTTCAACCATTATAGCACAAACGAATATTGTATTTACGAAAACAATTGACTATACTTATTATTTTTCTATTAAAATAAAATACTTCAATTATTTTTTAGAATGTTATTCTCTAATTTTTAAAATGTTATTTTCTAAAAATTGACTAGTTTAATTTATTACAATTTATATCAAACTTATTTTGTTGTGTTTTTTGTAGATCATTTACCAATGATCGCCAATTTGTCGTTTTAATTTCTTTTATCGAAAAAATGTTAGCATAGCCCAAAAATTTTAAATGCGCCTCAATATAAAGAGACTGCCCAACATTTGTGGAGTGAAATACAAACCAATTAAATTCAGTCGACCCACCTGAAAAACCTGTGGATGGATTTTGAACCTGTGGACGAACAACACAAAATAGAAAACTTCATGGCCTTAAATTTTACGACCATCAAAAAAAGTTTCATAATAGGAATAGGCCTCCTGAAAGAACAATACACAACATTTGCAGCCCAGAAACTTAAACAGCATTAAACAAATTGAGAAAGATTTTCTTTATCTACTAAAACGAAAAAAAATGTTTTGTTTTATTATAATTTAAATTTGTGTTGTTATTTCTTGACTTCATTTTTCACTCTTTTTTAACTATTGCCAGTTTGAAATTTAATATATAATTTAAAAAATGTGAAATTTCTTTATAGTAGTAACAATATTTGAATCTTATTTTTGAATATCGATTTCGGAATATACTTTCATTATCAGTTCAAAATTAAAACTAGTGGTTTTGTTAGTGTAATTTTATAATTGATGAATTTTGTAATTAAAATAGTTCTAATTTTGAACTGATGATGAAAGTATATTCTGAAATCGATAATCACAAATAAAATTCAAATATTGTTACTAGAAAGAAGAAACAAATTACAAATTGTTTTAATTAGATATTAAATGAGGAATAAAATATGGACAAATGTAAAATGCATCCGTATTTATGTTGTACAACCAAAACTAATATTTTCCTTGTTTTTAAATAACTTGATGCTCTTATATTTCATTAAATATAAGCCGCGTTTTTTTTTAAACAGTCGAGTAGAGTTCGCGATAGCTGTTTTAAAATTTGTCCAATTCAAAATTAAAAATATAATTTTTTTTTAAATTAAATAATTTAGATTTAATAGGAATCTAAGTATCATGATAAAAAAACCATCATAAAAGTTGTATGGTTCTCTTGTAATATCGTTGTTCTGTAGAGTTCTGAACTACTCCGTTATTATAAAGAACTATACAGAACAACGATATTACAAGAAAACCACACAACTTTTATGATGGATTTTTTTTTGGTTATACATAGATTCCTATTAAATCTAAATTATTTATTTTAAAAAAATTAAATTTTTAATTTTGAATTGGACAAATTTCAAAATAGCTATCACGAACTTTACTCGATTGTTGTCAAAAAATGCAGCTTATACAAAACAACTGCGTCGTTTTACAATTAGTAATAAAAATGTCGTTGTTAGAAGTAGATCGTCGCAAATTAATTTATAAATTTTGTAAGGAAAACCCGACAAACACAAGAACGAAACTTTTCACAACTGCAAGGATATTGTATTCAAAAAATCGTTTATCTACTACAAAACAATTAAACAGTTTTCGAATAAAAAAGCTGTGGAAAGAAAGCCATGCTCTAATAAAAAATGTCAACTTCGAGATAGTAAAGTTCGAATGAAATTGAAAGATGGGTGGGTCGAAGTGCAAATCGTACAGACTGCTGGGTAAAAATAATAAGTTGACCTAAAAACTGTTAAGAAATTAATTTACAAGGTATGAATATATATCGCAAACATAAAAAAGCCGGCACCAGCAACTACAGCCAAACAAATAGCTACAATCAAGTCTAGATTACGTGTGCTTTTCCAATCATATTTCGCTGCTTCTTCAGTTTATAAATGTGTGATGGTTGACGAAACTTATTTCACTGTTAAAGGTAATAAATGGCACCCAAAATACTATTATGAGTCTCCCGATCACCAAGCACCAGAATAGGAAAAGTTTATTAATAAGACTAAGTTTCCTGGTAAAGTTATGTTGTGGCGAACGAGGTGTCAGCGACCCAGTTTTTTTTGTTCAAGGTTTCCCAATATATTCACGATTCTTATACTCGTATGTCTAAGAACTGAACGCATCTAGCAGTATGAGCCATCTTAGACAGTGTTCGTTTCCAAGCTGGCGTTATAAAAATTGAGAGATATTAATATCGACATCTAAACATAATCTTGAATTTAAATCGTCTGTTAAAAATTAAGGTTAGGTTACCTGACACAAACAAAAGGCAGTTCCAATTACATTTAATTTTTGTTACTCATGCAAAGCAATAAAGAGAAACAGTTTTGTACAAAATTGAAACATCCCTGATGAATTTGCAACAGACAGAATAAAAATCGAAATAAGTGTGAGAGGTCAGCTACAATTTACTACAAAACTAAGCTGACCCAATTATATTTTTTTTATAGGGTACATTTTTATACACGAATATTTCAAGTTGTGTTGTCTTACTTCAGCCACGCCATGAATGATTTCCCGCGTGTCATAGAAATCGTGCTGTATACTTTTGTAGGACACGAAACTGAACATAAGTTGTTTGTACAACTGTTTCGATGGTTCTGTGACAGATTTGTAATTAGTTTTGATTATTTTTTGTGTGTATCGTTTTATGTTTTTCATTTTGGTGCAACAGTAAAATGAAACATTAAATTCGATAGGACAAAAAATATACACACGTACTGTACAATGTACATAGTACATGACATACTGTACACAAGGATGTACGTACATGTGTGATGCATCGAAACAAAAAAAAATAAAATAAAAAATTAACTTCTAATTGATTGAAATGAAATCGAGAAATGGTTTGATTGATATTAAATTTGATTGAAATTCAAATATGTGCAATCGACGTGTATCTCTCTCGTGTCCTGTAGTGCGGAAAATTGTTTTTTTTGTGCAAAACCAATTTCTTTTGCAATTACATTTTGCCAATAGTATTACGAGTATGTAATTCCATTTGGAAAGGTTTATGTAATATTCTAAAGCTTTGCTTAATCGATCGAATGTACTTAATATTCTCGGATGTTAATTCAATTACTTTTATAAAATAGTTTAAGACTATCATACGATATATATATACTTATGATAATATCGCAATTTGACCAGTTGAAATAGAAAGTAGCTTTGTGTGTGCAGAAAGTTGGGGTCTCAAATTTCGAAGTTTTGATTTATTGTAATGCGGTAATCTTACACTTTGAAATACTTACAAACTCAAAAAATAGATTCGTGCATGGGAGGTGCTTATAGCTGCAATAATAATACTAAATGAAACATTTATTTCAAATGCTTGGGATTAAATTAGAGTCAAACCTCTACTTTAAAAAACTTGTAATAAATTTAAAACAAAATTCTGTGATACATTAAAATCTTTATTTTATTAAATACTTTACTACATCTGCAACTGTATATGTTGCAGTGAAATTTACTGTTCCAACGGCAAAAACTTAATTTTGAATATGTTTTTTCATAAAGTTTGCGAACTAGTGTAACCATGATGTTTTCCAGTTCTTTCGATCTTTGGCTCGAAATTTCCATGCTGATAATGGCTCGGTTTACTTGTGACATACTATCGATATCTAAACCAAATTGAAGCTAGAACTTTGTTTTGGACTTGTGATATTTAAATTAACTCCCTCACGTTTTCAAATTGATGTGCTTTTATGTAAATCTTGTATAATGAAGTTTCAGGCGAGTGAGTGTTGATTAGGCTCGGTTTTCATTTGAATGATTTTTTTGGAATGTAACAAGAAATTTGTATATAAATAGCTTCATCCCTCACACGGATTTCCTTTAGAAACCTACCAGCTTTTAGGGGCATGCCGATTGCCTTGATTAATTAGCTCCATCCACAAAGGTGCAATGGTCATATATTTTTATAAAACTAATCTAAAAAATGTTGTTTGATGTAAACTATTTTTCCTGCCAAACTATTCATGGGTAGTTGTTCATTATGCTGTTCGACCGAGATTTCGTTTGTTAATTTTAGCGATTGATGCTTTGTTTGCTCCTTATTAACATTTCTGTTGTCGTTAAAAATTAAATTTGCATTCGGGTCGGTATCCAAAATCACGGCAGCCATGTTTTCCATTACCTTACGCACTGTACTGAAAATCATTTTAGTTGTAAGTAAAATTATTGAATTTCAGCAAAAATCTGTTTTGTAGTTTTTGTTGATTACGTTGGAAATACTTATTTATATCATTTGCCAGAGTGTGTGACAAATGCGAGCAGCACAAAAAACTTTTACTAAATCTTCTCGTTGTTTGACTGTAGGTTTTTCAACTCACTTCATGTAGGTTTAAGAAAAACAAAGATAGACCCAGCTAAAAAGGAGTAAAACAAATTTTTAATTTATTATTTACCCACTACCATACCACTAGAAATTTTAACAAAAAAAAATATAATAGAATGAAATGTGTTTTCCTCTCTCTCTCCTCTCAACTGAATATACTACTGTGGGCAAAAAAACGTAAAACTTTTTTCATAATTTTAAAATTCTTTATTTATTTCTCCAAATCTATTTTGTCCCCCTCAAAGTAATCCCCTGGCCTCAATACACTTGTGCCAACGTTTTTTCCAATCCTGGAAACAGTTGTTAAAGTCAATTTCCGGAATAGCCTGCAATGCGCGTAACGATTCACGTTTAATGTCTTCAGTTGACTCAAAACGGTTTCCCCGGAGCGGTCGTTTGAGTTTTCTGAACAGTCAGAAATCACACGGAGCTAAATCAGGCAAATACGGTGGTTGCGGAACGATATGGGTGGAATTTTTGGCGACAAAATCACGTAAAACCAATGCAGTATGAGAAGGTGCATTATCGTATGGTGCAAAAACCAAGGGTTTTTACTGATCCTCTCGATATTTCAACGATGCCAGTAAGGTCTCTGACTGTTAATCGTCGATTCTCGAGCACCAATTCCTTGATTTTAGTAACGTGTTGATCGTCAGTTGAAGTTAATGGCCGTCCTAGACGTGGTTCGTCGTCAACACGTTCTCGACCCTCTTTGAACAATTTGTACCAATCAAAAACACTTACCCGCGACATACCATTATCACCAAAGGTCTTTTGCAACATTCTGAACGTTTCGGTACCACAAAATTGATTATGCACACAAAATTTAATGGAACTTCTTTGTTGAATAATTTCATTCATTACGTAAAAATCGCCGAATGCCATTTTTGTACTTCAGAAAGACACTAAACACTAATGATTATTTTGATGTGACATTTGGCACAGATGTCACTGACAGTCATACTAACATAGAAAAAAAATATTTCGACGAATGGATTTCCGCGCGAAATTTAAATTAAAAAGTCTTACTAATTTTTGCTCACAGTCGTATGCAATATACAGTGCTGGGAAAAAAATTGGTAAACATATTTTATTGCATATTGGAGTCTTTACAAAATTACAAAAATTACAAAACTTTTGAACGCAATTGGCTTATTGTTTCATTTTAAATACATGTATGACGTAATTTTTTGAAAAAAATTTACCTGCAATCTAGGGGAAAAACCGCGAAAAATGCCAAAATATTCAAAATACGGTGATTGGAGCTAAAGTAATTGAATAAATTAAACACTTATTTTTATTTTTTTTTTTTTGTTTTTTATTGATTTATTGTGTTGAGACGAGCTCAACACATCGATATTTCTATCTTCGAAGTACTTTTTTACCTTTAAATGAAGAGATAAGAAAAAAAAAACAAGTTTTTAACAAATTATTTATGTTTATCTGAAAGCCAATTTTTCTATCTACAATTCAAATTTAATAACTCACAACTTTGGCGGTATGGCACGGAGCGTTGTCCTGTTGAAAAATAAATTTGCAAGTCCCGCCAAAAAGCTTTAACACAGAAGGCTCAAATTCGTTGTGTAGAACCTGCAGGCAGATAAACAGCTGCTGTAATGCTGGAACTAAGGAAGCACAATCGACCGGTTTCATTTCCAGAAAAGCATCTACAGACCATAACTCCTTCCTTTTTCGGTGGAAGTCTTAAAAGACATTCGTTGCCAAGCCTCTCGCCTGGTTTTCTTCTTATGAGAATTCTTCAATCTCCAACATACAGCTTGAATTTTGATTCGTCGGGGAAAATCGCATCATTTCACATCTCTGGAGTCCAAGAAACATGCTCCTGGGCCCATAGCAAAAGTTGTTTTTTCACTAGTAATGTGAACTTAGGCTTCTGGACTGGTTTAAGTGCTCTCAAACCAGCTTTAACAAGTCTTTTTCTCAATAAGCTGGCTGAAATTTGTTTACCCGTTGCTCGCTCAACATCCCGTCTTATGTCCGTTGAAGTTTTTAAACGGTTCCGACGACATTGTAGTATTAAGAAAAGATCTTCCACTGGCGTTGTTTTTCTGGGCCTTTCAGAGCCTTTCTGTCTTTGTGTACTGCCCATCTCTCGCAATTTTTTAATATTCCACGTGGCAGTACTTGTAGGAATGTTTAATCTTTCAGCTATTTCACGCGTGGTTAAATTTTCTCGCGCCCAAATCAACATATTGCTTTTACACTGCTCACTAACTTTTCCTATTTTTTTAAACTAAAATTGCACTTTATTCTTTATTTGACTAGGATCACTTACAGAATAACTTTATATTACAAAATATGCACTATTTATACCTAAAAAATCAATTAAAATGCAATAAAACATCTGCACCCTAATGTCGGACAAGAACTGTAGGCATAAAATAAAAAAAAATTGCTTGACCAATTTTTTTGCACATCAGTTGTGGGGTTGTACCGGTGTAATAAAAACAAAAGGCGGTCCAACAAAATATTAATATTAAAGATAGAACTTCTATAAATCAATAAAAAACAAAAAAAAAAAATAAAAAATAAGTGTTTAATTTATTCAATTACTTTAACTCCAATCACCATATTTTGAATATTTTGGCATTTTTCACGGTTTTTCCCCTAAATTGCAGGTAAATTTTTTTCAAAAAATTACGTCATACATGTATTTAAAATGAAACAATAAGCCAACTGCGTTCAAAAGTTTTGTAATTTTCACAAAAAAAGACTCCAATTTGCAATAAAATGGGGTAGATACTCGATCGGCTAGCAAGCAAGCAATTTGCTAGCCAAAATCCTGACCACTCAATCAATTATACCAAGAAAATTTGAATTTCAAATTATATTTTTTATAAAGTTTTTGTTTATTTTTGCAATTGCACAGTAAAACAACACAAAAATTTGCTGTTCATTTTTTTAAACCGCAAAATTTACTGTGCAATCGCAAAAAAAAAACAAAATTTTTTGAAAAACATATTTTGAAATTCAAATATCCTCGGTGAAATTGATTGAGTAGCCAGGATTTCGGCTTACAAATTGCTTGCTTGCTTGCCGATCGAGTATCTACCCCAATATGTTTGCCCAATTTTTTTTCCCAGTACTGTATATATGACAAAAATAAATAGACAATAATAATGAAATTGTTTTTATGTTCTTCATTCTGTTTTCATTTTTTCAGTCATATTCCAACCATGTGTGTGGAGTTTGTATATGACATTTTTACAGATTTTACAGATATGGCGATAGGAATATTTTTCCATTTGCACTGCACAACATTTTTTTGTTATTATTTATTTTTGTTAATATTTTCGGAAACAATTTAAAACTAAGGTCACTTCGTTAAATGATAGCATTCAACCATATTTATTTTGTTATATACTGATGGTACAATTGTTTGTAAGAGTAACAGCAAATTCTTACGAAACAAAATTTTGATCTTAGATCAAAAAAATAACTGACAAATACAATAAATTTAATCGAAATGTCATTGAAATGCATTGCTTTGCCAGTCATTTTTTTGATCTAAGATCAAAATTTTGTTTCGAAAGAATTTGCTAAGTAAAATAGCAGTCTTAACATTTCAAAATTTTATTTTTATGTACATAATAAAAAGTTGATATACAATACAAATGCAATTTTATATGCAAAAAAAACAAAAATTAAATTGTTCCGTTTTTATGTTGCTAGAAAGAAAAACCACTCTCGCACAACTATGCCTCTGTCTATATGTGACTAGTAGAGATATTAACTAAACGTAGCAGCAGAAATCCGAGTAGTAATATCTCTCTATGTATTCAATCAACGGTAGTAGTCTACTAGGATGCTACTATGTTAACCCTAAAGTTTGGGAGAATGGGAGATATATCTAGAAGGCATTGCTTCAAATGAGGTGTATACGTAGAAATGAATAAAACTAGGATAAAAGATCGAGATATATAGAAATATGTCAACAGAAAATTGAAGGTATGACAAACAAAATAAATTGTGCGAAAGTCGGAAAGACAAAACACCAATTAGAAATCATAATGGCTGTAATTGTGAACCATAAACCACTAGTGTTTATTTTTAACCTTCACCTTGTCGGTATTTATCCGGGTAAAGGATCAATCACAATGAAACCGCACCGCGCCACACCACAACGTGTCAAGCCGCCTTTACGGATTGTCAAACACAATGTTTCCGCTCCGTTTCGTAAAATTAATCCAATAATTCTGTTAAATATTTCCCTTCGATATTAAATTCCTTTGATATTTCTGCCCATAATCTATCTTTTCATTTTACATTCAAGTAATTTTTATTGGCTTTGTTATTTATATATGTAGCTCTGTAAAGCATTTAATTTTTCAAGAAATACCTTAATTTTAAATTCCATTTTTAAAATAATGTTGTTTTTTGTTACCGGTAATATTGAGAATAAATTTGTTGTGTGCCTGCTAAAATCTTTTTTAGGTTATGTTATCCGAAAAAGTAGAACGTTGGTCTATCTCTTCCGCACGTACCGTTCCGCGCCGACCATTGTGTTTGCCTATCCGTTCTACGATTTAAATTGTATGTAATGTGACACTTTCTACTTTGACAGATTAACGAAACGGAGCGGTGCGGTTTCATTGTGATTGAAGCTTAAAGATCGTAATTTTCTCCGTTGAATAACTACATGAATTTTAGGCGAATTTAAAATCGCTTCGACTCAGTGATTAAATTTTTCAAATTTTTCAGAAAACTCAACTTTATTTCAGGATACTAATGTGGTAAGGATTAATTGATCTATTTTCGCCTTTTTCGACCACCTTGACAGTATTTTCCCCGGTAAAGATATTTTTCCTCATGTTATATACAAAAAAAAAACAAGTAAGTTTTGTTTTGTTTTTTGGTTTATTTTATTTCATTGATAAGAAAAAATATCAGATCACGATTCATTGTTCAATAATAATCATTGTACATATATCACATTTCACTTTCTATTATGCAAATAAAAATTAATAAAATAAAAGTAAATAAAATTGAGGAAACTATCTTAAAAGTTATGAATTATTGGCCAATATGACATAGTTGACACTGGGTTTGAGTAAGGCTGTGTTCCTGGCAGATTGGGTTTTTGCAACAACCACACATTTTTCTTGTGGATCGCTTCTTTTTACCTTTACTGTAGCACATACAGCATTGGCCGCTATGCGTTAATCGACCGGATGCGTCCCGATCAAATAATTGGTCTGGTGTAAACAAAGTACCGATCAAATAATTGGTCTAGTGTAAACAAAGTATTACTAGGCCTTTGTAATTGTTCAATTGGTAGGCCTAGAATGCATTTCTGGTAGCATAATGGCTTACAACTCTTGGAAGTAGAGCTCTCTGTTTGATTAGTGGGATGCAAAGGTTTTCACCCAGATCTTCTAAAAATTTTCGCCGACGACTAGTTTTTACAGTTTGTTTGTTGGACGGGTTATTGTAATATAAATTATATAAGTAGCTAGTGCCGCTATGTCTACAATGTTAAAAAACATTGCCACTGGCCATCGATTTGTCTTCCACTTGATTGTATATTGTGATAACATTTTGTCCATTGTATCAACGGCTCCTTTTAACGAATTATAATATAAAATAGTATCGGGTTTTAATTTTGTTCCAGAGGTACTCTCGTCATCGTAATAATAATCGCGTTAGTAATAATATTACTGACTTGTTCGCTTTTGGCACATATGAGCAAAGCACTATTTTTCTCCAAAACCAAATTTGCTTGACAGAACCTCTCTAGATCTAGATGGTTTGAACTCTACGGGAATACATGTTTTGGTTTTTTTTTAAAGTACCCACTATTGAAAAATTCCATGTTAACAAATCCTTTGCAAGTGGTACAGAAGTAAAAAATTGTCGGTTTTGACATTGCGACCGCTATTTTTGTAGGGAGCTATAAGTTCCTTAACTACACGCTCACCTTGATTTTTGTCACGACTATTTCCAATTTTACCTGTATAAATTTGGCCATTCAACGTGTATGCGGTTTCGGAATCACAGGCCCACCATATCTTGATCCCATACTTGGCGGGTTTAGAGGGAATATATTGTGTAAACTTCGTTCGACCTCTAAACGGAAATAACTGTTTATCAATTGCCCATTATGCAATTTTTCCACTGTTTGGAAAAAACTGCTCAAATGTCGTACTAAATTCCGTACTACAAAATATCAAAGACACAAAAATATCGTTTTTGGAGAAAAATAATTGTCTTTCTCTTTCTGTTTCGCGGTAATATTATTTTCGTTTTATAAGTTTCGATTGTATCTTTTATTTTCAGTTTCTTCTGACAAGTCGACGTGCACAGTTGCACTCCATAATTAGATTTTTTTTTTAAAGTGTTGTGTTTCATTATAATGTTTTTCTATTTGTTAAAGTAAATAGTTTTAAATTTAAGTATAAAATAATAATTATTAACTTATTTAGTGATCGCGATGTACAAATTTGGACTAAAAAGGTAATACAAATCTGTCTCACAATGGCGTCGTCGCGAAATACATTTACGTTGTAAATTTTCAATGCATTTTTTTTCAAGATCGGTTGTGCTTGTTGGGATGTTCAATTGGATGCGCGTATGGTGAACAAACAAGACGTATGGTGAACGTGGTGAACGTGCTTAAAATTTAATTTATAAAATTTGTGTTATAAAATTTAATTGTGTTTTTTTGTGCTAATAAAAAATTAATATTTATTTTATTATAAATGGAAAATTTTGTTTTATTTCAAATAAGAATTATTATTTATTCCAATTGGAAAATATATATATACACGTGCTTTTTGTTTCTGTGGTTTTTTCTCTTTTTAGTTGGGATTCACACCGACACCGGAATTTTTGTGACACTTTTCTTTGGCTGGGAGTACGAATTTCCGCGTAATACACATGGTTCTTTCCATAGAAGCAGTGTGGTTTTAGAACGCGAATGTAAATGGAATTCCGTCGGCATTGCATATTGGGTGTAATTGATTTATGAGGTCTATAATTATTTTTCAAATTTGCGTTTAGCATCTGAAAAATTTCCGTAATTGGTGCCGGCTTATCTGTTTCCATTCGAGCTTTCCGAGTTGCATGCATAATTGTCGAATCGCATGAAACGAGTAATATTGTAAAATCGTCGAACAGACATTGTAGCTCGATACAATGGGAATGAATTTGTTTCCACAGTTGGGCCGTTGGTTCATAATTGGATTTGTGAGCACCAATAACTATTAGAAGACCCAAATTAGCTAGCAGTTCTCCCTCTTTTAACGGTTCCCAGATCAATTTTTATTTATCAGGATTCGCTGCCATGTACTACTTATACTGCTTTTTGGCCTTTTTATTGGTATTCCTACAAATTATACTTTGCATAGAACTATCGAATAATTTACAAAATGTGTCGACATCATTTAAATTATTGGTATACGGATTAGGAGCCATAAATAGTGGTTCGCGCAAAACATTGTGGGCCAGCATATGATGTAAATTATTACCCGATTTTCGCCATTTAGTACCATCTTTACCGACATAATATTCACTATCGTTTCCATCATTCTGGTTTTGATCATCTCTATTATCATCTGTGTTGTCGTCTATATTACAATATATTTACAATATGTGCCGTAGGCACTTGGCGAAACACACTTACACTTAAAAAAATTTTATTAACCACTTGTTTTTTATTTCGCAAGATTATATTTTTTTGAATATTTTCAAAAAGTTTAAAAATTCACTCGATCGATTTCAACTTGTTAGGTCATCATCAGCAGTATCTACTCTATGTAGATACTCCTGATGATGACCTAACAAGTTGAAATGGATGAAGTGATTTTTTAAACCTTTTGAAAATATTCACAAAAAATTTAATCTTGCGAAATAAAAACAAGTGGTTGATAAAAATGTGTTGATTAAGAATATTACAATCTTCTTCGTCATCGACCTCTGAGTCAGTAGTTCCCTTTGTCTCAGCGATAACATTTTCAAACTCCACATCTGACCCGTCGGCGTCATTTGCAGTCCAATATAAAAGCGTTTTTAATATCCGAAACTGACAAAATTTCCCGGAATGATTCAGAAATTCATCTGATAAGAAAATGTTTAAATGACGATAAAAGATGAGAAAAAGAATCATCTATTCTATCAAATCGGCAATTATTATACTCCGAGGAACAAAAACTATTGCTCCTTCAGTTATAAGAAAGCAGCTGCCGAAAATTGATCACGAAGGGCATCCAGGGGTAGAAAACATGAAACGATTTATGAGGCAGAATATATGGTGGCTGAAAATAAATGGTAATATAAAGGATTACGTCAGAAATCGTCATAGTTGCAGTCTACTTACGTTCATATTCCCGAACCCATGAAAATGAGAGAATTCCCAAAAACACCGTGGAATGAAATTGCTAATGATTTTTGCGGTCCCCTTCCTTCAGGACATTATCTCTTAGTGGTCATTGACTACTACAACCGATTTAAAGAAATAATAATCAGAGAGAATCACTGCTAAAGAAACGATTGGACAACTTGAAAAATTATTCTCTTTATTGGGCCTTCCAAAATCGATAACGACTGATAATGGAAGACAATTCTTGAGTCGTGAACACAGAAATTTTTGCGATGAACATCTAATCAGGTTTTACTCCACCCCATCGTACTGGCCTCAAGCCTATATCCTTGTGGAGCGAGAAAATCGATCAATTCTTAAAATATTGCGTATTAGCGCAAACGATCAATATAGTGATTGGCGAAAAGCCTTGAAACCTATCTTTTAATAAATAGAAACACGCCACATCCGACAACAGGTGTTTCGCTCGCGGAATTACTATTTGGAAGACCGACTAGAACCAAGCTTCCATCAATCACGTGACAACGATTTAATCAACAAAAATAGAAACAAAGAATACGCAGATACGAAACGTAAGGCCAGAACTTCCGAAATAGGTGTTGGTGTTGTACTTTGGACTAAAAAGCAACGGACGGATAAATTATGTGTTCCTTACAGCAACGAGAAATACAAAGTGATAATAAACACGATGGTGAAGTTAAACTTATTTCGATCAAAACAGGGAATATCGTTCGAAGAAACATCGCTCATTTAGAGTTGTGCCCTTCAACTCTTTCAGGAAATCTAACGTTGTCAGATAAAGAAGATATTGATGCAGCAACATAGCTCATCAATCAAGCAAGTCGTCCGGATCTGATGATAACTACGATCGACCTCAAGTACCGCAGACTAGTGAACAAAAAAGTCAAACACCGATACTAAAGCTTAGAATTAATTTGAAGCCAGTTCCTAGCTGTATTGCTGTGTATCCGGATAAGTCTTCAAAAGAAAAGAGAGATAAAGTAGTCTACAAGGATGCTTCTATGGTAACCCTAAGGTTTGGGAGAATAGAGATTATATCTAGAAGGAATTGCTACGACTGACGTGTACACGTATAGACGAATAAAAACGGGTTTACATTTATTAAATGAAATTAGTTGTTTTATTAATACATGATCCGCAATATAACTGTAGATATTACAACGTAAAAATCAAATCATATATACTTAAAACCGTTCTAAACTGATCTCTAGTAAACGATTTTCCATCTAGTGATTTTGTTAAATAATTCAAACTAGAAAACCAATTCCGAATTCTACATCGAATGATGTAACGGAAACGGTTTTACCGGACAGCCAATATTCAAGATTATTGACCATAGTTTTGAACGAGCGCTTCAGTTTAAGTTAGTTACCGATTGGCACACCGGATTTTGAATGCCGACGAAGGAAGGCATCTCGGAGATCGCTACAAGCAAATTAGATAAAGAACGTACATATTTTAAACTGATTAATGTATAGAAAATTGTATGATTTTCAAATAGGCACCAGATTTAAGTTCAGTATTGATTGTCACACGTCGTTCTAAATGCCATGTGAGGGTGACATCTCTGAGATTGCCACAAGAAAATTGAGTTAATAAAAAAATTTTCGGAATGGAATTATTTTTATGTGATTTATCAAAGTGTGTTATGAGGAGAATGATTGTTTTCGATAAATGATATTAAGATTTTAATTGGAATCATTTCTTGATATAATATAATCAACTTAAAGTTGGCAGTGGACGCAATTGCAAGGTTTAATAGCCGATGAAAACTTTCCTTTTATCTTATTGATCCAATTCGCCCATATAAAATTATACCGAACAAATTAGGAAGTAACATTAATTTCAGGGCCTTGCTTTCAACATTATACTATGGCTCGTTATAACTTTATATTTGCTCGTACACCATAAACAAACGATAAATAAAAAAATGAAAAATTACCAAAGCGATTTTTAATTAATGATGTTGTTTTACGTTTATGTATTTTTTTAATTTTGTGTTATTTTAAATATAGTCATTTGTATTCAAATTCATTAAAACATATTTTTAGCGTCTACTCCCTTCTGCACAGCATATTCCACATGATTGATATTGTCATGTAAAACATATTTGTCAAACGTGTTACATTTATATTTCTAGGCGCACATCACTTACCACCTTCACTCACTATACTCGTACACTGATAATAAATTGATTTCACATATAAAATTGTGATATAATTTTTCATATTTCATGTATGGCATGCAATGAAACGGAAATTTATAATAAGTTATCAAAATAAGCGCAAATTGGTGTGAATATAATTGACGCACATGTGAAACCGTTTTCTGGAAGCGTCTCACATATGTGTACCTGATCAATTTAAATCAATCATCATACAACATAAAATCAGATAGTGAATACGCGATTATGAAAAACAATACGCGTATCATATATACAATTTTACCCTCTGATTCAATGAAATATCAAATATTCACTTCACACATAATATCACCATAAAAAGCTTAATTTAATATTATTAAGTCATTCACATATACATTTTTATATAACTTGATGATTTACAACAACACATATTTACTTTTAAATTACAAATTACATAATTTTATCGACCAAAAAATATATAAAAAAACGCATTTTCCATATTAAACAACGTACCCCGCAAACAGAGGGTTCAAGTATGTATAAATAACGTCTATAAATTTATCATTTCACTTAACGCCAGAAAAGAAACGAAGAAAACGAAATCAAAGTGTTTTTCACGATAGAGGAAAATCAATCGGAAACAAATAAAATTGTTTGGTACTCAGTTTTATACAGTTTCCACATACTTACAAATATAATAATAAAAAATCAATAAAACAAAATAATTTTTTTTAACAATATCGTATAATAACAACAATACGAGTACGATGATTATACTCGTAATATCCTTTCGTTTCGAGGGAATCGGAATAAAAAAGGAAAATTCTTATAATTTTTGTTTTATTACAAATTTATGATAATAAATTCGTATTCGCGTGTATGTACCCCATTTACGTGCGTTCCGTTTCCAACCCCCTTGTATACACAAAAAATGTAAATAAATAAATTTTGATATAATAAGGAAATATAATCATAAATAATAGTTCCTATTGTTAGTAAAGAGGATTTTACTATTATATGCTCGAATCAGGAGTACCTCCACGTCGTGCGTCGTAAACTGAAGGGTGAATTCTGCGTCTAATTAATTCTAATGTAATATTTATTTATTTAAGATTTTTTACGTCGGTACCGCATTTTGTGCGTAATGCGTGCGAGTATCTTGCTTATTTTATTACGTTTAAATGCAGCAGCACGATGGAGTGATTATTAATGATGTCTAATTAATAAAGATAATGTTGCCGATAAATTACAGATGAAATATTACCTAGATGGGTAAAAAGTAATTTAAATAATAAGGTTTTTTCCGTGCCTCTGCGGTAAACCCGTGAGTTCCTACATAATACAAGCGATTTTGCTGAACCACAGATTTCAACCTGGCTAAATTGCAAACACTTAATAAAATCATCTATTTTTATTTGTGTTGCTTTTGAAGAAAAATTGGATAATTGCAATCTTAAAAAATATCTATCCCGAAATGGACTTATACTACATAACTTCTACATTAAATCAGTTAATGAAGTTGCAAAAGTTTATAAAATTGGAGGTAACTACGTTATTGTGGTTACTCATCAATCTAAAACTGATAGCAGTGATCTAATTTATGCTTTAGAAACTTTAACATCCTACTTGCAACATCGAAAAAATGAGCCTTTCATAATTACCTTGGATGTTAGCCATCATGTCAACAAGGTTTTGCCAGTGTTGAATTATGTTACAAACTCTCCATTTAACAACATCAAATGGGTTTTAAATATTCCTTTTAATATGTCATTGCAGTATGAGAGAATGTTATCTTCCCGTTGGATTACAGGTGATCCCTCGAAGTTCTCATATGGAAACTGTACGGATTTTCCATCTACATCTCCGACTTTTCACAACGTGTTGTCTGCAGAGTCCAGCTATAAGAATTCGATCATGGAAATAATGTTTTACATGAAACACACAAAGAGCCTAATAAAAAGCCACTTAAAGGATCATTACATTAAGAACATAAATCTACTGCCTTTCTCTGCTTCTTCCTTGCGACAATTAAACGTATTTATATTTGGCAACGCTACCAAACAATATCTTGAAGAACCGACCACAAAACATCAGTTTGGCTTCGATGGGAATAATCTGGTGCAACTGTGTGAAGACACAAACACATTTATTACCTCAAACAGATACATTTTTTGTTCATCGGGTACGGTAATTATGTTAGATCATCAGACTTACAACTCCTTAAACAATATCTATCTTAAAACAAACATAAAGATGCCGGACATTACAAATATTCAAGGTGTACCCGGGTGTGGTAAATCAACATGGATTATAAACAACCATAATCTGAGCACTGATCTTGTTCTATGTGCTACAAAAGAAGAACTTGCTGATATTAAATTAAAAGTTTAATAACATCAAATTAAACTACAAAACGATTGCCTCATACCTAATAAATGGTAACCGGACCTACGATAAATTTTTTATTGATGAGTACATGATGGTGCATGCTGGATATATAGGACTTGTGGTTATCAAAAGTAAATGTTCCAAAATATATCTTCTGGGTGATAAAAACCAAATACCATATATTGACAGATTACATCATGTCAATATGAAATTTTCCGATGCAAGTGCTTTCGTAACAAAGAGTGAATACTTGAATGTTACGTATATATGCCCAGCTGATGTTACTTCTGTTCTCAAAGAATACTATCCTAACATCACTAGTATGAACACAGTGGAAACTTCGGCCGAATTTATAAACCTGCCACCAACGTTATCATCATTACCTGTATTAGAAAACACTTTCTATCTACCAGAAAGATACGAGAAACCAGTAAATTCTTGACGATCCATGAAGCACAAGGTTTAACCTCACCTAATGTAATATGTATAAGAACCAATTCACAACCTCTTGAGCTGTTCGATAGTGTACCGCATGCCATAGTTGCAATCTCTAGACACACAAAATCATTTAAATATTTTTCACCGGTGTCTAATGATAGACTACACTCTCTTTTAATGAAAGCTCGAACTTATACTATTACTCAAAAAATAAATCAACCCATAAAGTACAAGAAAAGATTGGTATATGAGAAATGTGCAATTTACTATCAAAACGTAAACAAAATGGCATCAAAAGCATTTAAATTCTACAACTTCGTTTTAAAATCAAACTACCTTATTTATGTAATTTGTGAAACTTCATTAAAACCCGACATAAGGAGCAGCGAATTTGTTGGCCATGATTACTTTGTTTATAGTTGCGACCGGTCTCCTGAAACTAGTTTAAAGAAATCGGGTGGTGCGTACTAATAGCAGTACATTCTAAACTCTGGAATGCCCCAGTAACTTTAGCCTCATCGAGAGTCGAACAGATCGGTGTAAAAATCAAAATCAACCAAACCAATCTAATCATCTACGCAGCATATATACCACCTTAATCAAATAGTGATCATTATGCAACTTGCATCGATGCGATTGATGAAGTTATTAATACAACAAACTCGTCAGATTTAGTTCTTGTGCTTGGTGATTTTAATCTTCCAAATATAACTTGGAACTTGGACCCAGAACTAAACTGTATTTTACCATGCAATATAATAACAGATGCGGAATCTTTATTTGTGGACGCCATGCTTGGTTATAATTTGAACCAAATAAACACAATTGCTAATAATCGTGATAGATTATTGGATCTTGTCTTCAGCAACGACATTGACACCTTTAAAATGTCTGAATCCCTATTACCTTTTGTCATAAATGATGTCAATCACAAATCTTTGGATATTGTATTTTACTTAACTAAAATGGCGAGATCAGAACACCTACAACCAATCAAACACAATTTTAAAAAAACTAACCGTGTGGGGCTACAAAGTTATCTAGAGTCCATCAACTGGCAAATAACTCTCAATTCCAATGATATAAACGAAAATGTGGACAAATTTAATGACATCATGCTTCAAGGCTTCGAACTGTATGTACCTGTGTGGTGTAAACCACAAAATGTTCACCCTCATTGGTTTGATGATAGACTAGTTAACTTAAAAAATCGAAAGTCGAAAGCGTATGCCAAAATGATGAAAAGCGGGTTAGAAGAAGACAAAACTACGTTTCTACAACATAGTAATGAATTTGAAAATTACTTCAAATCAAAATACAGGTCGTATCTTAATCAAATTCAAGACAAAATCAAAGTAAATCCAAAACAATTTTGGAAATACTATAGGAATAAACGCGAAATTGAAGGATACCCTGCTAATATGACGTACACCAATACCTGCTCTTCAAACGCCAACGATATAGCTAAATTGTTCGCGTCATTTTTTCAATCAGTCTATAGACCAAGCGTTACTAAAGGATTGTACGAACAACCCAGCAACAACAACACATCAATAACTCCTCCTATTATTTTTGAGGACAACATTTTATCGGCTTTGAGGCGGTTTGGAGATAATTGCGATCTTGACGATATACCCCCTTCTATTCTGGAGGAGTACACTGAAATTATAACAATTCCATTATGTTATCTATTCAATCATTCCTTAAGCACCAGCGTGTTTCCCGAAAAATGGAAAATTTCAAAAATTACTCCAATTTTTAAACCGGGTAAACGTGAGGATATCTCATCCTACAGAGAAAAACCAACTACATCATCAATTCTAAAATTGTTTGAGTTAGTATTATGCAACAGTTTTAAATCAACAATTGCACTTCATATATCATCATATATCAATAAACCAGCATGGGTTTATGCCTGGCCGATCCACATCGACTAATCTAGTTGAATTCACCAGTAAACTAATTAACGAGATAGAAAAACACCGTCAAGTTGATGTAGCGTATATGGATTTTAGTAAAGCATTTGATTCTATCTATCATCATAAAGCACTCTAGAGCTTATTCAATTTTGGGTTCTCTCTCGATTACATAAATTGGTTTACGTCATATCTATCAAACCGGCAACAATTTGTAATAATGGGAAATGAGAAATCAAACGTTATTAAAGCTACATCTGGTGTTCCCCAAGGATCATACCTCGGGCCTTGGATTTTTATTGTTTTCATAGACCGAATAACCGAGATAATCAAAAACTCAGACGAGCTCATATTTGCAGATGATGTGAAAATTTTTCGTACTATTAATGGATTGTTAGATACGGAGAAACTTCAAGAAGACTTAGATAGAATCAGTGAGTGGTGTTATCGAAACTCACTATACTTAAATATTAAGAAATGCAAAATCATGTGTTTCCATCGTAAAAAAAATCCGGTAATTACTTCATACATAGTCAACAACGAAGTACTGCAAAGAGTCAATGAGATTATAGACTTATGTAGGTGTTACATTTGTTGAAAACGCCAGTTTCAATAGGCATATTGAAAATTGTATTGCGAAAGCGAATGCCATGTTCGGATTTGTTAAAAGATGGACAGGTGAATTTAAGGATATTCAAACCTTATGTTACCTCTATTTCGCTTATGTCCGATCTCAACTGGAATACGCTGTAACGATCTGGAATCCATACTATTCTGTGCACATAAAAAGAATTGAAAGCATTCAAAAGAAGTTCCTAATTTTTTTGTTAAAGAAAAGTGACTGGGATTACGACCACAACTTACCATTCCATGAAAATGTGGCTGGCTTACCTCCATACATAACAAGATGCACGGATTACAAAATATGCACGCTTCAAAATAGACGACTTCTCTTGGGCGCGGCTTTTATTGGTAATGTTTTGCTCGGTCACGTTGATTCAGCTTACATCTTGGAAAACATATCAATTCACGTGCCATGCAGAACATTTCGAAACCATGAATTTTTAGCACTTGAACACCATTCTACTAACTATGGAGAAAACAATCCCATTAATAGGATGTCTAAATCTTTCAACTTAATCGACGACATGTTTGACTTCAATTTATCTAAGGACAACTTTAAAAATATCCTTAAAGAGTATTTTTTAAATTTTTAATTGTTTAAAACAAAATTTGGTTTATATTTTTTTAGTTTTTTCTGTTTTAAAGTTTTTTGTTGTTTTAATATAATTTCTGTTCAAACTATAAATGTAAATAATGTAAAATCATACATGTATATTACAAAATAGATTTTTTTAAATAAATAAATATATAGATTATTGAATCGTGTGTAATAGTATACATTGTATAATCATTATATAGTAATGTAATGGTAGGTTCGTGAGTGAAATGTTAGATACCACTACTGGTATCGTTTTAAACTTTTTAAAGAATTTCTGCAATTACCTATCCGCCTAAATAGCATAACCTTCCCCTAAATGTAGCTAGAATATTTTATAATGCAACATGCAGAAAACAAAAAAAAACTCTATACATATACTTACAATGCGATTCATTACTATTTATGATACGAAAAAAATTTAGTTCCCATTTCTGTTTCTTTTCATATCAAATTGACAAATAAAATAACATATATAATAATAATTAACAAATACATAATTAACAAATAAAATAGTAATAAAAATAATAATTTTATATGAAAACAAACAGAAATGGGAACTAAATTTTTTTTTATCATAAATAGTAATGAATCGCATTGTATTACTCATATAATGACGCTCTCATTATAAGTCAAAACAGTTTTTACGCTCAAAAGTAAATAGAAAATGTAACAAAGATGATGGAGAGAAAATACCGATCGCAACTAAGTTGGTTTTGTTTTGAATTGCAACAATGTTTTCTAAATTATAGACAAATAATTTTGAACGTTAAAATATTCGTTGAAAATTATAAAAAGCTAAAATAATTGAAGATTGTCCATAAAAACGATCTACATTTAAATCCAATTAAAGATTATTTTAAATGATTTTGTAGATACAACACATATACATTATTTGGTTTTCGTTTCGATAACTATATAGATAGACCACCGATGATATATACATACTTATTTACACGCACACACTCAGCAATTCAATATATGTAAAAGGAAATCATACATCTACACACTACAAAGATTTAAAAATTGTTTGCAAGTTAATTTCGTAAATTTGTTCGTTTAAAATTTTATTGCTTGTCGTCTAATCGTAACGCATGTAGCTTTGTGTTTTCTTATTTTTAAACGTTATAAAAAGTTCATTTTGAAAATTTGTGTATTAAAACTTTTGTGAATTTGCGTGATAAAATGGTGTGTGCTTACAAAAACTGCTTAAATAAAAATGACTGTAAATCCACCAGAACATTTTTTACGGTGCTGCATAACCATCGTCGTGTGTTCGGCAAGAATAAAGTTACTTCCAAACGCATAACTATTATGAAGAACTTTAATTTTAATGATTTCAAAATAAGTAGTTTTAGAACAAAAAATATTTAAAAAACTGTCTTTCCCCAGCCAATTAATAATCTTGTTTGTAAGTGTAAGGTCAATGATATAGATGCACGATGCAAGCGTTTATTAAAATTCGAATTTTTTTTAAATAAAAAAAAATTGATTCCAAAAGTTTCGCGTACGATTTCCAACCAGACACACAACACTGAGAATCAAACAACAAGAATATTGAAAACACCTGATTTCCCACCTATAACATTGAAATATGAAAAAGGGCCTCCAAGAACTTATTAAAAGAATTATCAAGTTCCATAAATTCCTCATGAATGTCCCATCTCACCATCTCAATTTCCTAGTCCGCAACACCAAATTGAAGACGAAAATAAAGAACCCGTTCAACCTTTAAACAAAATTCTCAGGTTTATATTAAATACCCCTCAGAAAAGTAAAATGCAAACAGAAGAAAACACAATAAAAATATTAATTGATAATACACTTGACGATCGATCACAAGTAAACACATTTTGTACTTGCACAAATATTTCATAAATTAAAATTATCTTGGACCCAAGTTGAACAATAAATGTATTTGGAATTTGATTTTAAATCACCTTCATGTTACAAGCATTTATTAAAGAAAGGTTTTAATTTGCCAGATAAGGATAAAAAATTGTATTATTCAGTATAAAAAACTAGTACATGTTTTAAAATTTTTGTATGGGCTAAATTTTAATTATATTTTTATGTGATTTAGAAGGGTCATTATTATGAAAATTGTAAAGAGATTAAAACTCTAATAAGCAAGTTAAAAACTACCATTGGCGATTGCTTTCCTATTTAAAATACAATTTAGATAAAAATATTATTGTTTTATCTTATGAGAGATTAATTTGTTTTTTAAGATAAAATAAATTACAACAATTTAAGTTATTGTAGCAACAAGAACTTTCAAGAGCCCAACTGAAATCCCATTTAATTAACCTAATTAAGGTTTATTAAATGGGAGCTTTTATGAAAATAATGCTCCCATTTAATTAACCTTAATTTTTATTTAGCTCTTTGGTTCTGTTCAAAACGGCTACTTATTTCATTCTAACGCCCGTTGCACATTTCAGCTAAGCTAAGCAAGAAACGTAGTTTCTATTAGCATAGTTTAGCTCGCACAGCTCATTCCGCTGCACATTTGAGCTAATTATATCTCTCACGCATACATTTCAATACAAGTAAAATCCTATGTCTGTCAAAAATTAATTAACTAATTTTATTATATTATTTAAGAATTCAACCACTTTTATGAATTTGATCCACAATACCAAACACAACCAATACTCAAATGTCATTCAAATTTGCTATGCGAGCTATGTTTTTCTGTTTTGAGCGATACAAACTAACTTAGCTCGGGTTGTCTTTGGATTGCAAAAGTCAGCTATATCGTTCACACATACATTGCTATTATTGTGTACATATTCGCCTATGTGACTATGTGATTCTAATAATATTTTGGCAGACATATAGCATATATATATATATATATATATATATATATATATATATATATATATATATATATATTTTACTTGAATTGAAATGTATGTGAGAGCGATGTAATTAACTCAAATGTGCAGTGGAATCAAATGTGCAGTGGAATGCCAAACTATGCTAATAGCTGCGTTTCTCGCTAAGGCCCCTTGCACACTTAAGCTATGTTCTTTTAGCAAAGTGAGCATGTTTTGAGATCACAGCTTTCGATTTACTTTGCAAAGCCTAAATAAGTGAAACCGAATTAGCGAAGCTTAACTCAACACACTCGTACGTCCCGATTTATTTAATTTCTTTATTTAAAGCTGTGGGATAGAAACATAGCTGATTGTGAGCTGATTAATTACGAGGGCAAATCAAAAAGTCTTGCAATTTTATATGAAAAAAAAGAGTGAGTGAGACAGCAATATTTTTATTTTTCGACATAATCTCCTTTAAGGTTTATACATTTGTCACATCGATCAATTAACTTGCCAAAACCCTCTAAAAAAAAGATTTCTTTTGCTCCATAAAATATTCATTTACAACAGACTGTACTTCATAGTCACTGGAAAATTTCGGGCCCCTTAGTTTTTTTTTTTAAATTGGGAAACAGAAAGTAGTCACTGGGTGCCAAGTCTGGACTGTACGGTGGATGCGGAATTTCCACGAAGCCGCAGCCCTTTAATGCAGCTTGAGCAATATTAGCCTTGTGCACTGGTGCATTGTCGTGAAGAAGCAAGATTTTTTTAACAACTTTCCTTGGCCGTTTTTCCCGGATCGCTTTTTTCAATTTTCGCAAAACTTCTGCGTAATATATGCCTGTGATTGTGGTTTTCGGTGCAATATAATTGATTATCAAAATTCCTCCAGCATCCCAAAAAACTGTTGCCACAACCTTACCAGCAGACGGTTGAGTTTTGAATTTCTTTGGTGGTAGTTCACTTCGTTTAATCCATTGCATCGATTCTTGTTTGGATTCCGGATCCCAATGATAAAGCCATGTTTCATCGCCTGTTATTATGTTATCCAAGAAATTTTCTGGATCTTCTTTGTACATATCTAAAATCGCCTTTGAAGTTTGAACACGCATTTTTTTTTTGTTCTGCATTCAACAAACGGGGAACCCATCGCGCACTTACTTTCGACATGTGAAGGTGGTCATGTAATATAGTATATGTGGTACCGTATGAAAGAGAAAGTCTACCACGTTAACCGCGGAACAGAAATACGCCGGTCCTCCAATACAATAGATTCGGCCAAAATTACGTTTTCATGGCTAATAGCATCTGCTGGCCGATCCGAGCGGTTGTCGTCTTCAAATGACTCCCGGCCACTTTTGAATAATTTTACCCACCTTGTTACTGTGGCATATGATGGTGCAGATTAGCTGTAAACTTTTGATATATAGTTGAATAAATAAATTGCATTTCGTCCATCTTTACAGAAAAATTTAATAAGGACGCGATATTCAATTTCATTCATTTTAAGATAAATTCAAAACACGTGTTACTAAATTGACAAAAACAAACGAACTGTAAAATTTACATCGAAATGTTCTTCATGCTCATATCAGTATCACCAAGAACGATGAACAAAGGTCAGTTCGCTTGGCTTAGCTCAGCTGAAACAGGCCTTATTGTCTTATTAGTAGCCATCGTTCATGAGTATGCAAAATCATCCGAATTTATTCAAAGCGATTCAAGATGGCTGACTTTTAACCAACAAGCCCTCATAATTTGTATGCCTTAAAGGGAAAATCTGTACATGTATCATCGCCTTAACAGAGCTCTCACAATAGAAATTTTTTTCTCTAAAGTAAATTTTTTCCTAAAGTTTAATTTTCAAACAAACTTCTAAGGCAAAATAAAAATTGTTTTATTGTGAAAGCTGTTTAAAGTCTCCACAAATAAATATTCGTTTCGGAAAGGTAATTAAGTATTAAAACGGTGTAAGACTAAATACAAATTAAGGTTAATTAATTAAATTAAGACATAAAAATAAAATTTTACAATTTAGAGGAAAATAAAAACTGATTTTTTTTATTCAAAATAAAATACACAACGCATTTTTTATTTAAAAAAAATAATTTGTATGGTACATCAAACTAAACAATTTAAAATTAGCGTTCGAATAAAGACGGAACTTAAAAGTAAGCCATTATTTATCCTGCCATAAAGAACTGAAACGTTTTCTTTCAGACAATGCTGACCAATCTCTAGCTTAACTACTATTTAAAAATAGTTTTAATTACAAAATAGTGAGCGGGAACCTAAACTCGTAAGCTATTCACTTGTATATTGAATTTATAAAAAATATCTTATATACTTCCTTATATCCCTTTTTCAACTAAGAAAAATAAAAAATCTTCTCAATTTTAGTCCAACCCACACAAATGAGTGAGTAAAAAATTAACGTATGTAACGGCGTTGTTCATTAAAAATTTCGCTTGATTTGAAGTAAAACCAACACAACTGTGTGTATAGATATAGTGTTTTTTCGGACGTAAAATAAACCTGCATCCCCAATAGAATTTCTTATGACTTTTTACTTACAGAAAAGTATGAAAAAAAAACTTGACAAAAAAAATATTTTTTGTCAAGTTTTTTTTTCATACTTTTCTGTAAGTAAAAAGTCATAAGGAATTCTATTGGGGATGCAGTGTAAGTTAAAAAGGAATTCACAAATGTGTAAATTGGTTCAAAAAACATACAAAACTACATATACATGGTACTTTAGCCCTACCCGCACAATTGTGTTAGTAAAACACAAAAGGGATATGTAATTCATTTGAGATGGATTAATTCAGCCCCCAATTTAAACAATAAAATTTATTAGAGATTAACAGATTAGATTAACAGAAAAATGAATTTAAGTTTTGTTAGCGAACCTTAAATGCTCATAATTAGATTATAATTATACGCTCTAGATTTGCACACTGTAAACACCACATGACTCTCATTGGATTCTGTGACAAAACAGATCAGGTCAGACATGCTTTGGTTGAAATTATAATCTTTATAATGACATCCTCGTTTTTTCTATTCCAATGAGGAACAATCCCTTAATAAATAGTTGATTGAAAGACAATAATGAAAAACGACATACTATTGTAGTATGTCCAAGTGACAATTTTCATATTTTTACGTACTTCTGTTACGTAATATTTTTTATGATAAAATCGAATTAATAAATTTTATTTTAATTTTGAACCAAATATTGGGTTCTATGTCCCTGAACTTTCACACAGATTTGGATAAATAGAAAATCTGCCTTCCCATAACAATACATTGTTCTTAATGTATGCATATATAAGAAAATTATTCGTCCATATTTTCAATTAAAAATTACCATTCTGTAACAGTGCAATCAACGGCATCCTTTTAAAAAATTGTATTTAGTTGTTCTATATAGATTTCTACATCGTTTTCATTTTTAATCTTTATTAGTTTGTGTTTGTGAGAACAGATGTATTTAAAATAAACAATAATAATACACAGCTAAGTATGTACTCAATATATTAATATACATATGTATATATCCTATCGTTCATATCTCCTTTCCAATAATGGATTTATTTGATTGAACAATTCATATTCTTTTGCATTTCTATCATAGAAAAAAAATTATTTATGCTATTTTTTATAAAAAGAAAATTGAAGTAAGGTATTCATGATTTGTTTTATTGTTTATCACAAAAAATATTAAACACATTTTCTACATGACCTTGCAATTGTAAAACAATACGAGTTGAAATAAATATATTCTGTGTTAATATGTAGTATAATAAGTTAGAGTGAAGCAATACTATACTGGTTAATGGTATACAAAAATACGCCGTGTGTACTGTAAGTGTATTTAATCTTGCAAACATTTAGGCGAACTAGTAAAATTATTGCATAACTTAATTTCGATTAACGCGCTACCTGTGCATGGATTCTGTTGCCTTTTTACAATTCAACTTGAATTTTACCGAAACGTCATTGTAGTGGTGTGCATATTAGTATACGTGTCTTTTTTTTGATTTGTGTTTTTGACGTCATTTATGTCGAGTTCACGTATGCGATCAAAAAATGGTTCGCGAATCAGAGGAAAATTAAATCATTGAAAACATATACAAATTTCCCCGTCCGAGATGAAATAATTTTAACTTTGGGAAAATTTTGGTCGGAAGCATCCAACATAATAAAAAAAAATTACAAATTATGAGTAATAATGCGAAATAATTACTCTCAAAGATTGCCTTGATTCGCGAATCATTTTTTGATCGCATACGTGAACTCGACATTAAGAACACAAAATAATATGTTAGGTACCAAATTTATGAATTTATTAAATTTCACTATACCATTTAAATTAATAAAGTGTTCCATACAATTCCTAGTAAATAAATCTAAAAGTAAATTCATTACCATTAAAAAATTATTTTCATACATTCAAAAGTAAAAATAATTTTTTTTTTATGCATTTGTTCGCCTTCCTTCCATCATTTCTATATTTCTACTAACTAAACAAATAACAAAAAATAACATCGATGTGATCGACAAGGGAGAATGTGTTTTTTTTGTTTTGTGTTTTTGACGTCATTTAAAAACACAAAATTATATGCATGGTAGATAGTTTGTGAATTTATTAAATTTCACCATACTATTTAAATTAATAAAGTGTTGTGTTAATTTCCTAAATAATTTAATCTAGTTCCTAGTAAATAAATCTATAAGTAATTTCATGATCATTCATATTTCCACAGTTTATAAACTTTATAATTTATTAAACTTTTGCTTCTCAATATTATTTGCAAAAATAACACATACAAATATAGATCAATATACAATTAAACTAGGGAATATTAAATTTAATAAAAACAATAATAAAATTTATTTTATTTAAGTTTTATCTAAATATAAATTCATAATTCACAAAACAAAAATTTGAATCGAAACTATTTTCTTATCATCTGTCATTTTTTCCTTTGCTCGCGAGCAGAGGAAATGTATTGTTTCTCTACCGATAGTATCATTTATAAAATCGGGTCGACATTTTGGCGAAATTTCATGTGGATTTGACACACACACATCGATACAAAATGACAGCACACAATATTAAAATTGTATATTATACACTGTATACGTATACAAAATTCAACTTGAATTGACTTTGAAAAGGCAACAGAATCCATGTTCTGGATTTTCACCCTCTAAAGATTTTTTTCGAATGATGGTACTACTATATATGTATTGCTATGTAGTATATCTACATCAAGGTTGAGAAATATACTGTTATAGCCCGAGCGAGGCGTGATTCTTATAGCAATTTTTCCTCTACTATAGAAGTACCACCTAACTTTGATGGGTTTTTGTTGATAAGAAAATCAATTTGATAGGCAAAATACTTGTTCTTTACTAATATTAACCATATCGCAGTAGCCCAAATTGCAAACTCAATTATTTTGGTAATGTACAGTATGTTCAACAAGAGAGTGTACGGCATAACTGTACTTAAAACTATAGGAACAAATTTGGGCGGGGCTTACATCGGTTTTCTATTGATTCCTCTAGAGCATCCAGCTCTAAAATAAATATTAGTTTAACTGCGCAACTGTTTAGCGAATAACATATAAGAAAGAAATGAGTGCGATTTATTTGAAGCGGTGTTGTTAAGTACACATCCCAAAGGGGCAAAAATGCCGGTTGCAAGTGCAGCAAAATATATAAAAACGTCGAAAACATTTGTATAGAATATAGGATTACACATTATTCAATGCATAAACATTGACAATTTGCAAGATAGAGGTAAAATCCGAACCTCTACAAAAAAGGAGGATGACGCCATCATACAGTGGTTTGGTGAAAATTCTTCGCTTACGACGATGGATGCAGCTCTGGCAAAATTGGCGAAAAATAATATCAAAAACAACCATACGAAATAAAATTATGGAACATGGCTACGCATATGGAAACACTTTGATCACCCCATTAGTAACACAAAAATACATTGAAAAGCGACTACAGTGTGCGAATGAACTTAAAAACAAAAATTGAACGAATATATTGTTTACCGATGAGTTATCCTTTTGGAGTTTTAAAGTTAAAAGGCGTATTTTAACAACTAAGCAAAAACAAAGGATTGTCCGAACTGTGAAGCACCCGCCCTAGCTTTATGTATGGAGATGCTCCACCAAGCAGTTCCCTAAACGCACTGTTGGTGTATACAATTTATGCACGAGGTTTTTTGCCATCTGCCCTTAAATGGTTTAGATCGAGGAACTCTAATTGCATCTTGCAAGAAGACAACGATCCAAAACACCATAGCATAATCTGTTCGGAATTTTAACTCAAAAACGGCATCACAACATTGGATTGGCCGTCTCAGTCACCTAATTCCAATCCAATCAAAATTTATTTACTCATGAAGATTAAGCTGAACATGTACCAAGATATCAAAAAATTTATCACCACAGTATGCAGAAAAATTGGTTGATAGTATGGACAAAACGAGCCAGGCCATTATTAACAGTAATTGTAACTTTACTATGTATTAGTTGATACCACCCTAGAAAATACAGCAAACTTTCATAATAAAAACAAAAAAAAAATCGTTGTTTTATTTTTACTTAGTTTTCTGTCGTACACGCTCTTGTTGCACATACTGTATTATAACGAACATTTGTTCGCAAAATAGGTGTGTTTTGGAAAAAATTATTGCTAATAATTATAATCTTTCCTGCCCATTTAATCGTATTACATCGCGTTTTTCCTAAAATCTGTAACAAGAATGTTACGAATTTTGGACAGTCTATGCGGATTCGTAACATACTTTGCAAATAAACATTCAGCGTTTAAAATTACAAACATCATTTACCAACATCTCTAAGTTTTGAAACAAATCCACTGTTTCACTATTTATCACTTTGTTTCGCTGGTCACTATTTCACTTTTACTTCATATTACTGATTACTTTTTACTGCTCGACAGTTCACTGATAAATTAGAACTGTAAATTACTTGTATGTAGTTGTTCCAGTGTTGAGCATTTTACAAGTGAAAAACGTTATTTTCATTTTTATGTAAATAATATAAATTACATAAAAATTTGTGTAACATTTATAAGCGGAATAATGCAAAATGATTTTGAAAGTTGCCAAAGAGGGCCAAACGCTGCAGTCATATGAGTATTGGAAAAAGGGAATTTTACTCCAGTTATAAACGTTATGTTTCTACGACAATGGGGTAGATACTCGATCGACTAGCAAGCAAGCAAGCAATTTACTAGCCCAAAACTTAACTACTCAATCAATTTTACCAAGTAAATTTAAATATCAAAATACGTTTTTCATATAATTTTTGTTATTTTTGCGATGTTACAGTAATATTTACGGCTTCAAAAATTAAAGAGCAAATTTTTGTGTTGTTCTACTGTGTTATTGCAAAAAACAACAAAAAGCTTATTGTAAATATAATTTGAGATTTAAATCTCCTTGGTAAAATTGATTGGGTAGTCAGGATTTCGGCTAGCAAATTGATTGCTTGCTAACCAATCGAGTATCTACCCCAATATTGTATAAATGTAACAAATGCTTGTTTGTAAGGGTTAAGAGGGTCCTTTACTAAAATAAATTTTAATTTTGAGGCTAACCTAAAATTTAAAATACGCACATGTACAATCATACTACATTATTTTCCTAGTAGTGGTTAATATGTATATGTACTTTTGATCTCTTATTTAGTTTTGCCAAGTTTTGCTTATGAATGGAAAAAAATCAACATAGTGTAGTGTTATTGGTCTTCCACTATTTTGTGGTTATTGTAGTGTTATTGGTTTATGGAATGGAATAAAAACGGAATACAGAAATTAAATAATTTGAAGGCAATTAGTGAATTCATGTCCTAATTTTCATGGAAATGTTTTTAAAAATCTCTATCAACAACGTATGACGGGTATTTATAGAAACGTGAACAAAATGTGTAAGCAAAATAAATAAAGTTTATTAAAAATTAAATTTATTTTCGTATGTCCTAACATTCTTACCTTTATAATTCGATCTCTATTGGGTTTGTACACTTGCATATTGTAAATTGCAACTTCTGATGTAGCAATGATATCAAGATGGTTACCAGTTTTAATTACAATATACATAATTACAATTCAGTGATTATATGAAAACCATACCTATGATTTGCCTAAGGGAAAATTGCATCCCAGAACAGTTATTATCATCAACCAATCAAGAAATCTTGACCACATCAATCAGATTAGATGGAATTGGTCTCAGACGATATAGACCTCACATATGTACAAAAATGTCGATTTTAGTGAGTTCAATTATTTATTACACCAGACTGCCACCAGATATTGAATCAAACGTTTGTCTTTGATATACGAGTATGTATAACGATTTATAAGCTCACGATAGAAAATCCCCATACCATAAATTAATCTGTTACGATAGATATGATGATCAGTGTTGTGCGTCAACGCGTATTTCCGAATTGTCCCCATATTGGTGTCGAAAATAGCGTAGACAATTGATAGGTAGACAATGTCGAGAATTGGTAGAATATGTAGAAAATATGTAGACAATGTAAATTATTACTTTTTTGTTGTTTTTCATTGTTTTTCTGTATGACAGATCTTTTAGTTGTCCAGTTTAAATTGGGTTTTATTTATATATTACGTCAGTTGAAATTCAATTTTTATTAAACAAATATGTGAGATTGAAAATCTTGGTCAATCGATGTCTTTAATATTGGTACAACCATAAGCGACTTAAAAGGCTAAATTCGGCTATGGTTTCGCAGTACCAAATGCGATCTGTCATGAAGATTTTCGAAACAAATACTTCATGTATGATTTTAACATCCGGTTTTGAGCAACGTGGTTGAGGTACTACAAAACTTATAGCGTAAATGAGTTTTGTTGATTGTTTACTGTTTTGGTTGTATATTTTGATCAAAATTGAATACAAAAAAAAGATGTTTGTTACAGAAATTTTCTTATAGGTGTGATGATGATCTTGTCATCAACATTTATACAGGTGGGGGTTTTTTAATGTAGGTGACATCAATTTTGCTCGGATTAGCTCAGGATTACATTTGACCAGACATTCACCAATTGATTATCAACCGACCTTTGTGTTAACTGGTCCTTTTTAAATGGAGTTATCTTTCTTGAAATTGGGGGCGAGTGGCATATATAGATAAAACAACCACAACTTCATCTCTAAAGTCAAGCAACCATTGTTTGGATTATTACAAGGTCTCCATGTGACCACTTTGGAATGTAATAGAATAAAGTGAATAATGAAATGGAATGAAACCTTCTCACAACTCCCCCCCCCCCCCCCTCAAACTTCGGCCAGTGTATAAAAGAAGTATGCTCAGAAGCCCTGGAAGCTGGCTAGGGTCAATCATTCATTGATCCGTGTTCAAAATGATTACAGAAACCAATATTACAATAAATAATGCAACATGGCAAATATCCGACACTAGGTTATCGTAGACGGACACGAATTTTAAATTGAAAATCAAAACTGTAACAGAAACGTGAAGGCTTATCAACAATTAGAGAAAAAAAGAAACGAAATTCTTAGCCCCCATAGTGATATAAAACAGTAGTGAAATGAGACCAAATGTCTTAATATTCTTTGGACGCAATGAATAAGGCGTGGGCACACTCCCTCCCCTAAATTGTAGATAAAGGGAAAAATAAAGCTTAAAGTATCAGGTGAGCCTTCAGTCATATTTTGGCATTTATTAGGATTATGAACTCGAGGAACTTGTATTCGTATGGTCATTATTTGTCTCAAAATGTGTTTATGCTTTATCATTTTATTGCGTGGTAATGATGTTGAACATTGTAAAGAGTCTTACAATACACGGTTAAAAATGAAAGAATAAAAATTAATTTTAGCCTAAGTATAAAATTATTTTGAATAAATTTTATTCAATTTGGAACATAAAATACATTCTTTTCGTAAACCTAAATATTATTCTCGCTTATTCAATGGTTTTTATTCTTATTTTTTTATTGTTTATCCTTTTTTTTAAACAAATTTTATTCTTTCGTGTTATTCTTTACATAAATAAAAGTTTGTCCTCTTAATGATAATGTTTATCTACATTAAACCTAAAACATTTTAAATATTGATAAATGATTCATTTTATTCCAAATTGACTAAAAAATTAGCAAAACAATTTAAGCTTAAAAGTATAAGTAATCTTATAATTATAAGTAATCTTATAGCTAATTTTAATCTAACTCTTAAATTCTAAGGACATCCCAAATACAAATGTTACATGTAAATATCGTTCGCATTAATAAAAGCATATCAATTTTTCGGAACTGAATCGCAACATATTGTGCATTATTCTAACCAGGTCATATAATGCTTTCTCTCAACTACAATTCTTTATTGTCTCTCAACAAAAATATTTAATATTAATTTTCTTCATCCATAAACATTCCAGAGACCGGTACTTTAATTTCAAAAAATTTAGTGGATTAATTTCGAAATTAGACGCCTCGAGTAGAACAGAAATGTAAAATTACACATTAACAGATAATATTTGTTGATATTGTACGAGTATAGCACGTATGCTGTAACTCTTGTCATGCAGTTTAAATCAAAGTGACAAAATGGCTAGGAGAATGCAATTATGAGGTAAGAACATAATATCGTAAACTTCAACGTACAACAGGTTCAGCCTACTTTTAACAGGTTACTGTCTCCACTCAAATTGATATCACTGTGATTGATTTTGTAGATATAGTGCCATTTTGTATAGATAAAACATTTTCCCTACAAATCATATACAACATTAACAAATTTAGACTTATCAAAAAAGCTGAAAAATTAAAGATATGTTACGAGTGTTTAGGAGAAATAGATAATTTTAGAACAGTTCATGCGTGTATTAAATTCCTTGTTACGATGGTTAATCTTGTGGCAGTATAATACCTTTTGTTGAAATAATACCTTTAAAACAAAATACAAATTTTATTCAACACAACAAAAAAGGTCACGCACGTGACGGAGGCTTTAAATTTTCAATATTATTTTAGTCGTAACTCAAATGAAAGATAATCAAATGAGCAATTAATAGAAGTTAATTGGAGTTGCGGCACAACTTGATTATTTTCTCAATTACATTGATGAACTAATATGGTTCATTTTTCCCAATCATGTTCTTAGATACGTTTGAGAATAATGGTAGGCCACCTAGCGGTTGAAAACTTATGATAAAACGGCTGATAATAACTGTTACTCATACTTATTTAACTAAAAATTGAAGAGAAAATCATATTTAGTCCTTTTTAGTATAAAAATATTTTTGTCATTTTTATTGAGTTTTGCATAAAAATCTAAACAAATTATTTAGCTTTTAAAACATAAATTAATATTTTTTGCAGTACAGAAATTTTTTAAAATTTAAAATTGTACGTCTTTATTTTTTCTATTACCTTAGTGGGGTAATAAGGGATAGCAATCTTTTTGGTAAAAATATTTTGATTTAGTTTTAGTAATTTCGACTTAAAAATTTAGTTATCAGTTGCCGATTGTTTGAAAAGGTTTTGCGGTGAAGTAATAGGTAAGTTTCTGTTTCTACACAATTAATGTAGTTTTTGATTATAATTAGCGCCATTTATTTTTAAACATTTTTTTATTCTTAACAAAAACACATCTAGATACATCTACAACCAGCCCGCACTCAATCACACTACAGGAAAACGGATGGAAATTGCCTTTTGTTTGAAAATGTTTGGGTAAATAAATAATACAAATATGTATTTGATATTTTTTCTTATAAATATTTAATTTATTTAGGCAAAAACAAGTTAGATGGAGCTAAACCACGAGTTTATAACATGGAATTAATCAGCTTGATATTTCACCCAACATTTCACCCGACGGATTTTCATGAATCCGAAGATTATTATATGCGGGCGGATATTATATGATCTACGCAATTTTCATGAAAAATTTTCATTGTATATTATATGTATATTGCCAATATTTTAAATAAAAAACTATGTTTTATTATTAAAATTTGTACTTTTTTTAATTGAACTTCACTTATAAAAACGTTGAATTTGATTGGTAAAAAGAATAAAATGTTTCCTTGAATTGTATAAAATATGGTAATGGTTAGTATTTATTTTAATCTTTTAAATAGATAAATATTATTCTTTGTGACACATTTCTTATACGCCAAAAAGAGTAAATTTAGTCATTCTCAAAGAGCAAACTCCATTTTATATTTGAGTGCTTTTAACACTCGGCCAAAGAATAAAAATTATCACTGTCCGATAGATGAATTTTAATCTTTTGGCCAAAAATAAAATTTGTTAAAATTAGGACAAAATTATTTAAATTTTAAAACTATAAATTTTATTTATTTGGGAAGTATAATTTTATTCCTTAGAAAAGGATGGACGTATAGTTATTCCGCAGAAGGATAGGAAAAGAATGGATTTCATACTTTTATTTTTAACCGTGTAGGGACGCTCGAAATTTGTTGGGTTATAGCAGCCGTGTTGTTAGATATTGTCAAATCTGTTGTAAATTGTTCAGTAGTATAAGGCAAATTGCCGCAAACATGCATCATTTATAATCCTCTCAAGGATAAGCTCTGTTTAAAACCGATTTTTATCGTGAAAATGATTTTAAAAAATTTTAAATTTGCCCAATCAACGATTTCGTACTTTAACCGTATAACCGTAATATCATATTTCCAATGTGACTAAAGAATGAATTCCATCTTGAAGTGGTTTGTTTGATTACAAAGAAATAATAGAATTTTGATAATTTTTTTTTACTTTGGTTTTCCATATATTGGTCGCAACCTCATGAGAAAGAAGGCTGATTTTTTCAAATCAATAATCTCATCCGTTCGAAACTGATATTTGTGATTCTTACACATTTTCCATTTATAATTTATATTTCAAATTTTGATAATTGCTAACAGAAATATAATTTTCGACATTGTCTACATTTCCTACATTGTCAACGTAATTTTCTTAATTTTCTACATACGACATATTCTTTCTATACGACATATTCATATTATTTCTACGACAATCTACACGTGTAGAATATCAATTATCTCCGCGGTGTAGACAATACGGCACAACACTGGCGATGATCTGATCGACTAAGATTGATTTATGAGCTCCGATAGTAGCTCAAATACCTATACACCAAAATCCATTATAGAAACATTTAAATTCTTACTGTATAAATGGGTGAATTTCATACTAACGGGTATCAGTACAAAAACTAAAATTATCGCTAATTATTTCAGCTCATAAATAGCACATATCCCTATTCAAAATAATATTTTTAGAGGTAAGGCCCCAAAGGAGCTCAAAATTATTCATTTGGAGATTTCAAAAGCTCATAAATAGTTCATACTTCCGCCTTGTTTTGGTTTTTGCATTATTCCCAGGCTAAGTAACTCAACAAACTTATAAATTTCCATGTCCTTTTAAAATCAATTTCTCTTATAGGTATACTATATATGTACATACATAGGCTTTACATATATAAATAATAATGCCTTGTAAAATAATAAATTAGTGCACAACAAATATTTTATAGTATTCTTAAATATTAAAGCATGTACACTACCGCTCAAAAGTGTTAAGGCACCCCTTTTTTCATGTATTATTGAAAATGAAATACTTATCTGAAACGCAGTTTCATTATATAACCACCAACGATATAGGGTTAATTTTAGTACCCTCTACCTGCGCTTGGTTGGATTGTCGTAAACTGTTTATTACGGTACAATTACAATAATAGCCTGTAGGAATTTCCAGAAAAATTTATCAGTCTGGTTTATTCTAGGTAATGATGTTTAAATTGATTTTTTGAAAAGATTTCAGTGAAATGAGTCAAATAGGATCAGTTGCAGTCCGATATTTACACTGTTAACATCGTAAGCGAAATATCAAGTGACAATTATTTAAAATGACTACAAGAAAAGAACCAAGTTCTGAAACACGTGCTTTTATAATAGCTTACCATACAGCTGGCATAAGTAATTGACAGATTGCCAAAAAATGGAATTAGACCACGCTACGGTCGATTGTCATGTTAAAAAATATCGGGAAAGTGGGAGTTTTTTAAATAAAAAACGTAGTGGAAGACCAAGAGCGACAACATCTGTAGATGATCATAGAATAGTGACTACTGGCAAGACGAATAGATACAAAACAGCCCCGAAAATAACCGTAGAATTAAATGTTGGTTACCCAAAACTAGTTAGTGTTTCTACGGTTAATCGTCCTCTACAGGAATCCGGACTCCATGGAAGTGTTGCTATTAAAAAACCATTACTAGTAAACAAAATAAGCAAAAGCGACTAAAATGAGCGAACACTAATATTCGTGAGAAGATCTTTTTGTAAACGTGCCAGTAAAGAGTGTAATGCCGCTACCGTAAAGCACGGAGGCTTTTCAGTGATGATTTGGGACTATTTTGCTGGTCCTAGTATTCCTAGGCGGTAATGTGAAAATTGACGGAATACTAAGAAAAGAAGAGTACCGACAAATTTTGGAGCACCACTCAATACCTTCAGGAATTCGACTTTTGATTCAAAATTCAAGAAAATGATCCAAAACATTCATGGAAATTATATAAAGGCTATCTTCACCATTTAGAGGATGAAGGAATAAATAAAATTATGGAATAGCCTCCCCAGAGCATTGACCTGAACCCTATTGAGTTACTGCAGGATGAATTGGACTGAGAAGACAGCAATCAGCTCCAACATCAGCTACTGTTATGTGGAACAAACTTCAATCAATTTGGAAGTCAATAAAGCCAGAAACTCTGGCAAAACTTATTGTGTGAATGCCTCGACTGTGTGCTGAGATTGTTCAATCAGAATCTACATAAATATAAGTCCTGCTAACTCCACACATATGAAATAAACAATAACTAAGTAAAGATGTATTGGAATTTTTTTTCCATAGTAATTTTTTTTTGAATAACTAAGTATAAGTGTATTAGTGCAGAAACAAAAAAAATGAAGAAAAAAAAAATCAAATTTACGTTGCATTGTTAGTGTAACCAACACACTCTTTGGTAGTTTTTTTTGAATACGTATATGTCAATGAGAAGAATAAGCAGGGCTTATATTTAAGTAGATTCTGGTTCATTCAACGGGGGGAGGACACATAAATTTAATTTGAGCATTTTAATTTTGACATTTATTTAGTATATTGCCATTAATAAATGTGTATATGTATCTAAAAAATATATATTTTTTCTTATTTTTACTGAGTTTTTATATGTTTTATGCTGTTCTTGACAGTGCCTAAACACTTTTGAGATTTATAATAAATAAAAATATTCATAATGTGTATCACAAATTACATCGTTATCGCCTTTGAGTGTGTGTCTTCATTGATTCGATTTTTTTTGTAAATCGAATCGAAATAAAAATCACACAACACAAAAAATCTAAAATATTCTACATGAAGATTTACATTAGTATTCTATGTACAATAAATTAGTGTTGGTTTGGATTTCATAATCATAAATATAGAACACTACCAAAATTCATTCATTTGCCTCTTTTTCTCCATTCGATGTGTAAAATTATTTACACATCCACAAACATTTGATTCCCTTCATGTGCGCGCGTATTCCAAACGAGTAATAGCCACCAATCGGAAATCTGCTTAACTTATTTTCATGAAAAATTTTGATAAACTGTTTTTATTTTTATAATTTATATATTAAAATTGAAAATATTTAGAAAAGAAGAAAACTAGGCACGAGATTAAGAATTCTAGTTGATTCTTGTGAAAGAATTTTTTGTCTACTGCAGTTGTACATTCCAATCGAACCTGCACAACTTGTCCAAGTTGGAGAGCTAATAACAAAAAATTAAAAGAAAATTTGGAAATACTAGAACATGTGCTTATAATAATTATATTCTGTTTTGAGATTAATTTAAATACATCTGTAAATTGAGAAGTGTTCAAAAAAGAAGATGAATCATGATAAGACGGATAGGGCCTGGGAAGAAATTGAGAAAATTATCAAAACACAGGTAAATTTACTTACAGTGACTCACAGCTTATTTGATCCAGTCGCATTTTATGAACAAAATTGTAAATATCTCGCGATGTCTTATTTTTTTGAAAAAAACTAAATGTAATATGAAAGCTATATTTATTTTTATTATAAAACAAAAAATAAAATAAAAATTCTAATGCATATCAAAATTACATTAAAAAGTTCATTATTTCAACCCAAAACCAACTCACAGCTTAAATGATCCACTGCCACAAACATACTAATACCATCAAATTTCGTCAAATTACTTTTGTTAGTATTGCGTTTTTATGGCATTTGGCATTATTGTTGTTGGTATCGATATAATGCATAGAAAACAAAACGTAGTAAAACAAAACAAAAATAAAAACCAAGAAAAATATTTCCACTACGAGTACAACAAAAATAACAAATTTTGGTTTCACGATACAGTTAAACAAATTGCATACAGTGTGCAAGGAAAGTTTCTGAGCATCCGTCGCTAAATGTACTAATGGTGATATAGGTAGTCGATGCTTCCAATTTATCGAAATTGTTGTGCGACCCTCCATCATATTCCTAGTCATACACAAACGACTTTGATGCTACAAAGATCTTGCGAGGTAACACAATAATGCGATTACACTCAAATGCAATTACACCCTGCAATCGAAGTTCCTATATTTTCTAAATTTGTATTTGTTGATTAGTTCCGTGTAACAAAAAAAAAGAAAAAAAAAGAAAAACCATCAAAATAAGATATCGCGAAATATTTACAATTGTGTTCATAAAATGCGACTGGATCAAATAAGCTGTGAGTCACTGTAATTATTTGTTTATCTTTGTTTCATATTTTGTAGAATATGTATAATATTTTGAGAAGATTAATTAAACAATTCAATAGATCTGGATATACTACTGAAAAAATTTGTAAACGTATCCCTAACTTGGAAAGAAGCCGAAGTACCATTACCTCCTTGTAAACGGAGGTCTCTTAGCTCAAGCGTTCGCTCTCAGATGGTACCTCAAAATGTTTCGTTTGTATAATGTAATTGTTTAAAATACATGTAGTTAAGATAATTGTGTCAACATGTTCTGGCTTTAAATGAATTCTTCTATTATATAGTGTAAATTTTTGTGCAAGGATTCCAACACCATTTTCTGATACTCTTCCCGCGCGAGAGTGTCGATAATTATAGTTTCGTTTTATATTGTCGCTGTTTTGTAACTGCGCGCTAGGATATGACCTTAACATATAGGTCTTAAGCGGAAACGCTTCGTTCGCCACAATAACGTGAAGCATTTCTGTTTGAGTATTTGGCAATTTTTTAACTCCTGCCACATCTAATTTATTTAACGCAAGGCATTTTCCGAGCTTTGAATTAGCGAATATACCTCCATCACTATTTTTGCCATAAGATCCTATGTCGACAACAATAAATCTGTAGTTAGCATCTACAAGAGCTAGCAATACTATAGAAAATGTTTTTTTTTTGTAATTAAAATACAAAGATCCGCTATTAAACGGAACCGTAATAGTGACATGTTTGCCGTCTATGGCCCTTATGCAATTAGGGAAATTTCATATATTCCAGAAATCATTTGCTATTTTATGCCATATTTGTTTATTCGGAACTGGCATAAATTCTGATGAAAGTTGCTTGTTTATAGCGCCGCATACTTCAATTACTATTTTTGATACGGTAGCATGTCCTAGTCGATAACTAACCGCTATGGTTTTGTAGGAGTTGCCAGTAATCAAAAACCTAGTATAAAAAATAAGTTTAATATTTTATTAGCGTACGATTTTTTTTTTATTTAATTACAAATTTTCGATTTTTTTAAGGGCTTGAATGCAAAAAACCATGGAATAACCTCAGGAATGGTTATCGAAAAGCTATAAAAAAAATCAAAGAAATCAAAAGTGGCGAAGCTGCAACAAAGATCAAAAAATGGAAATTTCAAGAACAGATGTTTTTTTTGATTCCCTACATGAAGGAGAGGGAAACGATAACTTCAATAAATATTGATTTGGATGATGAATTAAAGAGTGATGGTGAAATACCTCCAGCAGAAGGATGCCAAAAATCATTTGAAAGGCCGAGAAACTCTTCTCCAGTTCACCCAACGCCAGTAAAAATGTCGTTCATTAATAAAAAAAAGAAAAATGAATCGGCCTCTTCTACATTAATGCAATACATTTTACATAATAAAATCATCGAGGAAACGAGCGATTTAGATTTATTTTTCAAAAGCATGGCAGGAATGGTTAAAAGATTATCACCATTTAACCAATCGCTAGCCAAATCAAGGGTATTTGCGACAGTTTCGGAATTAGAGATGAAGGAAATATCGCAACTGGCATTACAACCGATTGCGCCAAAAACAAGGCGGAGATCACGAATAGTTGAGACGGAAGAAATATCACAACAGCCCGCACAACCGATTGCACTAAAACCTAGGCCAAGATCACAAATATTTAGCGATAATTCGTTGGATAATTATACGGTACATTCACCATTACTTAAAGCGTCATCGTCATGTCCCGTACTCGAGTCATTCAAAAAACCATTTTCATCGCTCAAGCGAATGGTGATGGAGGATATATCTCAACAGATATTTAAACCTATTTCATTTAAATCGATGACAGTGCCACATATAACCACAAGTAACAGCTCTTTTGATAATTTTATAATGCAACCTCCATCACCTATTGAAGGGCCAAAACGTTCACCTAATATTGGTACTCATACTATGGTGTTGTCATCACGTTTATTTTTTACAGTACCGACAACATTACCATCACCGGCAAATCAGCGATTTTTTTCATCCATTTCTAGTTTGGCAACTCCGGAAGGGTCGTCACAAACAATTTCTCATCTGCAGCCAACACCCTCACCACCACATTTGCATATAAATAAAGAGGCGTACAATGAAATAAATGAATTTTATACAGAGTCTCATCCAGCTTAAGTGATAATGATTCTAAATAATCAAAAATCGTTTTTATGATGACATTCTAGAATTGTTTTTTTAGAAGTAACATTAATCATAAAATAAAAGAATATTATTACCTTAAACATACTGCCAATTTTTCTTTTGGACCTATAGCCTTTTTTCGATGTTGTATCCTGTTTTCGAATTGAATTTTCTATTTTTTTCTAACAACACATGGAAATCGTACTGCGGCATTCTAAAATACTGATAAAACTTTTGTTCATCATCCATCAATTGTGGAAAAGTGTTTCTTTAACATTTTTTGCACCGCGAAACGACGATGACGGCAACGACAATTCTGCTCTTCCTCTTCTTCCTTCATCCAGCAAAACAGCCATCATACCGACATCTTTTATGTGGAAGTTAGTAAACATTTTTCATTTATTGATGTTTCGATTAACACTTATAATATATATAATATGAATGATGATGAACTTTACACAGAAAATATTTAAAATGCCCACGTGTTTTAATCACATTTACAGATGTATATTCGATGATTAAAGAAAACATACTAAATATTTTATTCTTGTATTTTACGCTCTACAAGTGTTGCCACAAAAAGTAAATTGAAATCGTCATTTTTCTAACAATGAAAACGTCCCAGAAAGTTAAAACGTTGAAATCACCATAGTAACAAAAATTTTGATAGAAATTCATGCCTATTATCCTTTTTCGGCCGGAATACACAATTGTGTATGTACAAAACGTGTACGAAAGAGAAAAAAAATATTTTTGTATGTATTTTGAGCCAACATAAACATTTGTGCATATCATTTAATATTGTTTTCATTTTAAAAATAACACTATTTGCCATAACTATAATACTAATAAAATAATTAAAATTATTCATTTTTGAAAAAGGATCCGTTAATATCCGGAAGACATTACAAAGTTTAGTTATTTATATACACATTTGTGTATAGTGGACTTAAGAGAATGACGTGAATAAGAAAATGACGTGGTGTTGGTAATAAATCGTAAATGTAATTTTAGAGAAAAATGTAGTAGAGTTTTTTGTCTTGTTAATTTGGTATGGGTAGTTTGTAACAGAGTATTTTGCCCTACACACAACTTACTCGGAATCGAAAACTATAAGTAGACATTAATTGCAGAAAATAATTATTTCGTGTTTTGTTTTGAAAGCGTCATTTTTGTACTACTAGCCGTTGAGAAAACGTCCCATCGTATTCTTAAGCTAAAAACGTCAAAATGACGATATTAACGTCATTATGGCAACACTCCTCTACTCGACCTATCCATATTTCATCGTAGAATGATAGATACGAACGCACACCGGATTAAATAAGAACTCAATATATGAGTTAAACCGAGCTGATAATATAAATCGTTGAGGCATGAGACGATGTATGACTGTGCTGAGCCGCGCCGATAATATAGATCGACCTTTATACGCATCATAAATATTAATCAAACAGTTCATTTAGACAGTCAATCAAAATTATTTTAGATATTATTAGGCATAATTAGTTGCCATAAAAAATACTTCGTTTTGTATTTTTATTTATATTTATGACAACCAAACCGCAACAACAACAACAACAACAACAATTTTTAGTATAAAAATATTACTGTCGCGCCGCTCACACTCAGAGATTTTTGATTTTATCTCTGTTTGGTTTTCTGCCTTTAAGGCATAATAATTATGCGTTCTGATTGGTTAATTTACAGTACCTTATAAGGCAAAAAATATAATTCTTTTATAGAGAATACATGTAATATTTTGGCATAAGGCGCTTTTCGTGCCGTAAACATTTTTAAACGGATTTGTAAAAATTAATAGATAGATAAAATAAAGTTGATTTTGTTAAATATATTATTAATTTTATTATAATTATCCAATTTATTTCAAGCCGGCACTTTATCGGTGTAATAATCTGTCTGATTGTTTTGTTTGTTGTTAGCTGCCACTTTTTCAGGTTAAGAAAATTTGCTTTATACCAAAATTGAGAATTGTTCAATTTTAAATTTTTGTCTTTTATTCAAGCTGGTCAACTTTTAACTATTGTGCGCGCAGCATTTTTATGCCTTAAAGGCAAAATCTGTACATGATCATAGCCTTAATTCTTCGTTATAAACACCAAAAATTCTATACGCTAACTCCAACTCAGCTTTTGAACCCAAGGTTGAACATCCAATATAAACAGACAGAGTTAATTTGTAGTTAACTCTAGGTCGAGTTAATTCTATATAAAAATTGCAATATAAACGTGGTTGAGTCGAAAAACTACAACAAAAATAACTATATAAAATATGTATAAAGAAAACAAAATGAAAATATTAATTTTTTTGCACGAGCAGTGGTATCTAAATACAAAAACATATTTTTGTGATTTTTTCCGATTTTAATCTACTAAATTTTCCCTAAAATAAATTGAATTCATCTAGACATTTTTAACCTTGTTTGGACTCGACCTTACGATATCTCTCCAATTTAAACACCCAAAAAGTTAACTAGAACTTAACTTGAAAATAACTACAACTTGACTCGACTTGCAATGTAAACCGCATAATTTGACGTTTACATAAAATCGAAAGAGAAGCGAGGAATAGTAGTCACCACTACCATTATAGTTTTTGACATTTTCGTTTTAATTGAAGTAAAAAAAATGATTTTTATTAAAAAGGATGACGGATGGTTCGTTAGAAACAAATAATGGGACTATTATACCCGGATTTCGTTATGGGGACTCAAAACCGCCACATAAAGTCGTAAATCGATTGGAAGCCTCCGCTTCTATAGAGTTTACAATTTAATTAAATCGGATCCGTCTAAATCGTAGTATGCTGCAAATGTATACTTTGCCTTGGCAAGAGCACCATAAGAAAGTAAAATACCGTGCACAGACACAAAAATTATCGCGATTTCTTCCAATCGCGATTGCATATCAAACAAATAAAATCGCGATTTTATAATTATGGTGACAGACAAAAACCCGATTTTGTAACTTTGTAAACGTTCAAATTCATATTTAATTAAGGAAATAAAACAATTTCAATGATATTATTAAAGTTAGCCGAAAGATAAAAAAATGCGATAATGCAGATAGTGTCTTCCCAGCCGAAAGTAAACAACCATGTGGATTGATTTCCTTTAGCCGAAAGAAATCAGTCGATATTTTCAACTCAATAAATAAATAACTATATGTATAATACATACATATGTATATATAATAGTATATAATATACATGTTGTTTTTTACTTTTATGTATATATATTCGATTTTCAATGTATTGAAAATTCATTGAACACTCTAACGATCCAGATAAACGACGTAGGCCATTAATGCAACTATAGCTATTTGATAGGCCATGGTGTTGTTCAAATTGGGCCTAAATGTGGAGAAAGTCTGAAGGATATAGTGAGTTGTTTTTTGGCAAAATTTCGATTTATAATTTATACTGAAAAATTATTGAATACTCTAGCGATCCGGATAAACGACCTAGGTCATTAATGCCACTATGGCTATTTGATAGATATATTTTTATCATAAACTAGGGTTACCATAAGCAAACAGATTAAATATAGGACATTGAAATTGAAAAAAGAGGACTTTCATATGAGTAACTTTAAAAAAAGAGGACATTATTCTAGAGTTAAAAGTCAAAGTAATCTTTCTTAAAAAGTAGAAATTCAAAACACTAATAATTGTTTTATATTTTATTACACATAAAAATCAATAGAACAACTTTTAATTACTCAACGTACGAAATTCAAATTTCAATTTTAATGTAATAAACATAAATTAATTAAAAAATGTATATCGCTAAATATTCAGTTTAGCATTTATGATTTTGTTAAACATCAGATACGTCTTTGTATTTTAAGGACGAACGAACCGCGTTAAGTACTTCTTTGTTTTTTTTAAATATAATTATAGAAGTCAGCACACTCTAGTTTTAAATTAAATTTTACTAATAATATATTTTTAATAGCGCTGACAGTTAAACGGTTTCTATTATTAGTCCACTGTTGCTCCATCATGCTGAATATCCGCAATAGGGATAGGGAATAAATAATAACAATACGGAATATTTTAATAGCCCCATGATTACTTCCATCTGTACTTATTCCTATAAACCGAATTTTATTATGTTTAGTATCGCTTATGAAAGATTTGAGAGACAGTGGAGCTAAAACATTGTTAACAATCGCTTCAGTTTTTGTCCGTGCAGAGGCAAGACGGACAGCGATTTTTGAATCTGCGAATAGATTAGCAAGCAATCTGGTAGTGCAATCAGTTGATAGATAGCTCTGTTGATGATGGACTACATGGTAAGCTAGAGTAGCCTCAGCCGCCGAAATTTTATCATCTAATGGGTCGTTTATTCAAAATGTAGACAATGGTTTAGACATTTTAGCCGAACCAATATTTTTTATGCTTTTCAGATTGGGTATGCTGTAATAAATCTAATCGTCCTTTGATGCCCATAGATATTTTTTTATTATATGCATTTTTTTTTCAACTATACTGTCATTTCCGGTTTTCTTAATTCCTTTTGTAGTGTTTCAGTGAAAATACATTTTCTCTTTTTCGACGAAGAGCAAGCCATTTCACGTTTTATAATAATTATATTGTTTATAAGTAACCGTATTTGTATTAAATATTTTATTTATTATAATAACTTTAAAACAATTTAACTAGAACATTAAACTAACTATAAATATTTAAATGATGTACAATAGTACCACAACAACCTCAATTTTGAAATGTAATTATTTTTCTTCTGTCATTTTGTGCAGGGTTATCCAATTTACTTTTTTATTGAGACTTGCCAGATATCATTAATATGAGGAATTTTTAATTTTGTTTTAAAATAAGTAGGGAAAATTAAAAAAAAAAATTTGAAAGAAAACGTTATACGTATTTGGAAATTTAAAAATTCATCGATAGAAAAAGAGGACGGTGCGGAAAAATAGGACAAAATATTTTTTTAAGTAAAATAGAAAAGAGGGCAAAAGTGCAACCGTAAAATAGAGGACATGTCCTCTAAAAAGAGGACGGATTGTAACCCTATCATAAACCACCTAAAATAAAGTCTACTGCTAGCCAGTTAATTAAATTTTTCAAAAATGCTTAGTCAAGATGGTTGAAATTCAACGCAACGATCGGCATTTGTACCATTGTATATCAATTATTTGGGTCCCATTTGAAACGCGATATTTTAAAACGCGAACTATCCAAATGCAATATTTTAAAATGCAATATTTCAAAACACGATAGAGTCCAAAACGAGATATGGTACAAAATGCGATATTTCAAAACGCGATATTTCAAAACACGATATGGTACAAAACGCGATATGGTACAAAACGGGAATTTAGGATCGGGTTATATCTACGGCTTCGGGAATGGCCTAAACGAATTTTAGTAAAAATACTAAACGGAGGTTTTCGAGTACAAGAAATAGATTATGATAAGTTTTGGTTCTATATAAATTTGATCAGGGGGTCGTCGGATGAGCCCGAGATTCATCTTTAATATTTTTATCAGCTCAAACGACTTTCATAGAAAATAATACGTAGATCGTTTATTTGGAGCGCCAGAGCGTTCAATGAATTTTCAATACATTGAAAATCGAAGTTGAACAACAATATGGCCTATCAAATAGTCATAGTGGCATTAATGGCCTAGGTCGTTAATCTGGATCGCTAGAGTGTTCAACGAATTTTCAATACATTGAAAATCGAAATTTTGCCAAAAAACAACCCCCTATATCCTTCAGACTTTCTCCACATTTAGGCCCAAGTTGAACAATAATATGGCCTATCAAATAGCCATAGTGGCATTAATGGCCTAGGTCATTTAGCTTGATTACTAGAGTGTTCAATGAATTTTCAATACATTGAAAATCGAATATATATATAAGTAAAAAACAACATATACGAGTAAATACTATATGCATATTTATTATATTCCTTTTTCAACCAAGAAAACAAAAAAAATGGCTCAGTTTTAGTCCAACCCACACAAATGTGTGAGTAAAAAACCATAGTATGTAATGGCGTTGTTGATAAAAAATTTCGCTTGATTTGAAGTAAAACCAACACAATTGTGTGTATAGATATAGTGTTTTTTTCGGACGAATATAAGTTAAAAAAGAATTCACAAATGTGTAAGTTGGTTCAAAAAACATACAAAACTAAATTTTTGACGTGGTACTTTTGCCCTACCCGCACAATTGTGTTAGTAAATCACAAAAGAGATATATACATATGTATTACATATATTTATTTATTTATTGAGTTGAAAAAATCGACTGCTATCTTTCGGCTGAAGGAAATCAATCAACATTGTTCATGTTGTTTTCTTTTGGCTGGGATAGCGAAGACACTATCTGCATTATCGATTGTTTTATCTTTCGGCTGGAATCTTTCGGCTAACTTTAATAAGGTATTTCAATGCGTATTTGACGATTTTGAATTACATCGAATCAGTTACAATAAGTTAATATAAACTAAATGTATAAATAATTTCTGTAACACTTTTGCAATTTTTCTGTATACATTCAATGAAAATGACTTATATTCCCCAGCCTCATACAATCCTAGTGATTTTTTTTTATATTTCACATTTATCTGATTCCTACAACCCGATTGTAATAATCTTGTTCTATAAACGTAATAATCCTGTTTTGATGAAAATCGTGATGCGACAGACAGAAGAAATATCGCGATAATCAAGAATTCATGATTATCTAGTTTCTGTCTGTCTATGGTATAATATTCGCTTTGGAGACTTCAAAAACGTGAATGTTATTACACTTTCATAAAATTAAAAATGGATTTTCGTAATGTCTGCGCTATGTTTCAGGTCATAAAAATTAACTTTAAATTAAGATCGTTTGGAGCGCGATTCGCGATCAAATCATAAGATGTTCTCCATTAAATAAGTTAGTTTACAATTATTCAGTATCGCTTTTATCGCTGGGAATTTGACCGTTATGGAGAAATTTCAACAGTAGTTTACAGCGGATTTTACTGTGGTAAATTGAAAGTTTCGATTAAATTTAAATAAAAGATATTTAATCGTCAAAAAAAAACGTTTTATTTTCGTCTAACGTCTCCTTTCAGCTCGATACATTTAGTCTCATTCAGGACGGTTGCTCGAATCTCGCTGCCATGATACTTTAGACGTTGGCGTTCAAACGATTCACGTGCCCCCTAATGTCTTCTGCCATCTACAAAATAACATGTAAATTTCGACGCTTCATGTACAATTCTATGTGATGATGCATCCCTCTTGGACGATTAAATGATTTTGAACAATTTTCTACCTAACGAGAACGATGAAGTAAAATATTTAAAGTTACCAATTCAAGAATCTAGAGATAAAATGATCGCACAGAATTCAAGAAAGATCAAGAATATTATGTCTCATTCGCCGAAGTACCAATTAACACGGCATCGAGTTTGTGAAATAAAAACCTCGAAAATTGGTACCCTGGTATTTCGGGCTTCCCACTCATAATGTACATGATTTTTTTACGGTACATTTGGGTGTTTTAATTATCAAACATAAATTAGAGTTATATACCAACAGTTTAGTTTGTGGCTATATACCACACCGCGTTAGGTTGAAATTATTTTGATCACTGAAATTGTCGAAACTGTTCATGCTGACGATCGATTTGATTTTATCGGAACCTTAATTGTAGCGCCCAAAGTGGGGACGGTTCAATTACCGAGGGCCAATTAATATGTAAAATAACCGCGTAAAAAATAAAAATCCCAATTAAATTGTCGATGCCGACTTTGCAAAATGCGTTTGCTTCAAAATATGAACTCATAAAAGAGAGCAACATTAATTATAAAAATAAATTAGCAACCTGCTAAAGCAAAAAACATTAACACAAACAACAAATGACGTACTTTTAAAGTAATATGCGATCAGGCAAGACACAAACAGTGTGAAAAAGTGAAGACAAGACTCTATTTATATGTACTGGTTTAAGCTTTACACAAGCCAATACGGTTAAATATGGGCTATTTGTATGTTCATATTATGTAACGTTAATTTCGTTCGTCTGTGGGAAAGTATGTTCGTGCAAATTATTTTTAAGTCTGTTAAACTTCCTCTTTTGTCGCTTCTACGTTAGCGCTCTTCTTGTGTTTACCAAAGCGAGCAATCAGATAATTGCATATGTAAATACGGTCATAACGCAATATATGGACTTTGTACTTTGAATGTATGCAGGCCCGAAAGAACTTAAACACAAAAAATTTTTTCAAAAAAACGCTATGGAATTTAGTTTTTGTAAATTATTTTTTGGCTTTATTTATTTATATCTCGTAAAATAAATTGCTCGATCTTTGTAGAGTAGGAAATAAATAATATTTAGAGCGGAAGCTGAACTTGTTTATGATTACACCAACAATGCATTTATAAAAAGTGATATTTTTAAAAGGCTGCAGCCCATTGGTATAAACCGCAAATTCAAATACTAAATATAAAAAAATTAAGAAACGCAGATTCGGTAAAAAAATAAAAATTAAAAACGGGTTGTTCAAGAAGTGTGCGCACAAAAAATTTGTGAAACCGAGTTCATAAGAAAATTATAGCGAAAGTCTTGACGTGAGACTTCCATCAATGTATCGCATATACTTATCAAGAGTATATGTACTACAAATCCTGTACTAAAAATTATCGACCAAGTGGCACAGTGGCTAAAGCTTTGGCGTTTGGATCGGGAAGTACCGGCTTTGAATACCCATAGGGGAAGGATACAAAAAGAAATTTACATCAACAGATTACGATCTGTGATTAAAAAGAACACAAGTATGACCTCCTATCGGCGTGCAAAACTTATGGGCCAACCCACCTTCCATGTCCAGTACTATAGGCTGGGTTGGAGCTATGCAATTTTTTTTAACAATTATCTTTATTTATTGAATCTTTCAAACATGAAAATAACAATAAGTTTTCAAATCTTAAAAACTAAGGTAATTATGTAAATCTGCGGGAGCAGAATCTACTTTTGTTCAATAAGTAAACTTAATAATTTATTAATTTATGCTATTACAGCCATCATTTTCTTCTTTAATCGCGAAGACGTAGGTATATCTTGAAGGTTTCGCGCCAGCAAATTCGGATGAGATACCAGTTTCCTTGCATAGCTGATCCGTATCTTTTTCAATTCATCTTTGACAGTTAGGATGCTAAGGTCCTTATGTATATTTTAGTTTTTTACGAACCAGGTAATCCTGTAATCGTTCTCAGAATTTTTGACTGTGTTCGTTGGATAATGTCGATATTCGAATTTGAGGTTGATTGCCATAATTGACAACCATACGACCAAATTGGTTTAATCATTGTATTATACAGAAGAAGTTTGTATTCTAGATCAATAGTTGAATATTTCCCCATCAACCAATGCATTTTATCAATTTTTAATTTGATATGGTCTCGTTTCATTTCAAAATGTTTTCGCCAAGTTAACCGTCGATCTAGATGGACGCCTAGATATTTTGCTCCATTTGATTGAGGGATTGGTATTCCGTTCATTGTGACAGGCGGACAAGTAAGCTTATTTAAAGTGAATGTTACGTAGGTCGATTTCGCTTTCATTGACCTTTATCTTCCATTTCTTTAGCCATATTTCGATATCTTAAATATGTTGTTGCAGAATTTCGGACGCCGTTTTTGGATTGTTATGGCTACATACGATTGCCGTATCATCTGCAAAAGTAGACGTCGGAATTTGCGAAGACGTTGGTAGATCTGAAGTGAAAATTAAATATAACGTTGGCGCAAGCACACTACCTTGAGGTACTCCACCAAGAATGTTTTTCTCGTTCGATTTAGAGGTGTTGAATTTGACATAATATCTGCGATTTGACAAATACGACTTCATAAGTTGGTAAATTTCTGGCAATTTAAGATTTATTTTATGAAGCAGACCCTCGTGCCAAACTTTATCGAAAGATTGGGCAACATCCAAGAATACGGCGGAGCAGTATTTTGTATCTTCGTATGCTGACCTTATTTCAGTAGCTACTCGGTGAACTTGCTCAATGGTTCCATGCTCGGCTCTGAAACCAAATTGATCACTAGGGATGATATTTCGTAGTTCCGGTTTAATATTTTCGATAATAGTTTTTTCGAATACTTTCGAGACGATTGGTAGTAGGCTTATTGGTCTATATGGCTCGGGATCATTTTTATAGTTCATAATTTCCAGCACTCAGGTATATATCCTGATTCGTAAATTGAATTGAATATTTGAGCCAGTCGTCCAAAGGCACACTCAGGCAGTTGTTTAAGCATTTCACCTGTATTTTGATCATACCCAGGGGCTTTCTTTAATTGAATTTGATGTGCAATAATAAGCTTTACCAGTGGTTTCTTTATCTTAAATTTCCTCACAGTTCTGATTGCTATATTTTCTGTTTGAACCACCGATAATCCAAGGTTTGGAGTGAATACACTTTCAAGATGATCAGCAAAGGCTTTAACTTTTTCTTCATCAGCTATGCAATGCGCAGATGGTAAATTAAATCGGTCCTATAGCCAAACGTCTTCGATTTGGCAGTAGTTGCGTAAAGTTGGATGGAAAAATGAACCATGAAAGATCAGGGAGTGCTTCGGCGCTAGAACAGATGACAGGAATTAAAAAAAAAGATGTTACTCTCTGGTTTCAATGGTTATTAAAGTTTATTTTCAGATGAAAAGATGTTCTTAGCACAGAACCCTCATAATAAACAGAATGATCGTGAATGTGAGAACGTATACGTGAGAAGCATTACATCAAATAAATTAGCTGGACAAAGTTTTCAAAATGTTTTAGTTGTGATGGTTCGAGGAGCAATATCAGAAATTGGAGGTTACCGCTTTTTTTATCGATAGCGGTGTGTCAACTTACCTTATTTGATTTCTGTTTGTGATATGTTTAGTAAAATTGGCGATACAAAAAAGTTTAAGGCGTTCATTTCAAAATAATTTGATTAAAATACGGGTTAAAATGCAGTACCACAAAATATCGTGCGCGGCACGTGTAAAAGTTTGAGGAAAGATTTGAATTGTTGAACTAAATTTAAAAATAATTTAATTAAGCCGTTATTAATTATTTATGATTCGTTGCTGTTTTATTAAACTTAGCCGATGGGACAGTTAATCTGAAAAGCTTTCTATTATATATAGGTCGATGACTGTAAGTAGCCTTTCTGTTAGATTGCAAAAACACCATAACTTTCCAAGTTTTGCTTTTAATTGATTCAGAAGGGCTTGCGTATTAGAATTTTTTCCTCTAGTTAAGCTATTCAAAATTACTCTTTACCATTTTGAAAAGTTTCCATTTTCCATTTTTCAATTAATTCCAATGATCTTGTAAATTAATTCGCTGAGTTCTCCAACAAATAAAACCTGCAATGAACAAAGTAAGTTAGCATTTTAGCAACAATGATTGATAAATGGAGTTTGTTCCGATTGCCAATATTCTTGTACCTTTTTACATAGCCAAACATATATGAATTTAATTTCATTTAGTTCAAACGAACAACAAACCATCCATTTGCATGAATGTAAAATACAAAGCAGCGAACGAAATATAAAAAGAAACTCGATGTGTAATTTTCCGAAGGAATCGTTTCATTTTGTACGCAGATTTTTCTGTAATGTATGGTTAAAAGAAAACTTTAACAATAAATCAAAATAAATGGTAAAACCGACATTTGAATTTTTTTTTCTCAACTGCTCAGATACCGCATAAATTCTTTACCCGTTACAACGGGGTTTATTTGTACAAAGCAACACAAAATAAATACAACAACAAATGTGGGATAATAAAGCAAAGTAAAACATGATTCAAAAATAATTTATCTTCATATTTTTCATATTTTCTGCTGCTGATTTTTTTTTTTTTTTTTTTCATTTTTCACCAACCAAACTCAGTTAATGGTTCTTCGCTTCTTACAAAACCACCATAACAGCAAAACAGATTCCTTCAGTTTTTAAGTAGTTGGTAATGTTCTTTTAACAATTTATTCCTCACAATTCGTATGCGAATCTGAATTATATTTACGTACATTTTTTATATTTACTTCAATTGAATACGTATTTGTATGTCTGTTGAATGTAATATAAGTGCACATACTCGTATATCAACGTGATGTGCTTTTTTCATAGAAAACATTTTTTATTTTTCCGTAACATAAATAATTCATAAATCTGTGCGGCATTTTTCAAAAAGTGATGATTATGTTATACGAGTATTTTAATAACAGTAAATCATGTAAGTAGCTTTTTATAAAGCATTCATTGAAATTCGTTTTAGTTTATTGCCAGTTAATTGCACAATTTTGATGGCTCTAACTGTCTGAGCTCAGAATGGGTTTAACCCTCATGTGTGTGAAGAAAAAATATCTTAATTTGAGTGACTAAGGTACCCGAGTACCCTACATGCAATTTTTCTTAAAACTAATTTTTTTTAAAAAAATTTTTGCAATTTCGAAATCTATAACGGATTTTGCTAAAATTACATAAATTGAAAACAATTTTGCATAAGCTGCAACATGTCAGTTTTCGAAGAACATTCTGTAAAAAAACGTAAATAATCCAACATATTATATCAGTGAAAAAAATGATCGATAGTAATAAAAAAATGTTGGTTAGTTTTTTTGAAATAAATAAAAATATAAACATAAATTAAATGAAATATTTAAACAGAAATACAAACAATGAAATACAACAACATATAACACAAAAATATAAAATATTTGCATACTATTTCTTTCAAATATAGTATAAAATATATAAAGGTACCCGGGTACCTTTGCTATTCTAATTCGTACAACTGAACTACTTTTTGCTCTCACGTGCGTCCAAGTTGTAAAATTTCTCATTTTTAAGTGTGATCGTAATCTATCAATTGAACTAGAAGTTCTCATAAAATAAAAACTTTTTATTATGACTGGAACATACAAAGCCAGACGTTTAAAAGTGCAAAAGGTACCCGGGTACCTTGTCACTCACATAAGGGTTAACAAATATTTAACCAAAAAAAAAACAAAATATTTTCCCAAGGCAAGATTTATAAATTGTAGAGGGAATTCAGAAGCAGCACAAATACTAGGGTTTATTTGAATAAATTAGGGGGTTCTTATTTTGATAGAGGAGAAGCCTATGGCTCCGACTTTTTAGCACCCCATCTAAAGGTATTGATAAAAGTGATGATTCATCTTATGTCTTCTACTTTAGATACATTTCTTTGAAAAAAGAAATATTTTCATCTAAATGGTATATTCCAATTGGAATTTTTATAAATTTTGTAAAATTAAATTCTGAAACCCGCCGTCGCGTTGTTGATTGAAGAGCAGCGCAACAATGTGATATACATTTGCACGAAAAATATGGCTTGTCTTTGACAAGACTATGTTTACATCGAGTCGGTGAATACAGGTCCTGCGATCCATGATTGGAAGGAGGAAACGGCAAGAATGTATTGTTCCTTAGGTGCAGTAGCCATTCCTTCATCAAAAGTGCCCGCAGTTACACCTCTCAGAGAACTTTTAGCTTACGACACGCACGAAAAGCGGCGTTCTTTGCGGATAAGGAAACCGAAGTCAATAGGCATTCAGACTACGTACAAGGTGTAGAAAAAGACACTGTGTTAAATACAGCGAGTTCTGCACGATAACAGTATTATGGTGCATGAGTTCAAGTCGGCTCGGGATAGAATGCCAAACGAAAGCAACAAACTCGATATCCTTTACACTACATACCACCAGGGCAATATGAAAGACACTTTAACGCCCCGTCCACTAACGAAATATCGGCTGTGGTGGTTAATAGCGAGAAACTACGAATTAGAACATCGTGCTGCAGGTGTACGACGGTACGCTCACAAGAGAGTCTCGGGCACTAACGAGTTTAATGACGAACTGGATTGATTGGATAATTTTTTAGAATGTTTTGCTTTAGAATGCCTTATTGCAAACAAAAAATATCATGCAAGGACTTCCATGCCTATAATATAATGATGTGTCCAGACAATTTTAATTTATTACTCCGGACAATTTTAATTTATTACTCTCGCTTAACTTTCTGGTGGACATGTATGTGAAGATGGAGAGAGAATGCTTGAGGTTTATTTATTTAAACCAAAACACAACTAAGTGTGTTATCGCAATAATTTCACCCTAGAAAATAAAAATGTTCAGGTGAAATCGGCATGCCATACAAATTAAATAAAAAATTGAAAGTTAGGGACCGCATGGGCATGGGAAATAAACGTTTTAGAACCATCCTTGGTACCTTTATGTTAATATTTAAAATTTAAATTAGCCAAACAACTGTAATCTGAAGATATTGTAAGCTGCTAGTTGTTACAAGAATCCTCGCCATTACGAGGAATTACTCATAAATTTTGTCTTACGACGATTTTTTACTTTTTTTTTAATTTTGTTTTATAAAATTTCAATTTAAAAAATATCAGAACGACTAGTTGGAATTATATACGTACACTTCTTAATTTTTTATTAGAAACTTCACTTCTGTATGGATTATTGCATTTAAATCTTAAATGAATATTTTATATAAAATGTGCCATTCCAGGACGCTAAAGCGCCAATTTCCACATACAAATCATCATGTGAATTTTATTTGAAATAGTAGACATGATGCATTGTAAAAATCAGAAGTGATCGGTCGCAGCGCTTGTGGTACCCGGTAACAATAATTCAAGCATAAACTGGCTATAAATCTATGAGTCTATTGCGCGAAACTCAATATGCGGGTGTTCTTGGAATTTATTTTGGAGATAGAGGTCTTCGTGTTGTATCGAAATGAGGAGAGATCAAAGGTGATATTTCAGGATTCTTCAAACCGTTAACCTAAACCCTAATCATGTATTTAAAACTGATTCGGCCATTTACACATATGATCCCAATCCCATAGCGCCAATCCTAAAGTACGAATGTTATTGGACTTGTATTCATAGGTAGTACACAATATGTCTACTCGGTACCAAATGGGATCGGTTGCGACACTTTAGGTTCCAGACAAGCATTCGTTTAAGTCTTAAATGTATATCTATATATATAGAAATGGTGTAAAAAATGTATGTGCGCGCATCAGTTGAGAACGGCTGAACCGATTTGGCTCAATCTTTTTTTCCAAAAAAACATCCAAACTGTTACTGTGTTTTTTATCCAATCTATTTATTTTATCTATTTATTTTCTCTATTTATATCTAAATAAAAATCAATTGCCGTGCGTTAGTCTCGCAAAAACTCGAGGACGACACGACCAATTTGAATGATTTTTTTTGTGCATTGTCCGTCTCAATACAGTGGCGGCTTAGAAAAAACAAAATTAGGAAAAACTCAATACTGACAACTTGTTCAAAAATGACGATTCTTGATTTATGTACAAAAGATGATTGGTCGAACAAATGACCGAACGAACGAACGCAACCATAAACCTACCTTTAGTCGAACTCAATCGTCTAACTCAAACGTCTATTGAGAATTGAGCTGAGTTGTTTGATTTTTCTCGCATCAAAATCAATTTTCGTGAAGGTCAAAAGTGTTTGCTCGGGCGAAGTAACCCATCTTTTTATCACAGATATTTGAAGGATATACACTTTAAGTCAGTTAATATCTTATTTCGTGCCATTTCAAAATTTTGTGGGATTATTTAAAAAAATCCTGGAATGGAATATAATTAGTATTACCTGATTAGCATGTTCTATGTTTCTTGAACGAAATACAGGAATAACTTCACACACTTAAAAAATTTCAGCGAGAAACTATTTACATCCACTTACAAGACTCGGCGATGAATGATGCAGATGTAGCTCCGAAAAGAGTAACCACGGGCATCCTGACCTATTTATTATATTCACATGTAACCCCGCCTAGCGTAAAATTACCCAAGAACTAATGCCCTGCGAAAAAGGCGGGTTTGTTATGATGTGACATCTAGAGCTTTTAAAATAAAAGGTCAAAAGTGGGTTGCTCTCCTTACAGCAGGTAAAATATTCGAAGATACGTGATGCTTTATGTACTCGATCGTGTGGTAGAAACACGGTTTGCCTTACTTTCATCTGCTGCTTTGGTTGCACAAAAAGTTGCGCCCCAACTAAATGATAGAGGTAATTAGATTCCAAACCCAGAAACTAAGGATGGCGACATCACCAGAAAATAATCTAGGGACCTTTTAAACGATGCTTAAACTAATGACAATGCATGTCCTCCGTACTGGCGGGAGAAGAAAGAGACAGTGTTGTGTAGCTCGCCGGCGATAATAAGAGAGCGATTCCATATTGATATGCAATAGCGTTTTGCTCAACCCACTTTAGCTATAGGTTCAAGTACAAACCCGCCTTATTAGTGGATATGTTGATTGTATTTCAAGAGACGAATCAGGCCAGCGATAATATTTGCTTCAATAACGTTCTGATGCTCATTGAGGACAAAACGATAACCGTAAATGGAAAGAAGATGGCCGGTTTGACCTGCCAATACCTCAGCGTACTGGCTAGTTTTCAAGCAATTTAGTCAGAGACCTGAATTATAATACGGCCGTTTTGAATATTTCACCAAATTCTGTAGTGGGGTTTTTTTATTCTCAGGCGTAGTCGAAGTCAAAGGTCGCCCAGTTCAAGAACGGCATCATTGAAACTTGAGTTTACGGCATCATTGAAACTTGATAGTTGGAAACAATCGTCCTTCGAACAATATCAATTGTTGCTATTCCATCGTTAAGCGCAGTTTATGAAAGATATACGTTCACATTCACTATAACGCAACTAATAATGAACAAACAATGCCACATCTCATAATGAACCAATGTTTAAAAATAATCTTTTATGCCAAAATTAGAAGAGGAATTCAATAAATCAACACCGTTTGAAAAAAACGAAAAATTAACGAAATAGCTATACGTTCAAACAAAGATCCAGGAATTTTTTATTTTCTTATTTTATTTAGTTTTTAAAAATTGTACTGTAATTTATATTCCAGTTCAATAAAAGTGTAGTAGAATTTAGTGGCAAATTTATTTATGACTTCCACTTGATTACCAAAAGGTTATTCTCGCCATATATTCAAGGTGGCTCTGCTTTTACCCGACTATTCGCTCGCAGTATAAATAAGGTCGGAAAAATATTACTCAGTTTTGAAGTTTTCTGAGTGAAAGTTATAATTTCCTTCTTGAGAATTTTCGTAAGACACAGTTATACGAACATTTTTTCAACTCGGATTTTACAGACCAAAAAGCGATATTCGAAGACATGACATTAGCATTTGATATTTTCTCCTTAAAATAGAAAATCTTCATTTTTACATCAAATGCTCATTCAAAACCACTCGATAAAATCCGTGCGACCCAAAAGAGAAGAGTTTTACTCAAAATCGTTATAACTTTTCGTTTCCTTCGTAGTATATTCTAAACAAAAACCTTTCTAATTAGTTGTCATCAACGTTTAATCTAATATTTTTCAATCGCTAGTATTCGTTAGATTTTGAGGAACATTTGTTACAGGCTGGCTACTGCCAACCTGCAGATTTTCACTAAGCACCTGCAGAGGCCTCCACGGTGATTTTTGCCGGCTACGTTCTCAGGGAGAAGTGCTAAGGTCGTGGGGTTTGAGGCATGCAGGGCTCCTGGCTTACACCGTGATGATTACAGAAAGTTAAGGGAACGTAAATAATAATAACAACCGAGTTCCGCCGAAATTCGTCGGCCGGAACCTGAGGAACGAACAGCAGATAATCAAAACAATAAATAAAATAAAAAAAATGATAACGAAAGAGGTGCCTTGGTGCGCGCATCCATCCGAATTCAAACGGGGTCGAGCCCTGGTTACGGAATTGGATGCGGGCACCAAGGGACCGCAAACACTAAACCGACACAGAGGGAGTCTCCGCTCCCATCACACCGACCGAAAAATAATTTAATAATTCATTTTATTATTTTTTTTTTTGAAAGGAAAAACACAAAGAAAAAAACCAAGCAAAACAACTTCCCCCTCCACCCGCAACGATGCGAGAGAACGAGAGAGAGAGAGAGAGAAAGCAATGCGTACCGAGCGTGCACCCGCTATTTGAAAATTTAATATAAATAACAAAATATAAAAAAAAATAAAATCAAAAAAAAAATTAAAAATGTAAATAAAAAAAATGGTACCTTAATATATATATAATATTAATGTTGCGGCCTTACGCGGCCGTTATTGTTGCGGGGCCTCTCCCCGATAAAAATTTGGTTGCGGCCTTGGTGCCGTCATGCCACAGGGTCGCCGCCCCGGACCGTTGCGGCTTTGGTGCCGTTACCACCTGGTGTTGGTGCGACCTTGAGCGGTCGTCCGTTGCGGGGCCTTTCCCCGATACCAAGATATAAGTTCAAACAATAGCCGGTTGGCTACCGTAACTGATGCGGCCGACCACCGATAAAAATATAATAAATCCACCAATAGCCGGTTGGCTACCGTTACCAAAAATAAAAGAGTGGCCTCAACTGGCCACCCGTATCGATGCGACCTTGTGCGGTCCTGCGTTGCGGGGCCTCTCCCCGATACCAAAAATAAATACCAATGGCCGGCTGACCACCCGTATTGTTGCGGCCGACCACCGATTACCGTTGCGGGGCCTCTCCCCGATAAACACGCTTTATATAAATGTGATTGGGCGTTTTCACGCCTTTCACAACAATAAAATACCGTTGGATTTGCGTTACACATTCAGCGTAATCGGTTCAGCTAGCACAACACTCGACTTTAAAACACAAAACCTGACATACGTTAAATGTGACTAACCACCACTTTTATTTCCTATATTTTTTTTTCTTCAGTTAATACCAAAATTTTTCACTATTCAAAGTTTATATCACTCCAAAAATATTTTTTTAGCTTTCAGGAAAAGCAAATGGGACCCTCATCAAAAAATCTCAACCCACCTTTCCTACCATCTTCTACACACGACCAAAGAAAAATTTTCTCACAATTGATGGTTTTTTTTTTTTATTTATTCATGTAAATCAAATACACAATCAAAATTTATTAAAAATTTTTTTTTCAAATAAAATGTTCACAAACTTTTATTTTATTGTGCAACGAAAAAATTATCTTGCACAAAAAAAACTCAACTTTATTATTTCACATTCCCAACTCGAATCAAAATTACAACTCGAATATCCAAAAATTACAAACTCAATCATTGAAAATCAAAACTCGAATCACAAACCAAAAAAAATATTCGAGCGTCGCACAGCTCGTAAAACGTTTTAGAAGAAAATGCATCTCTCTTCTCTGTCTCTCCTTTATACCAAATTTTCGTTGGTACAAAAGAGAGACATACAAGAAAAAACATTTTTTTCAAAACGTTTTACTTTGCACACACTCGATGCGCACTGTTCTCTCTCTCTCTCCCATTCTCGTTCCGTTGCCAACATAACAGAAGAAAACACACAGGAATCCATCCACCAAGAAGTCACATTCACACAGCGAAAACCCGGACGCAAGAAACCACGTTTAGACAACAAAAAACCCGGACGCAAGAAACCGTGGAGAATAAAAACAAATTTACAAAAAAGGTCTTGTTAAGACAACACAGTCGTAACACATTATTATGATGAGTTAAATTTCAGTGCTTCTACAAATATCAGAACTTTTATTTTTTATGTTTGTCTTATTATTTTGACAAGATTCACCACCTTTTATGATAGGAATATCTAAATGAATCTATAAGCCAACCCTAACTCCAGTGGTCAATTACAAAATGAAACTAAATATGTACATAAAATAAATTATTTAGCGAAATAAAGAGCTTCTAACAAAAAATTAATTAAAATACTAATCCAAATCTATCTAATATTAATGCATTTTATATCGTATTAGGAAAAAGATCAACAAAATTATTTTGCAATCCGGACAATATCCGTATCGAATTGGTCGATAAAATTATGAGTTAAGGCTGAGGTAAACGATGTTGAGTTAAGTAATTCCCAACAACTTAATAAAGTTTTCCGTTTTGATTCGAACTAGATCCCATTAAGCTGTCCAAATAAATAGAAAATATTGAGGTTTTTTGCTTTTCTGTATCGACATGTATGTATTTCATATAAGAGTTCTGCTGCTTCATCTTTCGTTAGTTCCTTTTATTTATTTACTCCTTTCAGTATACGCTCACTTAATCCATATACATACACAAATAGCAACATTTCCCTGTCTTTAGACATATAAACATGATACAACAGATATCTATTTCAAAACATTAATTTTCGTTGTCTAACAGACAAGTTGAATTGTGGAGAAATTATCGTTATCTGAATCTTTTATTTTTATCTGTGCTGGTAAAACTCGGAGTGCCATGATACGCGATTATTCTATTTTCGCATAGGTAGAACATATATACACAAACACTTACATTTTTTATTTAAAAAACATAAATCTATGGAATTTTTTCAATAGACAAGTAGTTTTACTAGGCGACCGAATAAAAGGCCGTAGCACGGCAAAAGGTAAATGTTCACAAGTTTTTGATGCGCGCTATGGTAAAAACAGCTGAATCAAAAAATTTAAATTAAATCATAGTTCATTTAAAAAACCAACAACAACAAAGTATTTTAATTTGAACATTAACGTTAACCGCAAAACAGCACATTTCAAAAAATACATATAACGTAGAAGCATAAAAAATAAATTCGCTCATTTTCTACTACATATACTCGTACGTACAATTTGCATGCGTTAACATAAAATGTAATTTCGGCGTACATGTAATTTATGTGGTAAAGCTTTAAACAGGATGTTTTGTTTTCTGCGGTATTTTCATCATCAGTTGGAAAATTTAATGATTTCTTTGTACATGGTATTAACATGGATGACATGTTTTTATAGCTAAAAACATAACAAATGGATATATACATCTCGTAAACGTTAATGAAAACCTTTTAAAATGGTCGGCGTACAGAGTATACTACCAAAGTTTTACGAATTGAAATTTTGTGTCTAGATAACAAACACCCAAATAATATTGGCCCGCGTCTCTATTGTGGTATAAAGATATTTGAAAATGTGCATATTTATTCCTAAATCACTTATGGATTTAAATAAATTACTTAAAAATAGTTCTTATCATAACTGAACTGATAACAACATAGATTTGATTTTATTATCACATTCTTAGAATTTTTTATTCAAGACCACACTCTACACGATATATTTCCAAACCAGCAATTCATTGATAAAATTCATGCAGCTCTAGAATTATTAACATTAAATTTTTTTTGTGCAATTTTATTATCACATATAAAATTTTTAGTTTACTTCCCATAAATAAATAAAAATACTATTAATATTCAAAACTAGTAGTATCCTTTTTGCATTCCTTTATTTTCATACAGACTTGCGATATATACAAAAGCGTCTTTTTCTATTGAACAACTTTATTCTTCCCATATTCACATGACGCCAAACAATGCAGATACAACAATAAAAGGAAGAGCAGTAAATTCTTATTTTTTCAATAAAAAGCTTCAGTTAAAGAAAATAAAGCTTACTCAATTTAAAGTTATCTGCTGTTGAGGATATAAACAGTTCTTTATTAGCCATAAAAGATAGAGCGTTTCGATTTTATAGAAGTTGTAATCTAGTAGGAACTTGGGAAGAACATTTAATTGAAGTCATGTAAAATATGAAATATTACATAATTTATTTCATTTTAAGCACCTTAACGCACTGTGAAGTTTGGCTTTTAAACTTCCGATTCTCTTAAATAAATCACTTTTGTGTTCATTCCACCAATACTTATATATCGTGGTGAATTTACCAGATGCCGCAAAAATGTTCGCAAAGATTCTGTACGAGACTAAAATCTGTCATAAAACTACTAATACTATTTTCATAAATGCCATAACCCAAAAATGACCATTTTTCGCTGAATTAATGTTTAGCTCAAGTGACCAATTTTCGTTGAATTGGCGTTTATTTGGTAAATTGACGAAATCGTCACATTACTCTTCACCTAAACCTGTTCGATTCGAACAGGATCCACACTAGCTCATTTGTAGAGTGCCTATGATTTGAAGTGTTATATATTATGTAAATTAAGTCGTTTATCTAGATGATCAGAGTTGTGTCCCGATTCCCCCCCCCCTCCCATAGGGAAACTTGGGCCTCACGCCCAACCGGAGCATCCATTGTGGAGAACTTTTTGAGTTCTGGAGGTTTGCCCGGCAATAAGACCTCATGTTTATCTTCGTATAAAAGATAGCTTGGACCGGGTGGGAAGTAAACTTGAAATACTGTAAGACCCGTTAAAGGTTAATATTAACTGTAACTATGTTACTCCGGTACCGTCGTATATCGCTGATCGATTAGTCATCTGGAACAATCTTTCTTTGTAACATATGCCGATTAAATATTTCTGCAGTGTACAGTTGTTAGTTATGACACCAACGACGGTTGTTATTTCTTGGTTGATTAGAACTGCTGAAACAGTTCATTATTTCTAATGTGTATACATTTTGGCGCTACCCGTAATATGGAATTATCCCGTCATATTCATATCAAATCTCTCGAGCCGTGCTCTGACTCTACTGTTGCTTCTGTACTGTTAGTATTTTTTTAATTAGCAGTTGGCTCCCACTTGTATTTCCATGATACTCTTAAAAAAGGCACCCCACTGTACACAAATTTGTATTCACCAAGGGTGATTTCTTTAAAATCTCACTTCATGTTCCTCTTGCTTATAACGGTAGTAATATTTTGCCTCTGTTTTGAAGATTGAACATTTCTTTGGGCCGGTGGATTGTATTCGTTCACATACCTCTGGTAGATTTCTCATGTACACTTAATAATTTTAATACGCACTGCATTAAACGCTCAAAAGTCGCTGGTGCATTACATAATACGATTTCGTTGAAACGTTTAAAACATTTATACACAAATTAAACTATCTATTTAAGAGTTCAGAATTTTATTATTCATATAATATCAAAAATTCACAAAATAAAAATTAGAAACAGAATGTATTTCTAACGTTTTATTTGTAACGATTTTATTTATTACTTAAAAAGTAATTTTTTAAAACTACAAGTGTCTTAAGAGATGAAGATTAAGGCTTTACCTAATTTTTGTTACAAAGTTCCTTTCAAACGAAAATGTGCGTTCGCACATTTTTATAAATACCTACGTTCGGGTGAATGCTTGGCGGAGCAATTGATGAAATAGCAGAATCCAGTTGCTCATTTAAACCATGTCATCATCGCTAATCTGAATTTCGTCAACTTCGCTGCATGAATGTCCATCACTACGAAGCGATTGATGGTAGCTATCTGATAAAAGGTTTAATTGATTTATTAATCGCTCGGCGTACAATAAAACTTGAAATTGAGATGTAACCCCAAAATCTTCTGTAGTTTTCGTGAATCTGTAGTTTTTGGTATTACACTAGTTTGTAAATAAATTAAAACGTTACTAATACTTTGTTGCATCTCTGAGACATTCTTAATTTCAGATTTTTGCGTTAATTGCAAGCTTAATTTTGTATTTAAATCACGTAGTTTGGTGAAAATAAATTTATAAACACCCTCACATGTTAATAATGAGGCGTCATTGCTACTTAGCTTAACTATTGTTAATTTTGCTGGTTTAAGTACATTCAAAATTTGCTGCAAAAGATGCGACATTTATGTTGGTTTTATCTAATTTCATATTCAGTTCATCCACTGCGCATTTCATTCAATCTTTCAGTAAGATAAACCGCTGTAACAAGGGGACTAGCGAATTCTAGTAATTCGAGTGTTGTTGGGCAGTTTAATATAATACATAATTGTAATTGTTTCATAACATGATTCTGTAATATTGAATTTTTGACGGATGGTGACTTAAACTTTTTTATTATAGATCTCGTTTCCTTTAACAATGTTGCCCATATTTTTGTAATCAAACGATTGTATGTCGTTCATATATGCCCAGTCGTCTTCTTGGAAATTTAAATTTGTATCTCTGTTTTGCGGACTTGATCTTATATTATGGGATGTATATTCAATTTCATCTATATCTTGGTCCTCCTCTTCAATTTCATCTATACCATGAAGTTCACATTTCTTATTCCACTTACTTCGGATTGCGATAGATGTTTTTATATCAAACGCGATTCCGCATAGTTGGCTTTCGCATTTTATTTGATTACCATACTTTACCATTAATGATGCACCATCGTAGATCGAAGCCACTACGCTTTTTTCAAAATTTAAACCGAATTCATAAAGTTTGAGTTCTACGATTTTCTCCAATTTTTCGGATGTAATTGATCCTTTAATTTTCACTAATCCTAAAACATACGTCCCGTCATTGTCATGTAATGTCACATTTAAATATTTTCTTAGTTGCACATCACATCACACCATTCGTTGACCGTGATACTAAATCTTTGATCGCCTAATCGTTCTTTAAGTTCATTTTTCTCGTTGAAAAATGTTAAGATTAATTCCCAAATGGTAATTTCGCTTTTAGTCATATCGAAGCCTTTGAAGGTAACGTGACCTCTACTAGCTTCAGACCTACATAATTGGCGTATAGAAAAACCGTCGAGCGATGCGCATTTAGACAGTATGCCCTCCAATGGTATTCTCGTTACAAAATTGAATAAATTTAGTGTTCCAGTAGTAGAGTTTTTGGTTGCATTTTCAGATTATGTACTATTGTTATCAGAAGTTTTTTCATTTTGAATCTGAATACCGTGTCGTTTAAGGTGATAACTTTATTGTTGTTGTCGTAGATCCCTTGCAAGCAATATTTTTCCCACAAATATTACGCTTCGGTTGGTCTTTTACGTTAGTTTTTATGAAATATTTCCACACATCAGACTTTGATGCCATTTTAGGGTCTTGATATTTTTTTAATAAATCTGTTTGAATATTACATTCATTAAGAAAATTCAAATAATTCCGTACATACCTTAATGCAAATTAATTTATAAAAAAAAACAATATTTTTGTCCCGACATTTTCTCATCATTTCAATGATGTTGACAGTACAGATAAAAGAAGATTACGTGACAATGAAGCTTGTAGCAATATAAATGGGTTTTCATGGATGTGTAAAGTGAATAAACTGTTATCGGTAAATATAACCGCTTTAATTTTTAAATAGATTTTTTATAATTTGTTTACTATTTTAAGGTAAGAAATATATACTACATATTGTGATTAATCGATTAATGCAATATCGATTAATAAAATTAATCGATTAACTGGTGAACCGTAATCGATTTTTAGTGCCATAGACGGTTGCCCATATTTATTATTACTTGAACTTGTTAACATGGGTTTGAATTTTCGTGGATCAGGTTTGTGTGTGTGCTAAACCGGAATAGTTATCGAACTGATTTTGATTGATAATTATAATTAATGCTCTTGCAAGCAATAAATTGTCGCTGTCAGTAGATCGTTAAGGTTTGAAATAAATACTGCCAAACCCATTTCATAATTCCATTTTGATTTAAAATTAATTTCTTTAATATCGTCCGTGTTTAACGATACTCAGATTTTAAGAGCGTTATTTTTAATACTGGAGAAAAGTATATTTCGATGGTGGTAATGATCGGGGGCGTAATAACCGGTGTAGTAATAACTGTGGCGTAATATTTCGGTTGTGTGTGTGGGGGGGGGGGGGGGGTTATTGGCCGGGGTAATTGACCAGGGGTAATGGCGTTAGGGTTTTGTCCGGGAATATCCTGTTAATATGTCGTACGGTTGTGATGGTTGTGATACAACTTGGTTTGAATTGAATTATGAAAATGCGAATCCCTGGAAGGAAGTTGCTTCTGGAAGTTGCGCTCGATAATTGCTAATATGAATGCTTTTAGCATTATGAAAATACCCAATTTAATTGTAACAAAGTCATTAATCTATAAAATGGCCATTTTGAATGGAATTAATCCATTGTATTACCGCTAGATTTCGATCGACGGATACATGGTATTTATTTATCTATAAAAAATATGGCGAATTTTATGTCGAAAATCGTCAGAAGTAAATTCGCACAGTACGTATAAAATTTAGTGTTTAAAATAAGAATAAAATAATGATTAAAGTATTAATACTATTAAAAAGCTATTTCTAATAATAATATCAATAATAAAAATAATAACAGAGTAATTTTAACAATTTTTATTTAATAACCCTAGATACTCCTAAAATAAAAAAGTGACATCAACAGCTTCAAATAGCCGTTGTTTAACTTTAGGTAAAAAGGACTTCAAATGAATGTCCTGCCTAATGAAAAGTGGTAACTCAATAAAAAAGGTTGGTGCAGTGACAATACTAGAGCGACGGTTGATAGTTGCCGTGAGAATTTGATGGTTGTCACGAAAACTGTATCGAAAATTGCTTCTCATTATATGTTGACCACTTCGATTAAAAAAACTCTAATACCTTATAAACATACAAGTGTTTTAACGGCACGATGTTGATTGTAAAGAATAAATTCCAAGATGGTTCAGTTCTTGGTTTCTTTAGAAATATTCTCAAAATCATTTTCTGCTGAACATATAGGGTACAAAGTAGCTGAATAACAACCACCCCGACACGCCAATCCATATTATAATTTAACCATAACAAGGGCCTGGTACTCAATTTTTGGCAGCGAAGTAGGACAATAGTCACGAAGGAAGTAGAAAATTCTAGCATTTGATGAAAGATTCTGGTTGACTGAATTAATATGCGTTTTTCAATTAAAACAAGTGTCCAAGTGAACACCAAGATATATAAACGAGTCAACTGGTCCGATGTCAAAACACTCAGAGTGGCAACCAATAGATGCACATTCCGACTTGCTGTGATTAGTCACTTTCGACAAAAAACACAAATTAATGTTACCAGACAATTTAAAAAACATGAATTTAGTTTTTTTTTGTGTGTTTATCCCTGCAATCTGTTCTGAGGCCTGTTCAGCTCTCCCTACTCTTACGCGGTTTGCTTATTTCCGTCCTTTTTTTTACGCCAGTCAGCCAATTCAAGGACGTACGGCTATAGAACCTATTTTAAGACCAGGGAACCTATTTTTCTTCACCATTTTGCGCTCCGACAGTGGGTCATAGATGTGTTATATTTCATCCTAGATCGTAACCTGTTATGAAATTTCACTTTTACATCCTGCCCCTATCGGGATTCGAACCTGGTACTTCTCGATCCCGCTTTAACCACTGTGTTATTTGATCGGTCATTAATTTAGTTGTCCGGCTTAAAATCAGGCGATGCTTTTCAAACCATGAGAGTAAAGCTTTTAGATCAGAATTGATCATTGAAATAACGTTAGTCAGAAAATTCCCACCAAAAAGTGAGAGCTATGTCATCAGCAAACCCAGTAGAATAACCACGAAGATTCAATTTAAATACAAAGTTAGTATACATGAGAAACAGCAGGGCTCTAATACTGAGCCTTGAGGAACACTATCAATAAAACCGTCAATAAATTTCGGGTCGCTTATCATTCATCTTTACTCTCATCGATCTACCATCTAAATATGATGCTAACCACTTATTTAAAACTCCCTTAACCCTATATCATACATAATATAGAGCAGAAGTTTGCGATCAACCATAATAAAGGTTTTAGCTGTATCAATAAACAAAGCACCGCAACTATTACCTTTATTTAAACCAGTATTGATTATATTTAGGAATTTTAACAAAGCCGATTCGGTATTCATACCTTGATGAATACTCAGCACACCCGTTTGATATAAAAACCGAGGAACCCTAATTTAAACTGCCTTTTCAAGAATTTGTAGGATTACTGGCTGCAAGGCAATAGGTCTATATAGTTACTTTTATGGTGTTATGACACTGACTGGTTTTTCAAATGGTTCATGTGATTAAAAAGGAACTTGAAGGAATGAGTGTATACAATACGAGGTTTTGCAAAAGTCTTGCAATATCATATGAAAAACAAAGAGTGAGTGAGACAACAATATATTTTTCAAAACCATTTTTTGTTGCGATGAAACTTCTAGAAGAACATTTCGATGTAAATTTTACAGTTCGTTTGTTTTTGTCAATTTAGTAACACGTGTTTTGAATTTTTCTTAAAATGAATGAAATTGAATATCGCGCCGTTATTAAATTTTTCTGTAAAGATGGACGAAATGCAATTTATATATTCAACTATGTATATATCAAAAGTTTACGGTGAATCTTCACCATCATATGCCACAGTAACAAGGTGGGTAAAATTATTCAAAAGTGGTCGGGAGTCATTAGAAGACGACAACCGCTCGGATCGGCCAGCAGATGCTATTGGCCATGAAAACGTAATTTTGGCCGAATCTATTGTATTGGAGGACCGGCGTATTTCTGTTCCGCGGTTAGCGTGGAGACTTTCTCTTTCATACGGTACCACATATACTACATTACATAACCACCTTCACATGTCGAAAGTAAGTGCGCGATGGGTTCCCCGTTTGTTGAATGCAGAACAAAAAAAAATGCGTGTTCAAACTTCAAAGGCGATTTTAGATATGTACAAAGAAGATCCAGAAAATTTCTTGGATAACATAATAACAGGCAATGAAACATGGCTTCATCACTGGGATCCGGAATCCAAACAAGAATCGATGCAATGAATTAAACGTAGTGAACCACCACCAAAGAAATTCAGAACTCAACCGTCTGCTGGTAAGGTTTTGCCAACATTTTTTTGGGATGCTGAAGGAATTTTGATAATCGATTATATGCCACCGAAAACCACAATCACAGGCATATATTACGCAGAGGTTTTGCGAAAATTGAAAAAAGCGATCAGGGAAAAACGGCCAAGGAAAGTTAGGAAAAAAATCTTGCTTCTTCACGACAATGCACCAGTACACAAGGCTAATATTACTCAAGCTGCATTAAAGGACTGCGGGTTCGTGGAAATTCCGCATCCACCGTACAGTCCAGACTTGGCACCCAGTGATCATTTTCCGTTTCCCAATATGAAAAAAACACTAAGGGGCCGTCTGTTGTAAATGAATATTTTATGGAGCAAAAGAAATCTTTTTTTTAGAGGGTTTAGGCAAGTTAATTGATCGATGTGACAAATGTATAAACCTTAAAGGAGATTATGTCGAAAAATAAAAATATTGCTGTCTCACTCACTCTCTCACTTTTCATATGATATTGCAAGACTTTTTGATTTGCCCTCGTATATAAACAAAAAACGAAAATAAATTCAGCGACAAATGATATAGCTTACTTTTGCAGCAGTTTAAATTGAGCAAATCTAAAAAAAAAAAAATCAACTTTATTTTTTTTTTGACGTTTATGGTATTATGACACTGGCTTGAAAAAAGTGCAGTAAAAAAATTAAACGGTGACTAGGACAGAAACAACACAATTTTTCAAATGTCATGTTCATTTTGTTGGTAAACAAACGTTTTGTGTACCAATAAAAATGTTAAAAATTATCTGAAACGGTTATCAAATCACTTCAAATAATTTTAGAATACAATGTTTTTGTTTAATTTGCATTAAAATATTAGTTTTGACTGTAGTTGATAAAAAAAATCGGAGATGTCAAAAAAAGTTTTCTGACTTTTCATTTTTTTGTCATGGCTACTGCGTATACACTCACTTTCATTAAAATTATGTATACCTATTATTTTACTCCCTTCAATTGCATTTATCAGCGGCTCAAAAAGTTGGTAAAAAAGCCAGTATCATAATACCTTTAGCCATTTTTAGTAATGTTATTTTGTGTGTACGTGTATAGTACATACATATTTCAAAACAAAATATTGCAGCGCGCGCTGAACAGATATATTATTTTATTTTTATAACATCAAAATAAATGCGCATAGTGTTGTCTACTAGTTTAAATTAGTTGTTTCTCTTTTTCGCTTTAATAGTTTTACAGCACATTATAGCACTTGAAAACTAGTCAGTGTCATAGCACCATTATCGAGTCAATTACCATTTTTGAAAATGAAAAATATAGTTGTTGTTTTCCATCGATCGGATATGTATCGGTTGGAGATGAATGCAGGAGTATCTGCAAACAAAGAAAATTAGTAATTATGTATTTAATTTCATGTTATTTAAAATACTTATCTTAACAATGTCATTTTCTAAATTGTTTACTAGTTTGGCATCTATTTATAATTTGACATTTTAATTTTGCAATCCTTCAAAACTTTTATGGTAATGTAACTCATTATCATTTATAGCTCAATTACAAAATATGTTAAACTCATCTATTTACTGTATTTATCCCTAGAGATGCCATTAGGGACTTTATGTAACTTTTGTTCAGTGGCTTTCAACCAAAACTGGTTTGGGAAAGTTGTTTTCTAAGGCCAAAACTAGTTGAGGAGTTTTTTTTTTTTGATGAAATTTTAATTTTAAGATTTCTCAAACAGATTTGAAACAGAAATAACATTAAAATATTTGAATAAATAAAATTATAAAATAGTATAGCAAGATTTATTAACGACTGAATTTAATTTAGAGTTGTATTACAAATTCATTCAACAAATTGTATTATAATTATTAAACCAGCAACAGACATTTTGGGAAAATCAGCGAAAACGGCACCGTAGAAGTTAAACCAAGTGAAATTTCGTGACGAGCATCCTTTGCCCCAACAGGATACATCTCCCAGCTCAAAGAAAAAATTGAAAATGTGTGCAAGATCGGTAGTAATATAATTACTCAGGCCAACGTTATCAATTGTGCAGTTCGGTTCTAAAGCACAAATAATTGAAAATAATATAGAGTAAACTAACAATTAAACTCATTAGCAATTTCTAAATCACTCGTAAGAAGTTTCCGATCTTAGCTAAAATTGATTTGACTATAGTATCGTTTTAGGTCCATGAGTTAGAATTTGGTTCATTAAAATCAATTTTTTTATATAACCGCAGTTAACTGAAAAACGTTTTGAATAATTCCTTTAAATTCCTTTTCTTTTCTGATATCCTAATTAGTTAAGGTGCACATTCTAGTATAGCTTTCGCGAAGTACTGAATCATCAGGATGCTTATTTAACTTGTTTTAACTTAATTTATTTTAAGATCAATGGAAATCCAAGGATGCAGGCGTTTGATTTTAGCCGAAAAATATGTGTAACAGCGTTCTAAAATAATCGAAATATTATCCAAAAACACCTCAACAGCTAGCGATGGATTGCCGATGCTAAAAATCGACCTCAGTCGGTTGACAATATAATATCTATTAAAAAATTTGAGGAAATTGGTAATAACCAGACAATTGGTGCAGTGAGTAAAGCTTCGGCACTTAGACCGGGAGGTACTGGGTTCGAATCCCACCTGAGGCTGGATGCAAAGCAAATTTTCATCATCGATTACTATTGGTGATATTAAGAAATACAACTAAGACCCTCTCCCGGAGTACAGATTTGAGCGCCGACCCACCATCCATGACAGTGTACAAGTTGCCGTGGAGTTTGCAATGTGCAGTAATTGAGTGTATAGATCGTGGGTGCGTGAATGAAAAGGGGTATTAAAATTGACCTTCAAAGGGCATTCAAACCACTGGACAATTAATACTTTCCTTAAAAAAAATAAAAAAAAACTTATTATTACGAAAGCTCTAATTCCGAGAACTTACACTTATTTTTTCAACAAAAATCTATTGAACGCTTTTTGTTGATTAATCCTTAAACTAATTACTTTATCAAATATATGTTTGTTACCTTCTGGCTCTGTTAATTCTCTATACAATTTCTGAAGCAGCAAATAAGAAATGGAATTACAAAAATAATATTTTATATTAAAATTCTAGTTATTCCTAAATAATATTCGGTCAAATCAAATAAATAACCTGTAAAACCCACATTTCAGTTTCAGCAGAAATTGTTATCCAAATAAATCAAAACTCACATAAAACTAAATTTTAAATTAAAACTATTTTCTTTCCTTTCAGATTTTTCCACAACATGTAATATTTCCAAGGATCACAAACATACCATAACGTAATAAAAGTTTACATACCAACAACAAAACTCAACAGGAAATCGACATTTAAAATAAATAAAAATGCTTTTCAAAAATCAGTCCGAAAATTATTTAATAAAACTAATTTTTAATAAAATTGAAATTACTTGAGAAATAAAAACACAAAAATAATATAAAATTGAACAGAAAACTTATCTCGGGATACAACTAAACAAAAAAGCTCTCACGTCGAAAGTAGAAAAGCCACAAAACAAATCGTTATACGGTTCGATTTATTTTTATTTATTTAAATCAAGATGAAGTTGTATTGGAAAAGTATGGAAATTGTTTACAAAAATTGGAAATTATATTGGATTATTATGGTGGTCTTAGTATATCAAATCGGTAAGTGATTTCAAATTATATGTAATTCACGTTGAGCGATGAACGATATTGATCATTGTGAATAATTATTATTGCCAGCTAAAATTTTATTTTTTGTACTCTTGAGACAATAATTCACCATTAAAACAATTCTTACTCTATATCAAAGGGACTTTACAGGTATAAGATGTTATGGGAAATGACGATTATGATCAATATTATTATATTTTTAACGATTATTCATATACGAGTAAAAATGGAATATAATAATCATAATAGTTTTTATAATAATACGAGAAACGGAAAAGCTTTCATTTAGCTTTTCTTTACAAATTTTTTTTACTACTGTACGAACGTTTAAAAAGTACATAAGACACAAAGTATTCATATTTATTATTATCTTACAGTCGATTTCATTCCTTTTCTAATCTTATTGTATATATGTATGTATTTTATGATTTGGGAACGCTATGCTATGCTACATACTCGTATAGTAATACTATGTATGCAACTCTACATAGTTTTAATGAATTGAAGTAGAATAAAATCCTGTCGTGTAATGATTAAAGATAAAAATATAACCGTAGAGCGGGGTACGAGTATATAAAGTATATGAATAATGCTCGCTATGAAATTAAAAGTTTATGATTTTTATACATAAAGGAGCGCATAAAACAATTACGTTGATGATTTTTTATGTTGGAAACGAAAGGTACTAAACATAATTTAATTAAATTGTATTGTTTGTCATTGGCTTGGCAACGAAATAAAATTGAACTTGTAGGTAGGGGTGCGTGGGTTAAAGTTAATTTTAAAGGTGAATTAAAAGTAAAAATTAATTGCGTGTGCGGTAAAATAAACTGACTGTCGAATGAACAAATCAATAATCATTAATCTTCTTAAGTCAACACAGTGATATACTCGTAGAAATTTAATTTATTTTTTGTCAATCACATCAAAATAATCAATTAGTTATTTAATGTTGGGTAATTATGTATATCAATCAATACAGTGTGCGTTAATAGTTATGTAAGTATCGAGCTCTCTCTCGTAGCAACACAATTGTATCATAAAAAATTCAAGATTTTAATTTTGAATTTATCTATATATATAAAACAAAGTCGTGTTAGTTACACCATTTATAACTGAAGAACGGCTGGACCGATTTTTATGATCTTTGTTTTGTTGGATTTGACTCCGTTCCGAATAGCATAATAACTATTAAAACATTGGAAAAATTCACCAAAAAAAAAAGTTATCAAGAAAATTCATTTTCTCATATATTTAGTACATTTTGTTTTTTTTTTATTTTGTTCGTCTCAATACAGTGGTGATTTAGGAAAAAAGAAAAGTCGGAAAAACTCATAAGGGAAGCCCCAAAAATCTAATAAAAAAAACCTTTTTTTATATGAATTTTGTAGGTGTAGTTTGTATGTGACGAGTGGTGCAGTGGTTAAAGCTTCGGCGCTTGGACTGCAAGGTACTGGATACGAATCCGACTGGAGGTTGCATGCACATTTCTATTTTATTTTTTATCCAATTTTTTTTATTTTATCTACTTAGCTATATAATTCTTGATGGAAATGTAGGATTATTTTTCTTCGATGCGCCCAGTGGAACTGGGAAGGAATTCCCCATATCATTGATTTTGGCCACTGTTCGTGCGAGATCCAATATTGCTGTAGCAGTTGCTCAGCGTTGAAATTGTCGTTAGACCTTCAATCGGCTGAAAACCCGACTTGCAACATTGCGAAACATTCAGCAATGGCGAAAGTTTTGGTAGCAAGTAAAATTATCATCGATTATGAATGTACAATGGCGTACAAATGCGCATTTGAAGCATTCAATCGAACTATGAAAGATCTACGCAATGACTCAAGATGTTTTGGAGGCGCAATGATTTAACTGTCCGTCAATTTCCGTCAAAAAATACCAGTGATTCCAAGATTGATCGCTGTCGATGAAATAAACGCTTGCCTCAAATCATCGACTCAGCGTGGCGCTATGTGATGAAACTTCAGCTGGCGACAAACATGCGAGTTGCATTGTTAAACCAGAGACAACTTAACAGAGATATTCCATTCTATGTAAACGTAAAAATTTAAACTGCGAGTTCATTACGTATACGCAGTTTAACGAAAAATGACAGATACAACGATGACATTGGAATTGTCAGAAATATATTTTGTTTTCATTTTTTAGCTCGAACGAAAAATTTAATTTGATTGTCTGTGGTTAAACGATCCATCTGCCGAAGATTTCTCCAAGCAATTGCTGACTATCGGTAATGGCCGTGTTCCGGTCGACGAATCGAACAGATTGATTTCGTTGCCTCAGAACTTTTGCAATTTTGTCTCAACGAAGGACGAGCTCATCAACAAAGTGTTCCCGAACAATATTACTAACCACAAAAATTACAATTGGGTGAGTGAACGAGTAATTCTTGCGGCAAAGAACAAAAATGGGGATCACTTAAATTTCACAATTCAAAATCTAACCGTCGGTCCACTTCATTCATTCAAATCTATCGATTGTGTGACAAACAAAGACGAATCAACCAACTGTTCAACTGAATTTTTAAACTCATTGGATCTGGCTGGCTTGCCACCGCACAATTTACAACTGAAAGTTGGTGTGTTGCTGGTAATCATCATGCTACGAAACCTGAATCAACCAAAACTATATAACGGAACGCGTTTTATTTTGAGAAATCTCAAGGAAAGTTCAAAGGTGAGGAAGTTCTCATTCCGAGAATTCTGATGATCCCAACCGATATGCCATTCGAGTTTAAACGAATTCAACTTCCGATTCGTCTTGCATTCGCCATGACGATCAACAAATCCCAAGGCCCATCCTTGAGTGTTTGTGGCCTGAATCTTGAAAATGAATGTTTCTCTCACGGCCAATTGTACATAGCATGTTCACGTGTCGGCAAACCATGCGCTTTGTTCGTTCTCGCACCTGACAATAAAACAAAAAATGTCGTATATTACAAGATGTTTTACTGAAGGGAATCGACCCTATTGCAACCTACTCAAGAAATAGTTTAAAAGGAAGTAGTGCAACAATGCTACGCGAATCATTTCGAATCAATTCAATAAAACGAACGCCTTGCTGCCACATGAATTACATTCATTTCAATGTAATTAAAATATCAAATAAAAAACCTCTTAACGAGGTAAATGTTCGAGTGACGAAAGCCGAATTCAATTCACAAAATTTCTGATATCAAGTTTGTGCCGAAAAAAACAATTGCATTCGATTTGTCAACGATTTTTCGGAATGTTAGTGCATTCAGCGCGTTGTTGTTGAACATTCCGAAAAATCGTTGGCAAGTTGTTGTTTTTGACAGCTAGAAAGAAAAATGTAAACAAACGCGCCGAATGCACTAACATTCCGAAAAATCGTTGACAAATCGAATGCAATTGTTTTTTTCGGCACAAATTTGATATCAGAAATTTTGTGAATTGAATTCGGCTTTCGTCACTCGAACATTTACCTCGTTAAGAGGTTTTTTATTTGATATCAATGATTTTGGCACGGCAAATTGAAAATGAATTGAATTGCGATTCGTTTTATTGTTTGTCAGTCAAAACAGTTCACACACACTCGATAGCACACAATTGGCCGCTACGTGTTATTGTGGCTTAAGTCGTATTCATACGACAGATAAAAATCCGGGAGTTTTCTATTCCATCGTTTTAACCAATTACATCACGTAAATTATACAACAGACACGCTATTTTCATACAAAAAGTTGGAAAAAAATCTGGGATAGAAAAATCTGAGGTTTTTATCCGACGTATGAATACGACTTCTTACACAGACGCGCGGCATTGAAATTACGAATAGCCAGAGGCGAAGAACGAATTACGCATACTTTCACACAGCTGTCGGCTGTATGTTACGGAGTGTGCATGATTCGTTTTTCTTCTCTCGATATTCGTCACTCCAGTGGCGTGCGTCTGTGTATGAGGCACAATGCTATATTCCACACTTGATCTCACAGAAATTATAACTTTCTTCTATTCTTTCCCCGTTTACCTATGATACTGGTTTTAATTGCGACTGAAACAAATTTTCAGTGAAATCACACTAACACAAACATAAATGAAATAAAAAAGACGGGAAAGGTTCGGAACCGAACTTTATAAGCATTTTTGTTGCCTATATAGTATTAACAGTATTATTATTCCGTGTCTAAGAAAAAGAGGTTCTATGCAGTGTGGTTTGTGTATTTCAAATATCACAAACACCCATATCCACCCACACCCACCTAACTCCATCTACACCCAGCCCAACCGACCCCAATCAATCGCAAATCATGCCTCCTAAACATTACTACCTTCTCGACCCACTATCTAATTTAAACACTTAAAACCCATCTCACCCGCACCACCCTACACCGCACTACCCATGTTGAAAAGTAGTAGGATCAGGTCTCATCATTAGGTTCAGATATGTATTTTTTCATTATGTTCAGGACGATAGCCTACGATCTGGTGTACTGTTTCTGGTGTGTGGTAGACGATTCTATTTCTTTATTTTGCATGCATTTTTTCAATCTTCATTTTGTAGTATTTTAGTAGATTTTATTTCAGAATCCTTTACCACATGCCACAAACAGCTCATGCCGGGTGTGATCTTATTACACACCCAATTCTCGTAGGCTATCGGCTGAACATTTGTAGTTTAGTTTTTAGTGCATGTTACAGAGTAGTAAAAATTTAGATCAGATGCATGTGTTTTTGGTAGAAATTCGATTGAGTAATTCAACAATTTTTTTTGCATGTTTCTGCTGTTTTGTCACTAACCGCATGCAGCAACCATTCATTTTTGATTCCTTAAACAATACAATAAAATGTACAGTACATATTTTAGTGTGTCAGTTATAGAAACAAAAATTAATGGTAGCAACCCTCTCGCTGATATTCCATCTTCATGCGATGGGAGGGGAGATAATATCTATTTTTTTGTATGTAAGAAATCATCATAAAGATTAAAAAAGTATCGATTTAATGCAAGGAAACTGTCAAATGTTCAATGTTTTTAGTGATTTTTTCGATCACATCAATTTGTCAGTTTTTTTATTTTTTTTTGTTAAGAAAACAGGGTCACTGGAAAAACTTCTCTTAGCAATAATAATAATATGATGTATTTATATTTGTTTCATTGTAATACGTTGATTCACTATCATTATGAACCGCAACGGACCGATATTAGGGTGCATTTGAGCCAAAAAATGAAATTTTGCAAAAAATTAGGGAAGCTTTTTAAGTTATGGAGGGCAATATCTAAAATATACGAGTTTTCTGGGACAAATGGTTGATGTCATATTGTATGTGAGGTTTGTGGCTAATAATCCTGAAAATATGAACCAAAAGTCTTGGGCTAATTTTTTAGCAATTTGGCCGAATGTGGCCGGCCGATTTCGCATTTTTCAGTTTTTTGGCCAAAATAACCCTCCACCCTAATTTTTTGAATTTTTTTTATGCTATTTGATAGCTGGCGTCAATACCTTTCCAACGATATGCATATGTCCAGGGTATGTCGAATAGGTTCAGGCGTGACAAAATGGCCAAAAATGGCCGTTCAGAGGCTGGCCGCGGCCAACATGGCAGTCAAATCAAAAAGTTGTAGAACAGAAGTTGCTTATTTTTTCAAGTACTACAAACCCTGAAAATATGAGATCAAATGAAAGAGGTACGGACAAACAAACAAACAAACATATATACCAAAGCAAGATTAAATCGTGACGTCATAGAAAAATTTAAAAATGTCATAACTTTGGTTAAAATCATCCGTTTACGACGTTTGAGGTGTCGTTGAATTGGTATTGAGGTCTACAATCATAATTTGCTAGTTAAAAAATAATTGGGGCACTTTTTGGGGCAGTTATACCCGAAAAACTGATTTTTTGGGGCAATTTTCGGACGGTCATATCTCCACTCAATGTTGGAAGAAATTTATGTTTTTATACATTATTTGGGTTTATTTTTCAAGACCTTTCCAATGGTATATAACATGACCCTGGCGGCCTCAAAGGGAAAAAGTTCGAAACTTGCTGTATATATACTTCGTTCGACTTCCAGCACAGTAGGTGCTTTCGTCACTCGTTTGGGCTGCCGTCCAAAGTGATATTTCATTTTGATTGAATTTAATTAATTTGGAGTATTCATTTTATCCGCCCTGGAGGTCTCGGGTTCAATTCCCGGTAGTGACAAGGAAAAAATTGCACGGCTGGTTTAGGATCAATGAATTAATCACTCATTAGTCATTATCCGAAATGAAAATATGATTATTAAATCTCATTTAAGGCAGCCAAATCTCTTGATGGGATATAGTGCCAGAGAGAGAGAGAGAGAAATGCATTTAATCTTAATAAAAAAACTCAATTTAATTAAGCTATAATAACTTTAAACAACATTTATTGATTTTGAGGCGGTACGAAGTTCGCCGGGTCAGCTAGTATTAGAATAGAACTTTCATCATGCAAGCCGCGTTAAGATTTGCTTCAAAATTTTAAACTCGCCCAACAAATCGCGTTGACCATAATCGATTTTGCCGAGTTCTATTCAGCTTGGTCGAATTATATAACCATAGACAAATAAATGAATAAAGATGCCTAAACCAATGGAAAATTTATGTTTAAATCAAATTCTCGATGTCGTTACAAATGGAAAAAAATTTCTAGCGGCTGTTAGTATAAATATTAGTTAATACTCAAACCCTATTTTGGTCTACATTATCAGCGCAATACATATTTCTCGCTCAATATATTTTTTCAATACGCGAGCGACAAATAAAATTTTTTATATTTGTGTATACAGTAAAAAAGAAACAAACGAAAAAATAACAAATTCAACTTATTTTTTATTTTCGTTTGAAAGTATCCTTTCTCTTATTCTAATAATATGTATGATTTATATTTTAATAAAACTGAATGAAATGAAACTAAAACGCACGTATTATGTATATACATACTCGTATATACATATGTACTATTTAAAATAATGTTTGTACACGATCGATAATTTCTTGTTTAGATATATAGAATTTAAAACACGTGGTGACCATGAAAAGGAAGAGGATCTATTTTAGATGTAAGTATGTAGCTACGATGATTGTTTTGGTGTGCTGCATGAAGTATAATTTAAAAAACGAATATTTGGAGGAGATGATAAGAAACATCAAAAATTTATGAACGAAAGTATATTTGACGAAAGGGAAAAATATTTTAATTAAATGGTTTTTTAATGATCGCAGTAAACAATTACATATACATATTACATATTTGTGTTTGGTTACATTATGTATATTTTATACGCCTATCTATACTGGTTTGTCCAAATTAAATACATTCATGACTAAATTTTCCCTAAGTATACTATTAAGGATGATGCATGATTTAAATTCGATAATTTCAAAATACCTAATAATTTTATAAATGATTTTATTTTTGAGAAAATGAATAAAATCAGCTTACACCGGAAATATGTCTTTGGGAAAATGTACTATGTATTTGGATTTGTCTCCAAAAAATTGGTCAAGCATACAAATTTTTGTTAACGTTTTCCCCTTATTCCATATTATATCTGAAGCATGGTAGGACTTGGTTTGTTTCAACTAGCTTTTGCAAATATTTTAAGATGTCGAAAATAAAAGCTAGTTTTTGATTTTAACTAAATTTCCAAAAACATTAATATTTCGATTGCGGTTGTGGTATATGTATACATATATAGAATTATGAGTATACACAATATCCGTGCAGTTCTATTTTTAATCTGCTAATCCCAAATTAAAATCATCCTAAGGTTTTAAAATGACAATATATAAATATTTCGTTGTTCGTTGTTGTCAATTGATTTACAAGCTCACATTAAAAGTACACTGCAATTTTTCAGATACCAACCACCTTTTATCATGAAAACTACCCCAAATTTCTCTAGAATAAATGACCACTTCTTTGAAAATTTCAAAAATAGACTATTCAATATCGGATAATGGGTATCGCTTTATAATCTACATCAGAAATGCAATTCGATTGTTAAGTTGTAACTTTAAATCATGGACACAAATTTATTTACCCACCCACTTTATTTATTAGGTGTATAACAATTTCTACAGATTTTTTCTTCGCGCCTAAAATTATATTTATAATAGAAATATTTTTACGGTATTTTGTGATTTTTACAGGATCGTGAGTTACATTACCTCTCAGAATAGCAGAGTTTACAATGGCAACTGATGAACAGCACATTCGGCACTGCATTCTATACGAATTCCAATAAGGAAAAAAGCTTCTAAAGCACGGGAATCAATTTGTAGTGTTCTTGGTGCCGACCTTGTGTCTTATGAAATTTGTAATTATTAGTACAAACATTTTAGAAGTGGTGATTTCGATCTTAGCGACAGTCTCGAAAGTTTGAAGATGTTCGAGCTAATCTGGAAACTACAACAGCAACAGGCATAACTCAGAAAAAACCTAATACCTAAACAAAATAATGCGTAATAATTGGATTCACATTAGTTTTCAATCCCTATAAAAATCATAAACATATTTGATAGTTAAAATTCTCCTAAACTTCTGAAAATTTAAATGAATTGTAAGAAATGTGTACTATGGACTTGAGGATATAAAAATTAACTAAATAGAGTAAAATATTTTCTGGACAGTTATTTTTCAGTAATTATCTTCTCCTGTACTAGATACTAATTTATTGCATTAATATGCCCAGTACCAAGTGAATTTTCTAAAACTGGTTATGTAAATGTATTTAATTAATGTGTAATAATCCATCACCATTAGTCATACATACTTTAATCGTATATAGTTCAATGAGTTGTCACAGATTTTAGTGAGGCCTCATTAAACCTTATATGAAACATGTCTTTGTTTTCGGTAAGACTGCAGTGGGCTGAACTTGCTCGACATGTTTAAAGAGTTCGTAGTATAAATATTTTTTTATATAAAATCAATAAGAACTGCCTGATGACCTAAAATAAAACACATTTCGCGCTAACATAAAAGGTGTTTTTTAGAGGTTCACAATTTAGAATTAAAATAGAACAAAGAAAAATATTTTGAATATCAGTGAAACTAGCTTTATTGGATAGATAATTATATGCTTGTTTCAGTTGTTACAACCACAATATTGTGTAATAAAGGCAAATGAAACTCTATCATATTTTTCTTTTGTACAGATGTTAAGCTACTAAAAAGGAAATATCCAAGAGTAATTTTACAACGAGCAGTACAACTGACAAACATAAACACAATTACTTGGGTAGCTAAAGTATTATCATTTTGGTCGCTACCTTCAAACTAGGCGTATCCAGGTACTGGAACCCTTCCAAGAACCCATTAGTTCGTTCCGTGTTCTTTGAAATCGTGTTGTTCAATACTACAAAAAATAAAAAAAACGTTACGTTTTATTTTTTGTTATGATATACAAAACACAAAATAAAAGAGAATTACGAAAATCGAGTTGTTTGAAACCGTGGAATTTGAGGAAATGGGTATCCGTGTTCTTCGAAACCGTGTTCTTTGAACGCCGTGTTCTTGGATGGTTACCTGTATTCTATTGGTGTGGAAATCATACTCGCATTTTGGATGAATGGACAACTCATCCAAGCATACATTTTCAATAACAACCTCATCTGTTTCCTTTTTTGATCGGACCAGCAACTTTAAAGTATGAAAAGATTCTGAAGTAAAACCTGGATGCCCATTTACTACTTTATACCAATAAGCAAGTGTATCAGAATGAGGCAAGCAGTTTTTAAATTGGTTTCGAACATATGGCCTATGCTTTCGGAGAATAAGGGCGATGATTCATGTAGAAATTTTGTCTGACAGACATAAATAATAATCGCTTTGTTTGGTTAATATTTTTTTGTCTTATACGATCAAAATGAAATTCACACGTAAGCGATACATGTATAAAATTTTGTCGTATGGATATATTTTGACATTTTATAAAGTTAGCAACCAAAAAAGTGTTTTTATTTTTGTTCGTTTAGAATTTTTTTTTATTATCTATTCTTTTGTTCTCCCTGCCGTCAAATCTTATACAGAATTGAGCAATGTTCAATTTTGAATTTTTGTCGTACGATAAAACAATATGGCCGACATTCAACCAATCAGAGTGATTATTATTTATGTCTGTCAGTTAAAATTTATACATGAATCACCGCCTTAAAAGTTTAAATTTAAAGCAAACTTTCGTATTTCTTCTGAATATTTTCTGTCTAACTTTTGATTTATAGTTTTATCTCAAAAAATTGAATTTGAGTCAGAATGGTTTAAAAAATTATCCTTCTGGCAAGAACTAATAAAAATTTTTTCTTCAAGTTCGTCTATCAGGTGGTCCAAAATAATATTTTTTTCTTCTTTATCTCATACTTGTTTGTCATAGATTCTTATTATTTTGTGTTTGTTGTATTTAGTCCTTAAAAAAGTCCTTCTTGAACTCGTAGAAAGATCAGCACGTGATGAGGCCATTGCTCGCTTTAACGTTATTTTATTAAATTGTTTGTATATGTAAGAAGGTTTTATACTTTTATTAACAAAATAAGAAGACGTAGTACCACACGATTGCTAGCACCAAGAGGTGAATTATTTGAGATTTTTGTAATGGTTTGCAATTTCAAAGGACCTTTGTTTAAATCGGATATATTATCGTCATTAAATTTTTTTATCAATCCACGATGATAAAATCTATATTAGTTCCGAATACCATCAGTTCAGGTACTTTGTCAATTGGTGGTAAATAATCCTGGTCATGGTCTTTATTAGTTTTATTTAAACGCAACGACTTGAATGCCAATTCACTTAATAAGTTCAACGCATAGATTGGATCTTCCTCAACTTGAGAAGAAAGTTCTAAATTGGCCCCGATAATATCATTAGCATCATTTATAGAAGTTGAATAAACGTCTTGGGAAACAAATTTTCAAACAAACATGTTTTTTCAGTATGATATGAGATTACGGTTTGATTAGTATTGGGGGGCGCATGTATTTTTAAGATAATTTTCATTGACGTCAAATCCACACGTTGATTCGTAAATGAACAAGATGAGAATGGCTGATTTTCTTAAAAAACTCCTCTGATTCTCTTGGCAGTCTGTGGCATGGAATAATCATGCACTTAGTACATCTTGTTTACCGAAGCCAATTGCTTTCAACCATTGCTTTTTCAATTCTCCATATTGTGGTAAGCTAAAAACAAATGTTTACATTATAATTTCTGTAAAAATTGTAATTGTAATCCACAAGCCTTTGCCGAAACATCATTACATCCATAGACAATCACTATTTGGTGCGCTTTATGGGCGGTCGGATTCATTGGTCTACATGTCTTCAAAAACAATGAAGGTCAGAATGTTACAGTGAACGGTATAGGGACATGATTTCTAACTTTGTTGTACCCCAATTGGCTGTCATAAATATTGCTGATATGTGGCTCCAACAAGACGGTGCCACATGCCACACAGTGCGGAATATTTGATAAAAGACTAATTTCACGTAATGGTCCTGTTAATTGGTCACCGAGATCGTGTGATCTAACTCCATTAGATTATTTTCTTTGGGGATATGTTAAGTCACTTGTCAACGCTGGTAAACTAGAGACGATTGTACTCTTGGAACACAACATCCGGCGAAAAGAAAAATTGTGAATTGCTGCGAAAAGTGTATAAAAATTGAACATCCAGATTGCGCCATCTACGCGCCAGACGCTGTGGCCACATGGCCGAAATCATATTCAAGCATTAATGGCATAAAATTATCTATCCAATAAAGCTAGTTTCACTGATATTCAAAATATTTTTCTTTGTTCTATTTTAATTCTAAATTGTGAACCTCTCAAAAAATACCTTTTATGTTAGCGCGAAATGTTTTTTATTTTATTAAATTTAGATTGCGTGTTCCGTTTATAATTAATTTTGTTTGAATTGGGTTCGAATATTTTCTGGGACTTCCGTGCTGCGTTCGTGATCCTGTCCTTAATTTAGGTCATCAGGAAGAAGTCCTTATTGATTTTATATACAAAAAATATTTATACTACGAACTCTTTAACCCATTCCCGCAAATGACGACTATAGCCGTCCTGCATATTTTAATTAATAAAAAAAGGAACATCATTCTTACGAAGTGTACTAATGCATTATTTTGTTAATTATTCAGTAATACATCAACGAAAAAAAGATGTAACATTCCAGATAACAGTTTTTTTTTTGTGCGATTTTTCATGATTAGCAATTCGATATATTTCCGCCTACAGAAACAAATGACGGCTATAGCCGTCCTATTATGTACGCGCAAATGACGGCTATAGCCTATCGAAATCACCACTTCTAAAATGTTTGTACCAATAATTACAAATTTCATAAGACACAAGGTCGGCACCAAGAACACTACAAATTGATTCCCGTGCTTTAGAAGCTTTTTTCCTTATTGGAATTCGTATAGAATGCAGTGCCGAATGTGCTGTTTATCAGTTGCCATTGTAAACTCTGCTATTCTGAGAGGTAATGTAACTCACGATCCTGTAAAAATCACAAAATACCGTAAAAATATTTCTATTATAAATATAATTTTAGGCGCGAAGAAAAAATCTGTAGAAATTGTTATACACCTAATAAATAAAGTGGGTGGGTAAATAAATTTGTGTCCATGATTTAAAGTTACAACTTAACAATCGAATTGCATTTCTGATGTAGATTATAAAGCGATACCCATTATCCGATATTGAATAGTCTATTTTTGAAATTTTCAAAGAAGTGGTCATTTATTCTAGAGAAATTTGGGGTAGTTTTCATGATAAAAGGTGGTTGGTATCTGAAAAATTGCAGTGTACTTTTAATGTGAGCTTGTAAATCAATTGACAACAACGAACAACGAAATATTTATATATTGTCATTTTAAAACCTTAGGATGATTTTAATTTGGGATTAGCAGATTAAAAATAGAACTGCACGGATATTGTGTATACTCATAATTCTATATATGTATACATATACCACAACCGCAATCGAAATATTAATGTTTTTGGAAATTTAGTTAAAATCAAAAACTAGCTTTTATTTTCGACGTCTTAAAATATTTGCAAAAGCTAGTTGAAACAAACCAAGTCCTACCATGCTTCAGATATAATATGGAATAAGGGGAAAACGTTAACAAAAATTTGTATGCTTGACCAATTTTTTGGAGACAAATCCAAATACATAGTACATTTTCCCAAAGACATATTTCCGGTGTAAGCTGATTTTATTCATTTTCTCAAAAATAAAATCATTTATAAAATTATTAGGTATTTTGAAATTATCGAATTTAAATCATGCATCATCCTTAATAGTATACTTAGGGAAAATTTAGTCATGAATGTATTTAATTTGGACAAACCAGTATAGATAGGCGTATAAAATATACATAATGTAACCAAACACAAATATGTAATATGTATATGTAATTGTTTACTGCGATCATTAAAAAACCATTTAATTAAAATATTTTTCCCTTTCGTCAAATATACTTTCGTTCATAAATTTTTGATGTTTCTTATCATCTCCTCCAAATATTCGTTTTTTAAATTATACTTCATGCAGCACACCAAAACAATCATCGTAGCTACATACTTACATCTAAAATAGATCCTCTTCCTTTTCATGGTCACCACGTGTTTTAAATTCTATATATCTAAACAAGAAATTATCGATCGTGTACAAACATTATTTTAAATAGTACATATGTATATACGAGTATGTATATACATAATACGTGCGTTTTAGTTTCATTTCATTCAGTTTTATTAAAATATAAATCATACATATTATTAGAATAAGAGAAAGGATACTTTCAAACGAAAATAAAAAATAAGTTGAATTTGTTATTTTTTCGTTTGTTTCTTTTTTACTGTATACACAAATATAAAAAATTTTATTTGTCGCTCGCGTATTGAAAAAATATATTGAGCGAGAAATATGTATTGCGCTGATAATGTAGACCAAAATAGGGTTTGAGTATTAACTAATATTTATACTAACAGCCGCTAGAAATTTTTTTCCATTTGTAACGACATCGAGAATTTGATTTAAACATAAATTTTCCATTGGTTTAGGCATCTTTATTCATTTATTTGTCTATGATATAACTTAGCCCAAAATTTATGTTTATCAGTTCAAGTGGACTGTACAGGGACCAAATTTTTGTTAATAAATTGTTCTTTAAAAAAAAAAAAAATCCGCTTAAATTTTGAAAAACTGATCTGGACCGATATTGTTTCAAAATTCTTTTAGAATTTTTTAGTTCATAGACGATTATCATTCGTTCATAGACCAACAGATTTTCTCAAAATGATATACTGTCCAAAATATTTGCAAAAATTGAAAAAGCTTTTATGGGGGGTGACATGTTACCTCTAGTGGACCGATTTCACCAATAAATCATTAGGGTCTCCCAATTTATGAGAAAGCTAACGTATAAATTTTATCCCGATCAATAAATCTGTCTTGGCTGTAGAAAAACAATAGACATTTAGTGAGCACGGCACCACATACGAACACACAGGCAGAGATTTTTGTAAAATCGAATGGAAAATCTGTCAACATTTCGAGGTCAACATTTTTCATGATTACTATACTTTAAATGAAAGACTTCTTAAAATGTTTTAAAAAAATAAGTAAAAAATCTAACTTGTATGTTCTTTTGATGCCTGTTAAAGTCATTCAAAGTTGATCCCTCCAAAGATCTCATCAGTGCACTTAAGCTGTTTAAAACGCAAACCAAATCTCTCTCATTGTCCGTTGCCATTCATCCGCTCTACCATTCATTTTTCTCCTACTACATGTTTTATAGGCTTCGACTTTGACAGCTTTTTATGATGATGTTTGTTAAATAGTTCTTATAGGTCGGATTCCTTTGCTAGCGTCTCACATGAGCACATTAATTTTAATTGTTAAACTTCTTCAGGTTCAATGGTTTGAAGGAAAAAACTGGTTATTAAGGAAAAGAGAATTAAATAAAAAAGGGGAAGTGCGATTTTAATGAAATTTTCAGCGATTGTGAGTTGGCGAATGAGTTGGCATTCTAATTGAGACTTCTTTAGAGAGCTCAAATTCGGGTTATAAGCTGCTGTGTAACGTGATAAAGATTTTCTTGGTTATATAATTTTTGCTAGTCAATCACCACTTGTTTCTTGTTCTTGTTGCTCTGGTTCCTCAACATGTTCTTGTGGTGCGTAGCAGCTCAAATATATTTTGATACTGATATTTCTGAATTGTGGCTTTCCAGTAAATTTTCGGTTGCGGGTTAGCTCTTAGCTCACAACCGAGAATATTTTTTATATAAAACAAATTTATCACATATAAACGATTCTGGTCTAACCTAGTTTGTAGGATGGGAATGGAAATTTCACATGAGTTTTGAAGTAATTTGTGGGATTTTGTTCATTAGCGTGCATTTACTTTAGATTAGGTTAAGATGAGATACCTTTCTAAAGGACTGAAATCAGTCTGGTTTTTCGTACTTGATGTACTATTGAACTATCTGTGTGCGTTGATTTCGCTTACTTATTACCTAAGGTTGTACCAAGAGCGAAGCTTTCCTTAAATTGGTTATATCTTTTAATGATATTATATTATGCCTCAATCATAGTACGTCTTTCTCCTTGTCCAAGAAGAAACTAACCACTTCAGGCTTCAAAACTGTTTCAACTCATTCATTTAGATATAATACTGTAGTTGTAAACCTCTTCTCGAAAGATAGTGATCAGCTGTTATCTTCACTTTTATGAAATTTTTTAAACCTACTTATGTAAATGTGCCTACTACTTGAATAATAAACCAATGCACAATATGGACTACAATCCAAATTTTCTGGCAATTAGCAGTTTTTAGAGTAGTAATGTATTTGTAAATATTAAGTTTATAAAATTTATGATTGAAACCACACAACGTGTTTGCAAGCATTTTTAATAAACTTCCTTCCAAAGAAGGAGTACAGTACACGAAATGGTGTGCCTCTAATTACAAATCTGGGTAGTTGATTCTCAACCAGATAAGCTGTTACAATCCTACATTTTAATGTTAATTATAAAATTGGTGTCGATGCATTTTTATTTCACCGTGTTCCAGCATTTCCAAGACTACAGCGTAGCACTTGTTAATTTTATATTATTGTACAAAAACTAAATGAAAAATAAAACAAGTAAAAATTATTTTATTCGCAATTTTAATTTTTAAAAATAGTAACTTTATCGCGTGATACTTAATTTTAATATCAGAAGACGGGCTTCGGACGTTCGCCCTTTGACGATTCATAGGTCCTTATTACTCAAATCGTATATTTTTTGTTATGATTTCGTATAGTTCGCTGGTTTTGAAATTGATTTTGTCATTGAGAATATTCGCGACGTTGCTTATAAATTTCAAATTCTTCCAAACGATCCATTCTCGCACATTTAGATAGTTAGATTCAAAATGGTGACATTCGTCAATGTTAGTGATGGTTAGATCCAGAAATTTTATACTTTTGTTTTACTCTGTATCAATATGAAGCTTATTCTTCGATGGAAGATGTTGAGATAGCGGTGTAAATTTTTCAATTGTTGGTTTGATTCTTTGAATAAAATTAAACTACCATCAATATACTCGTATCTATGCAGAGTCGCAATGCATGTGAATTCTTTCAACCACCATGGTTTAAAAAGATGTTTGCCTGAGTCCTTGATAATGGGCTTCCCATAGCCAATCCACCTTCTTGAATGAAAAATGGGTGTTTTTGTGTGAAATAGTTTTATGGAGGGCACTCTGGTCGGAAGCAATAAAGTGTCTAAAATTCTAAATAGTTTACTTCTCCGATTACGAAGGAGATATTTATTTTCCATTTAGGTGGGACACTGTTTCCAAAATTTTTATTGTTTATGCAAATATTGGCCCGATATTGACTTTGGTGTTCTTGTCGAGCGGATTTGTGTTTTCGTCTTTTTTAATTTTTAATATCTAGACGTTGCTTATAAAAATATGTGCTAGCTATAATATACCCGTACTAGGATATTTAGCATTATAAGTACACATATACGTGAACATATAAGACTACAAGTCTTTTGTAGTAAGCTCAAAATTTGGTGTGCGGTTGTTAAAATTTTTGTAATAGATAAAATCTCGATTCTACTTTAAAGAAAATGTAGAAATATTGTACATCAACTGTTTCAATAATTTGAGGGATGATTTTCAAAAATACCCTTGTCGTATAGGTCAAAAAAGAACGGCATTTTACGTTTTTTTTATGTCCATAGTTTTATTTTAGGAAATTACATACATGTAATTTAAACTAACCAATTCTTTAAAATAGTAAAAATAAAACTAGCTAGTGAACTCCTGATTTAAAAAATAATATACTCAATATACGAGTGCCGATCAATAAGTACCTGTTTTTTAAAACAGGTGGCGTTGCTGAGGGAAGTTCACACGGTTAGTTCATGCAGGCTAGTTTTTATTTGGCAGCCAGTTGTATTACTTGTGTTTCGTGTTCTTCAATAAAATGGGAAAAGAGCAATATCGATCCGCTCATTACATCTGCATTTTACATTTGGTTGGAAAAACATGCAAAGGAATAAAAGCGAAATTGGATGCTGTTGTTGTCATATATGGTCAAGGGTTCTCATGTCTATGGGAACCCTTGGCCATATATGACAACCATAAAATATGGGTTCAACGAATTTAAACGTGGTCGTACATCTGTTTTTGATGATCGTAAAGCAAACTTTTTTACCGAGGAAAAGGTCCACGTCGTGATTCTCGCTGATCGACGAACTAAAGCGCGCGTAGTTTCTGCAGAGGCCATATTTGTATCAAACGGAATGGAAATTAATATTTTAAATGATAAGATAAGTATGGGAAAGGTGTCGGCCCGATGGGTGCCGTCGAAATTGTGATTCGGAATTATTGCGACCAAATTGCATGAACTGCGCTACAAACTACTGCAAGACCCACCATACCCGCACGACATGGCTTTCTGCGATTTCTTTCTGTTCACAACATGAAAACAATGAAAACATGGCTCTAACGGCAAAACTTCAGCTCAAACGAGGAGGTTATCTCCGATAAAGAAATGTATTTTGAAGAATCAGAAAAATTGTATTTTTTTGAAGGGGTTAAAGAAATGGCAGAAACGTTGGGAAAAGTGTACCGACCTAAAAAGCGATTACGTTGAAAAATAAAAAACTAAGAAATTTGGGTCTTCATCCCTAATGCGGGTACTTATTGATCGACCCTCGTCCTTGTCTTAGTGACGAACCTTCTATTTCCAATTACGCTTTTATATATGCAAATTTGAATTAACTTTTCCTTTCTATGTACCGAATACTTTTAATGGTTTCTCTTTTATGCTGAGAGAAACGAAGAGAACTCTGACCTTTATTCACATACATTTTTCAAGAAACGTGCAATTGATCACGAGGAGAGTACACGTCGGATGTGATATGATTTGGATGCGTTCAAGTATATTTAAACGCAACCAACTTAAGAGCCGAGTTATACTTGCACACGGTTCGTGCTTATATAACGAATATTGATATATTTTTGTGGCGCGTTTCTCAGGTTGCACAAGCCTGATTTTTCGATGTAATTTCTCAAATATTTAGCGTATCCGAGGAATGCAAACGAAATATTCAAATCTGCCTATTATTAGGAGTGAGGAAAGTACGCTTACATTCTTATGAACTAAAGACAAAATCTGAATTAGACAAACAGAAAACCCTTAGTAACGATCAACAGAAGACACAAGTTTATATGCAAAGAATTGGTCTAGGAAACTGAATTTTATAGAAATGAACGTTTAAAGGCGTTCATAAATAAACTAGGTATTAGGATTTGATTTTAGACATTAAGAACAAGACGAACAAAATTGGAAATCTTAATATTGGGAAAACTTATATAATATCGCGTACCCCTTATCAAACTATAAATCAAGAACAACTCGTAGCCTCAGTAAATGAAACTTGTAATTGGAACTGATTTACTGAACAGTGCCAAGTAAAATTGTTTGGATGAGAAAGGGAAAAACAATTAAATTAGAGATTTTAGCGATTTAGCTTATACAAAATTCCACTCTCTAAATTAGCTTCAGTGCGACGAAATAAAAAAATCTTTATTACCTAAAGGTATTATGACAGTATTTATTAGTCAATGTAAATTCTTAAATATTAACTGTATCTAAAAATTCCATTAAAATTTGTTCATTAAATTACCATTTTCAATATTGACCGAGGATGCCATATAATATTTTATATACGATAATTTCACCAATTTTCCCACTAATAAATAAAAATAATATTAATTCGATAACTCGTAAAGTAAATTTAATTTTCCCCCATTTATATCACACACACACACACACATACAAACACACACCAATAGAAAAATTATTCGACTAATTTTCTAATTTGTAAACGCAAATTGAATAATAAATTTGAAAATATAATGCTCCAATATTTTCCAGTGGGACCCGGCCCTGAAGAGAGTACGAGGTGTCGTTATTTGCAGAGCGATACATTTATGTAAAATAATTTATTAATTTTCCTAACACATTTTACGTGCCTGATTTAAAAGTACATATACAAATATTTGTTGTGTGTAGGTGGGCTGATTAAATTCGTTTCCATTTCAATATACTCATAATCCACCATTTAACATAAAATGTTCAAGTACCGAGTATTATTGCGTAGATTCGATTCTATATAGACACCACATAAAATTATTTATAGCGAAAATTTTGATTTATTTTCGACATAATTTTATTTTCTGTATCATTAATATTTTCCAAACAAATTGAAATTATTATTTCTGACACTAAATAGCAAAAAAATAAAAGTAAATTTAAATTACGCTAACTCAAATATTTAATTTCTACTGTAACAAGAGGTTTAAAATTGATTGATTTTTCTATTTTAATGAATTTATTATGTGAGATTAAATTTGATAGATAAATCAAATTATTTTAATTTATCCACTTAGTTTTATTTATGTTGGGAAATTAGGGAAACAGGAATATTACATTAGTGGTACGTGTTGGAATGAGTAACGAATCTTTTTTCACTTAAATAATCGTATTCGAGAGAGGAGAAGTTTTGGAAAATTTCGAAACAATTTTTACAAATACATATAAACGTTTTTGTTCCGTAACTATTTAATATTTATTTAAATTTCACATATTCCTTCTTACCATCCTGATGGTATTTATAGCAAAAGCCCGATGATTATTTACTTATTATTTCATTGAATGCGGGAAAAGAGGTAGGGTTTAATATGTTTTGTACAGGGAAAGATAAATTTTGTTAATAAAAACATTTTAATAGTTTTTAAAATGACAACAAAATACAATTGAAACTCAGACTGTCAACATTATTCTGCAATATTTGAATGGATCGAAAAATTTGCAAATTACGCTCGCCCGAAAATATCCCGCCGTCTCCTCCATGGTACAATCGAGACTTGCGTACACTGCGCAATCTCAGAAATAAACTTAAATTTTTTCCGTCCATCTGGAAAGATACTTTTATAGCCATACACAAGAAGGGATGTAAATCAGATATCTATAACTACAGACCAATTGCGCAACTGTCGTATAGTTCAAAACTGTTTTAAAGTATTCTGTAAGATTCAGTGTATTTTCATTATAAACAATTGTTTTCTTATAAGCAATACTGTTTTCTGAGAGCAGGGTCATCACCAATCTAACTTGAGTACCAAGGAGGCAGGCCGACTTCAGCAAACTATTGGGCAGTATTTTTTACAAAAGTTATTTAATTAAACTGCAAGCACTTGGTTTTCCAACTCAGTTTCTGATATGGGTTGGCTCGTATCTGCAAGAACGAAGGTATCAGTATATCGATTTTGTCTCAAAATGTGTGAAACGAAATGAGTGTAACCGGAATGATATAGTAGTAGCATATGTATTTGTGTTAGTTTCGTGCCCTATGATTGTTTTTCTGCATATGCAAGTCACGTGTCATTCTTTCTTTGTTTATTCATATTAACTCTTTCAGTGCAAACATGATTTCGGCTAGTGCATGAGGAACACGATTGCGCTTTTTGGCACTCAAAGGGTTAACCATTGTAAACGCCATATTTTTGTGTTGCTAATGTATTTTAGTTTTTTTTATAATTTCTAAAATTTATGAAATTTAAAATAAATTTACCTATAAAATTTTATTATTAGATGTAAAATTAATTTATGATAATAGATAATATAAGCTCGAGAGCAGACGTAATGTGCTGAGAAAAGGAAGTAAGCACCATAAAAATTAAACCGATTCGCCCGAATTGCGTTATTTTGGTGCTGTCCATCATACAAATGACACAAATACGAACAAAAGAAAATTAGAAATACAAAGACATAATTGTGTATTATACACTGTGTACGTATTTGATTTTTTTTGCTTCACTCATTTTAAATGAGTAACTCACGAGACACAATCGATATACAGGTGATTTTCAGGTCATCCTCGTCAACACATTTTATAGCTACCAAGAATGACCTAATCGAATTCGCCTTTTAGTGTGCTAACAACAACCCCGAGTTGAATTTGAGCAAACGCTAGTCCATCACATCCTCTCCTAAAGGATCGTTTCTCTCGACTATACTACATCTCCGTTTGCGATTTTGGAGTTATTTGTGACAACTAATTGAACATCTGAGCAATTATTGAAAATTTCATGACCATAGCAAACTGCATACATAGTTTCGTGATACGTTGGTCAAGAGAATTTGTTGATCCTTATGCAAAGAAAACTCTTAATGCAACTTTTAACTTTAAACCCTGGTCCCTATTTCACGAAGTATGTATGATGAACTTTTACAATTTGCCTCGTGTGAAACTAATCAACATACAACCGCGAAGTAAGCGTCGACCTGTTGCAGATATTGCTTTTGTGCATCAAGTACTATCTGGTCATATCGATTCTCGTACTTTACTTGAAAAGATTAAAATAAATGTTAACTCTCGTGCATTGATTGTTATCAATGCACTGCATTGTTATGCTTATGTTGAATGGGAATGACAAGAAAATATCGAAGTCTAAAATAGAAGTGTGCAAGTATTGCTAAAGTGTTGGAAAACCCGTATCCTTCGGCTTCAACGGTTTGTGCGGCGCTGACGGGATCGCGGAGCGGCTGGAGAGAGGAATAATATTTTATTATATTGGGTGTATGCATTAAAAACCGGAATTTGATACTAGATGTCATTACTTGTTTATGCGTGGACGTCATTTGATATGTCATTTGAAAGCCCAATTCAATACCTTCCAAAATCAGCTAAAAGTTTTTGCCAGCTAAAAAATATTCCATCGTTGAAATCGGTTGGATGTACACAATCAAATGTGCATCCAACCGATTTCAACGATGGAAAATGTATCAAATTTGCGAAAAAACAGCATTTAAGGGAAGTTTTGTTGAGTCACTTTTTCGCAAACAAAACTGCAGCTGAAAGTCATCGTTTGCTCGTGGATTTGTATGGTGAGCATGCTCTTGCAAAACACAATGTTTTGAGTGGTTTAGTCGCTTCAAAAGTGGTGGTTTTGATATCAAGAACAAAGAGCGTTCTGGTCAGCCGAAAAAGTTTGAGGATGAAGAATTGGAGGTATAACTCGATCAAGATTCATGTAAACGCAAGAAAAACTTGCAGAATCATTGGGAGTTGATCAAGCATTCCCAAACGTTTGAAAGCCTTGGGATTCATCCGAAAGATAGGAAATTGGGTGCCATACGAGTTGAAGGCAAGAGACGTGGAAAGACGGTTTTGCATGTCCGAAATGCTGCTTGAGCGCCTCAAAAAGAAGTCGTTTTTGCATTTTATTATCACTGGCGATGAAAAATGGATTCATTACAATAATCCCAAGCGCAAAAAAGCGTATGTCAAGAAAGGCGAGGCCAGCCCATCGACACCAAAACCGAATATTCACGGGGTCAAGGTCATGCTGTGCATTTGGTACCATAGCTAGGTATGATCCACTATGAGCTGTTGCCAAGTGGCCAAACCATCAATGCCCAACTCTATCGTCAACAATTGATCCGATTGAAGCAGAAAATCTAGGCATAGCGGCCAACGTATGCGACCAGACACGAGTCAATCATTTTCCACCACGATAACACTCTACAACATATTGCGGCGCCGGTAAAAAATTACCTGGAAAATAACGGATGGGAAATTCTGCCTCACCCGCCTTATTGCCCAGACCTTGCTCCATCCGACTACCACCTATTTCGATCCATGCTGAATGTCCTATCAGGAATACGCTTCACTTCAGTTCAAGGTTTCGAAAATTGGCTCGATTCATTTTTGGCCGCCAAGCCGGCGCAGTTTTCCTGGGATTGAATGAATAAATTGCCAGAAAGATGGGAAAAAGTAGTGGGTAGCGATGGGCAATACTTTGAATAAAAAATATTGTAACATTTTTTCACAATACAGGCTCAAATTTCATAAAAAATTCCGGGTTTTAATGCATGCACCCAATATTATGATTATTTTACAAACACGCGATAGTTGGGAAAGTTGTAGGTACAACATTTTTGATCAAACGGTTTCTTTATTTGCAACTCGCATTATTATCAATTGAATTAACTTCAAAAGGCTTATTTCAAAAGAATGTTGTATTTTACATCCGAGTATTTGTAATGATTGATAATGCGTAAAATAGCTAGATTTATAGCAATACTAAATTCAAATTTAATAATTGATGATGGACTAAGAATTATTAGATCATCATATGCTTGCACATATTTATTGCAATTTTTATTAATTTTTAACATTTTTTTATTTTTGTAATCTGTTTGTACTAAGCAGACCTAACTGTCCGTTTTCTTCTTCCCTGCGACTGAAATTAATAATTTTATGTGTGCTACTTGTTTGTCGTCAGTTTTCTAAATATAGTCCGTTTTCACAAGTATTAGTCGTTTCACCTGAAAAGACACACAGAATAAAGAATTTTTTTAACACATTACATTCCGCACGAGTTATCATTTTGCGCTGTATGGAGTCCGGGTGAGTTACACAAAAAATGGCTAACAAACACTTTATTCGTGAAATGAGTATCATTCTTAAACCAGCAAATCAATTAAAACGAAATTTCATATACTTTCATTTCATACACTGTCTATATACATAAACAAAACAGTGGTTTGCAACCTGTGGTACACGTATCAGCGTGAAAAAATACAAAAGGAGATATTTCAATGCGAAACTGCTTTTACACGGTTTCTTTTACTTATATGGTAAAAAAACTATTTTTATTTTTTTTTATATTTTGCTCGTTTATATTTTTTGTGCCTTCAAAATACATCCAACGAAGAGCAGTGCGAAACACGTGAAATATCTTTACTAAAATAGGAGTAAAAGAGGAACGGATGACTCAAGCTCAACTATTTATATTAATTCATTAATGTATTGTTGCGAATTTACCTTGAAAATTCGGTTCATATCACTGGATTGTGAATACAGCTATAAATTTGTGTCGACCTTTAACTTCGTTCGCCATAAATTTGATGATTTACAACAAGAATTATTTTACTTTACGCAACATCCAGAATATTCCCTAAGATTTCGGAAATACTCTTTCACTTATAAGGAAATATATTTCCTGATATCCTGTGTAGATTAAAACACAACTATAATTTCCACAATTATCTTCTAAACACTAAAACCCCCCAACAATAATTTTCTTAACTAAGATTCTTCATTAGCGTTCATGTTTTGCTGCAGAATATCAAAACATTTAAGTGAAAATTCTAATCCATAAATTCTCACCAAATTTTCCATATAGTCTCAGTATGACCATTCCTAGTAGTGGATACATTTGCGGTTTCTTGAGATTGGGGCCAAAAACCGAAAAGGCTTATATTCCAACAGAAAATCGATAAACTACAGTGAAAATTCTAATCAATAAATTTAATACGAGCTATCCCTGTATGCAATGCTATTTTACAATTACAAATTAAGAAATAGCCAGAACTAAGTTCCAGTTCAAAATCCATTTTAATCGTGTAGAACGTACTGATACCATATTTTCATGTAAAATTTATATTTCAATCAAAAATCAATATACAAACCAAATTTCATTAGGATTGGTTATGAATTGTCAAGTTTAGTAAGACGCTAGAATTTGGTCTAAAACTCAAGATTTCATATGCCAAGTTTCTGTACTTCGGCGATCAATCAATTTGTCATTTTAAGGATCACTTTTCATATTTTATTCCGCTAGGATGTTTCAATTTGTGAAAAAAAATACAAGATGAATGAAAAATTCCGCTGGTAGTTATTTAACAAAGAGATTCTCTTTTTTGATCGTGCTGCCACTTGTGGCGAGTAGCGTAATATCTTATGTTTTTATTTTCTTTCGAATAACAGGCGGCACTGAACGAAGGATGATATTGTTACGATTTTGCCTTGTCATTCAAGGTTCGAATCACTGGATTGTGAATAAATACACTGCTTCTAATTTTAACTCACACAATTTTATTTACACAACACAATTTATTATACAACACAATTTTCACAATTAATTATTATAATTATAACACACTTTTTAATTATCACTTTAATAATCGCTTTAATAATCACTTTAATAATCCTTTTATTTAACCTTCACTGTATCACGTTTAAAATAATACTCAGCAATACACGTCAACGCGCGCCTTTATATACCAAAATATTTGTTTCTAGAATAATCCTAAATGCGCAGCAAATATGTTAGTATAGAAATACGCCTAAATGTTGAGTATAAATTATACACGTAATTGAACAATTAATGAAATTAACTTATTCTATTCTAATCTAGGTGTCACCGTAACAATATTGTTACGATTTTGCCTTGTCAATCAAGGTTCGAATCACTGGATTGTGAATAAATACACTGCTTCAATTTTAACTCACACAATTTTATTTACACAACACAATTTATTATACAACACAATTTTCACAATTAATTATTATAATTATAACACACTTTTTAATTATCACTTTAATAATCGCTTTAATAATCACTTTAATAATCACTTTAATAATCTTTCTATTTAACCTTCACTGTATCACGTTTAAAATAATACTCAGCATTCCACGTCAACGCGCGCCCTTATATACCAAAATATTTGTTTCTAGAATAATCCTAAATGCGCAGCAAATATGTTAGTATAGAAATACGCCTAAATGTTGAGTATAAATTATAAATGTAATTGAACAATTAATGAAATTAACTTATTCTATTCTATTCTAGGTGTCACCGTAACACTACCCCCCACCTAAGCCTGTTCGTCCCGAACAGGATCCAGATCACCTCCTCTGTAGAGCGCCAAACGCTCTAAATGCACCACCTTTGGTTTACCTTTCAGTCCTTTCTGTATGCGATAAACCACGTCGTTCAACCTTTTAATGACAGTGTAAGGTCCTTCCCATGTGGGTTGCAACTTCGGTGATAATCCCTTGTGCCGTTGCGGGTTGTGAAGCCATACCAATTGTCCTTCCTCGAAGCCTTGATTATTTGCTCGTATGTCATATCGAGCTTTCATTCGATCACTTGATATTCGAATTTTCTCCCGTACAAATTGATGTATTTCATTGAGTTCCTCTTTCATCCGGTCGACGTAATCCTGTCCGCATAGAGCTGCTGATGGAACAGCTCCAAACTTTAAATCTCCTGGTAATCGCAGATCGTTCCCAAATATGGTTTTAGCTGGTGTCACTCCTGTTGTGTCATGTACCGCTGATCGGTAGGCCATCAGGAACATTGGTATATGTCGATCCCAGTTGCGTTGGTTCCTTTCCACAACTTTTGCTAGATATTCCTCCAATGTGCCATTGAATTTTTCCACCATACCGTCCGACTGTGGGTGTAAAGGCGTCGTCCTTGTTTTATTGATTCCAAGCATCTGACATATCTCCTGAAATACCACCGATTCGAAATTCCTTCCTTGATCCGTGTGAATTTCCATAGGTACACCAAATCTGCTAATCCAATTGTTGACCACGGCATCAGCTATTGTTGTTGTTTCCTGATTGGGTATGGGGTACACTTCCGGCCATTTGCTGAAATAATCCATTATTACTAGCACATATTTATTTCCGCTCTCGGTGGTCGGAAATGGCCCTGCCACATCCATTACAATTCTCTCAAATGGTGCCCCGACATTATATTGTTTCATGATTCCACGGCTTTTTCGTGCTGGTCCCTTTACTGCCGCACATTGGTCACATCTTCGACACCATTCTACTACTGACTGTCTACATCCGGACCAATAGAAACGTTGTCGAATTTTGGCTAATGTTTTATTAATCCCTAGGTGACCTCCACTTGCTCCTCCATGATACTCCTTGAGGATTTCCGCTATCCGATCTCTTGGCACCACTACCAACAATTGTTTTACTTTACCATCCGTGCTTTCCCACTTTCGTTTTAAACATCCATTTTCTATGTGGAGGCTATCCCATTGAGCCCAATATGCTTTTACAATGGGAGTTTTGTCAGCTATCTCACTCCATGTGGGCCGGTGTTCTTTTTCCTTATGTTTCATGATGAATGATAGGTCAGCATCCCGTAATTGCTCCTTCTTGATCATTTCATCAGTCCATTCCTCTTCAGGTAGCACTTGCATAAGCCGAATATCGATGATGTTTTCCTTACCCTCCACACGCCCACAATGCTTGCATTCCACGGGACATGGCCTTCTTGATAATGCGTCGGCATTTCCATGTGCGCTTCCCTTCCGATGTTCAATTTGGAAATCGTAGCTTTGCAAACGTTCGATCCAACGTGCTACTTGTCCCTCTGGATTTTTGAATTGTAACAACCAGCGCAAAGCTCCATGATCCGTCCGTAGAAGAAATTTTTGGCCATAGAGGTACTTATGGAAGTGCTTAACACATTCCACTATAGCCAACAACTCTTTCCGTGTTACACAATAATTCCGTTCCGGTTTTGATAACATCTTGGAGTAATATGCAATAACTCGCTCTTCACCATTTGTTGCCTGTGATAATACTCCTCCTATACCGTCATTACTTGCATCGGTGTCCAAAATAAATTTAACGTTGGGTATAGGGTATGCGAGGATTGGTGCTTTGCATAATCGACGTCTTAGTTCCACAAATGCCTCTTCCTGTTCATCCTTCCATTCGAATGCCTTGTTCTTCCTGGTTAACTCGTGTAAACTCTTTGCAATATTGGCGAATCCTGGCACGAACCGTCTATAATAGGTACACAATCCAAGGAAGCTCCGTAATTCATGTAAGTTTTTAGGTCGTGGCCATTCCTTCACTGCTGCGATCTTGTCTTCATCGGTATGGATTCCATTGGTTGTTACCTTATGACCCAAATATTTTACTTCCGTTCTAAATAGTTTGCATTTCTTTGGGATTAGCTTTAATCCGGCCGCTTGTATCCGATCCAAAACCTCTGTTAAATTCCTTAAATGCTCGTCGAAATCCTTGCCCATAACGATGATGTCATCCAAATATACGAGGCACGTCCTCCAATGTAATCCCTTTAGCACGCGCTCCATTAGCCGTTCAAAAGTCGCAGAGGCGTTACATAATCCGAATGGCATAACGTTAAATTGCCATAATCCATTACCCACACTGAATGCCGTTTTCTCGCGATCTTCCTCCTGGACTTCCACTTGCCAGTAGCCGCTTCGCAGATCTAATGTTGAAAATATTCGAGCTCCCGATAATGTGTCTAACGTGTCATCGATCCTTGGCAATGGGTAACTATCCTTTTTCGTCACAGTATTTAATTTTCGGTAATCCACGCAGAATCTCATGGTACCATCCTTTTTCTCGACTAACACCACTGGTGAACTCCATGGACTGCTTGATGTTTCGATTACCCCTGCTGCTTGCATATCTTTTACCATTTGATCCACTTCTCCTTGCTTTGCCAATGGCAATCTCCTGGGTGGTTGTCGAATCGGCGTTTCTGCTCCTGTATCTATTCGATGTTTTACCATTGCGGTTTTCCCATTATTGTCCGGTGTACTGCAGAATATTGGCATGTACCGCTCGAGCAATTGTTTTGCCAAATTTGCTGTTCCTTAGTAAGATCTTCGATCCATTTCTCCATGAGTTGTTCTACAACCTCTTTCTGCCCTTGCGAGTTAGTCGTATTAATCGGATTTTTCTGCTCGCACTTCACAATCGCCGATATTTCTTCGCATTTTCCGATTATTGTCCCTTTCTTGATGGTTTTCGTCTTATCCGAGAGATTTAGAGTCCTAATTGGTACTCTATTATCGCTGTCTGGTTTCACTAAAACTTTCCCGATCATAATTTCTCTGGCTCCGCTCTCCGCTTCATTGGCCTCCACAACCCACAACCTGGGTGACCCAGAACCTCCCTCCAATCTTGCCCATACTATTGTTTCCGAGTTCGGTGGCAGCTTCTCCCGATGATCCATTATAATTTGCCTGGTCGTTTCTCCTATAACGGCGCTAACGTGAAGTGGAAACTCGATATTATCGTAGGTTAATACACCCCGTCCAACATCCACCACGAAGCCATTCGTTCTCATGAAGTCCATTCCCAAGATGACTTCGTCTACAATATCTGCAACCAGCACCTCGTGTTGAAAGTGATTTCGTCCAATCCTTATTTTTACGACCTTTTTCACTTTTATTGCTGAATTTTCTCCAGTCGCCGTTCGTAATTTAATGCCATTAGCTGGTTCCATAATTCCATCGATAATATCCTCACGAACAATCGTATGTGTTGCTCCCGTATCCAGCGTGATCATGCATTTCTTCCCATCAATATCGGCTTCAATTGTTAAGCTGTCACCGTTCCTTGCTATTCTCGAAACATGGATGGAGGTTGTGGGGCAATCGGTTATGGGAGTCAGCTTCTGCCCCTGCAAACTGACTCTTTTTAGTTTAACGACTCCGCTGTCGTCTGACCCGCCTTTCTGGATTCTATCTGTTCCTCGTTTGATCTGCGCTTCATAGGAGATGGCGACCTTGCTCGTTTCTTCTTAATCTCCCAACAGTCCCGTGAAATGTGACCCATTCTATCACATACCCAGCATTTAATCCTGCCACTTCCATCTCTGAACCTTGGAGTAGCCCGCACAGTGTCCATTCTGGAATCAATCTCCACTCGACGAATTTTCATTGCTGGTTTGATGATGGTTTGCGCAGTTTCGTTTGTTAACGCACCAGCGATGGTTTCCGTGAAAGTTGCCTTAGGTGACAACATCACCGCTCTGCGCGTCTCAGGATCTCGAATACCGTCAATGAATGCATCTATTTTAATTCGCTCCATGTAATCGGCCGACATATTTGAATGGGCTAAATGCGCGAGCCGCTCAATTGCCGATGAAAATTCCTGAAGCGATTCTCCTCCTTTTTGGTATCGACCCTTCAATTCCATGCGATAGATTTCTCGTTTGTGATCACTTCCGTATTTTCGATCTAACGCCTTCATAATTCCCATGTAAACGTTCCGTTCCTGCTCGGGAATGATTTGTAGTGTTTCTGCCGCTTCGCCTTTAAGAGCCACAATTAACGCTGCAACACATTGTTCTTCAGTCCACTGATTTTGCTTAATCGCCGTTTCGAACTGGAACTTAAAAATACTGAAGGATGTTGTTCCATCAAATGTTGGTGGTTTTATCTTAACTGCATTAACCGTCTGGATCACTTGTTGTGTCGTTCCATTTGACTTGACATCTTTGAGCTCCTTCTCGAGACGTTTAAAATCTTGTTCAACCGATTCAAATTTTTGTTGAACCGTCCCTTTAACATTTTGAATTTCTGCGTGTACTTCTGTTTGCAGTTTTTCCACTTTACCGTGTAGTGTAGAAGATAATTCCAAAAACCTCTCGTCTATTTTCTTTTGGCCATCTTCTCTTTGGTTTTTAATGTCCGCCCCTTGCTGCTCCATCTGCTGTTTCATTTCCTGGTTTGATTGTTTAATGTCCGCCCCTTGTTGCTCCATTTGTAACATCTGCTGTTTAATTCCCTCGTTCGATTGTTTTATTCCCTCCAACTGTTGTCCCATCATCTGATTCATAGCAGCCATCAACTGCGATAAATCGAAACTTCCGGATGGGTTTTGTGTTGTTCCGACCATCGTTTGTTCTTCCTTTTCTTTCTTGTCCACACTGATCTCATCCGTGTTGTCCTCCTCGAAATCATACACATCTGGATTTAAACCGTCCTTCTCCATGGCCTCACGTAGTCGCTCCACCAAACTAGCTTTTGTGCCTTCACTAGCCAAACCTCGCCGCTTCAGCTGCTCCTTTAATTGCGCAAGCTTTAATCCGTAGAGAATCATTTTCCTTATTATTCACAATCCCACCGCTGTCACCAATTGTTACGATTTTGCCTTGTCAATCAAGGTTCGAATCCCTGGATTGTGAATAAATACACTGCTTCAATTTTAACTCACACAATTTTATTTACACAACACAATTTATTATACAACACAATTTTCACAATTAATTATTATAATTATAACACACTTTTTAATTATCACTTTAATAATCGCTTTAATAATCACTTTAATAATCACTTTAATAATCTTTCTATTTAACCTTCACTGTATCACGTTTAAAATAATACTCAGCATTCCACGTCAACGCGCGCCCTTATATACCAAAATATTTGTTTCTAGAATAATCCTAAATGCGCAGCAAATATGTTAGTATAGAAATACGCCTAAATGTTGAGTATAAATTATAAATGTAATTGAACAATTAATGAAATTAACTTATTCTATTCTATTCTAGGTGTCACCGTAACAATATTGCCGATACTATAGTGCTTTTTTCGATACTCCAGCTGTATAAAAAAGAACTTAGATACTGTCGTGCTATTTTCATTACTTTGAAAAAATTCAAAAATTATCACTCATAATCCATTTATGGGACAACTTTTGTAGAAGAAAAGAATAACAAAATGCAACCCTTTGGATTTCGTCTAGTAACGAGTAGCCCATCCATATAACGTTTGTAATTTCACCTACTGGTTATTTCGAGTTTGGCAACACTTACGTCATTCGTGTTATGACAGAAAATTAGTATCGTTTGACGAGTGATTGACGAGTGATTTACGAAATGGGTCGCTTTACGCTTACTTTTGTGCAAATATTGAAAACTTCCTTTCAAAGTGGTGAGCCTTCTACCCAAACTGTAAGAAATTTACAGGGAAAATTCAGTAGAAATGAAATGCGTACATGGCAATTTATGGTTAAACTTGTGAAGCGAATTCGTGACACTGGATTTTTATTGGATAAACCAATACGTGCACTATTGCTCAGAATATGTCTGATCATCCATCATCATCAACTCGTGTTCAAGAGTTCATTTCACGCAGATAAGTAATGAGAATTTCGCATAAAGACCTTTTGCCTGAAGCAAAATGAACATTCGCATTGTTTTCGGTTCGCTAATTTGGCTGTGGAACGCTTGTAAAAAAATGAGCATTTTTACCGAAAAACCATTTTTTCCGACGAAGCTCATTTTCACCTCGGAGGTTACGTCAACAAGCGTATTGGTGTTCAGAAAATCCACACGTAGCCATAAAGAAGCCGATGCATCCACAACGAGTGACTGTTTGGTGCTATGTTGGACAGGCGCCATCAAGGCTCCATTTTTTCCAAAATGACCAAGAAGCCGTGTTTGGTACCACTAAACAATTTAGTTATTCACATCGAGAAGCAAGGAACCACCAAATTATTCACATCAAGAAATCACAACACGGACAAATTAAATTTAGTTTATTTATATTTTATTGATAAACATTGACAAACACACTAATTCTTAAAATTTGGAATATGTACCTAAAAGTAAACAAAACTTATGTATTCAATAATATCAGTATGTCATATATACTTACGAACCATTGTAAAATTAATCTAATTAGTATCATTACCTGAAATGAATAATGTAATTAATAATTGTATAGCTATAATCTTAATTTATATACATACTTATCTTCTTTTCTTAATATTCAATACACTTTGTAAACTCAAAATTATTTATACCGAGCTGTCATTATTTAGATTATTTAATGTTGTACTAGAATAGTAGTGCGAATTTGTAATTTAGAATACCATTCTAGTACTTTATTATTAGTAGTACATTTTTACAGCCATGACACTTGTCAAACGAAGTATTGTAAATTATATTTGTGTAAAATAAAAATTTTTTCGATTAAAACTGGCGAACCAGCAAGTCTTACTTATAATTAAGCCGCCTTTACAGGGAGGGCAACGTTACTGGAAATTGGAGCCAAATTAAATTGAAAATGTTAGATGGACTACCCTATATTAACTTGAGCTTCTTGAGCCAAGTGCAAAATTTTGTAAGAGCCGCGTGCAAAATGCAACTGTTTCTTATGGATCTATGCAAACCATTAGTCTGTTATTGGTTTAAAAAGTTGTAAGTGTAAAATCTAAAATGAAATTTATCTATTCTAGGAAAGCTTGCTTCAAGATTAATTGATTAATTAAATACTTGTAATGCTTGAAGTTGGGGTGAAATTTGCCAAAATATACCAATAAAAATGCTGTTTACATTAAATATTAACTATTTAAATTCACATTTGAGTCTCTTGAATTGGACCCAAACCACCGGTACCTTGGTCTGTACGATCACCAAATAGTGATTAAGATTATTTATTCTTATTGCGACACAGAGCTTCCATTCTAGCCTTTAATTAATTTGGTTCCTAGCGTGGCGAAATTACATAGAAATATCGACAATTTTCTACTTTTTCAGTTAACGCTAAAGTCGAATTTTTATTACGTGCGTCAGAGTTCTCCGGAAAAGTTTATCGCACTTTGAAGTGAAGTTGGCTGAGATTTGTCCTAACAATCACAAAGGATTTACAATTCTTGTCAAAATTCGTCACAAGAAACATATGCATTTTAATACAAAGAGAAACATGTTTCATTCGACGGGGCAGTTTGTTTCCAACCAAAACGTTTTGATTGGCTAGTTTCACTCTCTTACAATGCCCTCAGTCAGTGCTCTGTCGGCAAAAATTACACACACTTAGAAATGACGTAAGCTGAGAATCGTTATGTTTTTTATTACTCTAAAACGAAAACACAAAATAAAATTTGAAATTTTGTAAAAAATAGTATCAAAAAAGTAGTCCCGTAGATCGTAGGAATCACCACAATTCAAATAAACTTGACACGGAAAACACACTTGTAAAATTCTACCGCTAAGGATTTAGAAGGTCCGCGATTTTGTCAACTTAGACAACTTTTAGACTCCAATGCCCATCTACGCTGCGAGTAAGAGAGTCCGTTAGTCGTGAGAATTCACTCTATGTAAATTTGACATAGCGACACGGTAAGCGTATCGGTTTCGTTGAAAAATAGCGCAATTCTTCGCAAGTTAATTAATTTGGATAAGTTCAATAATCATATAGTAAACGGCCGGTTGACCCGCCTATCAAGGGAGTCCTCGCTTTGTAAATCTGAGTGAGAGATGTACGATATTCTACGGATTTGAGCAACGAAATTAGTTTAAGTACTCTGTTGGCCAATTTATACCGGCCATTATGTACCGAGTCGTTATGTAATCGTCCCATGATGATTTGAACTCAAAAATTTAACTTTTCAGTATTACATTTCCGTCTATAGCATTCAAACAGATTCAAATGCCGCAAGTTAGTTCTGATCACCAGGATTATTAAATATAGCCCCATTACCTCATCAGTTGGATAGCAGGTTCATATAGAGATGGATAGATCTATAGATGGGCAGTTTTTATAGATGATCAATATAAGAGAATCTATATAAATCAACAAATCTGCGGACCGTTTCAACCAATAGGCGGTATAATTATCCTATTTTTCGACGGGACAAATACATTTCATGGCTAATTTCTCATAATCGTAGAATATCGTGGAACTGACAAATTTACATAGCGGGAATTCCCACAGTTTACGGAGCCTAACACTAGTACAGTGGATGGCCATAGGGGTCTAGAAATTATAAAAATCAACAAATCTGCTGATCCTTTAATTCCTTTGGCACTTTGAATTGTGATTAGTTCCACGACTAACGGTACCCATCACTTGGGCTCAAGACCGCCATAAAGGTTCAGGACACAATCCTGTTGAAAAATTAATCGACTCTCGTTAAATTTTAACAGTACAATTTGTTTCCTTCAAAGGAGTTCATTTATAAAAAATTAACTCAAACAAAATATTGCTACGAATAAAAATAAAAAGTATGGGATGAGAAAATCAAAAAAGTATCGGATGAAAAAAAAAATCGTATGTAGAATGGGAAATCCTTATTATAATTATAAAAGTTAAAAATCTGGGGTGAGATTTTTACACTTCCGCTGCTAGACGCTTTTTGTGCCTATTTTTCATCTTTGACTGAAAGTTTCTTGTGTCCAAAATAATCAAATAGTTATGTGGAACTTGATTTAACGCACCTCTTTCCACTCCAAAGTTCCAGGTTTAGAAATATTAGTGATGCTAATGGTAGAGATCCTTGGTGTGAAGTAACCTGCTTAATTTTAATTACTATCTAATTACTATCTGCTTAATTTTAATTAAAATCAAGCCTTAGAATTGGCGCAGTTTTAGTACTCTTGTTGAAACTAAATAATTCCACGAGGGGCACTCAGTCATTCATTAATCACTATAAGTATATGCTGGTTAATTACTACTTTTCAAAATAGGTTACTCGTAATGAATAAACATAGTCTTCTTTCAAAACAAACCATTTTAAACTTTCTCATTCAAAACAGAATGAATTGAATTTGTCTTGAAATTTGCTTGTTTCGTTAGTCAATTATTGGTGAAGTAGGAAAATGTGCGGAAAGTACTTTCAAATTAGATTCAATACTCTGTTTCTTAAAAATTCAGTACTTTTAATATCATAGTAATATCATCCCTGCTGAACATTGAGTCTCTGCTCCTTGATATCAAGAGAAGGTTCCTCGTTATTACTGTGTCGGTCTAGAATTCTTAATAGTCAGTGATAGCTAAATCTTAAGTAATGATTGACCATAAAGCATCAATATCCCAGTGGACAGTCTTTTGTGATTGTCTATTGAACGTAGATTAAAGTTTTGAACTTATATTTGAATATGACAAACAAATAATTGTTCTTCATGTACATTGATACAATTAAGTGAATTGTACTTTATTGCCAGGTCAGTGAGGTGGAAGCTGTTAGGATCGATGTGCGTTGCATTTTCGGCGGTATGTTATTAATTAATTAAGTACGTTCCATGTTCCTATTTTTAAATCGTTGTCGTATGGGTTGTATGTTATAATCACATAATAAGATCGATTCTGCTTAAATTATCCAAAAAAAACCCAAGTTGAAGATAAAATTAATATTGATAATGCAGATTTTGCAAGATGTCGATAATGTGGTTTCAAATTATCAAACAGCTGATAAATGTCGATAACGGAAATTAAAACTAAGAACTTAAAATTGCTTTAAGTTCTTAGTTTTAATTTTTGTTACCGACATTTTTCAAACCACATATGTTTATAATGCGAATTTGAATTAACAACATATAATTACTTAGTTCATAAATGCCGTTAAAGACAATTTTTTTCCAATAATCAACCGAAAAATGTTGGTAATGAATATTTAAAATAAATGATCCACAAAATCAAAACCTGCGACAAGATAAACGACCCGAGTCACCTTGATGAACTGGATAGGTTTGCTAAAAAATGTTCCTGAAAATCGAGTTGTCGATAATACAGATTCTGTCTGCTAGTCGTATGTGTTCCACCGAAATATATTTGTAATGAGAGCAAGTTTTGAAAATTTTGCCGGTTGGTCATCGATCTCACAATAATTTTTCGTGAGGCATAATTTTATATTATGGTTTGGGTAGGCAAGCCTGAAGGTTAGCATATTAGGGTTTCAAGGTGGAGTATTTTATTTAAGTGACATTTTGAATGTTTTTATTTATACATATAAAAGTCGCTGGATTCTATAGTCCCTGGATTTGCACAAATAAAAAAAAGCAAAACTGTAGGTCTTTTCAAGGGCATCTTACGGTTAGTCCTGAATCATCAAACAAATGTGGTTTGTTAATAGTTTGGGCAATAACTAGTTCTATAACAAACAATTTTATAATTATAGTTTCTTCATAATATTTATGTTGTATTGTCTTATTGGTGTTTTTTGTAAGAGTGAGATTTCTATATTTATAAAAAGTAAATGTCACCACAATAAAATTTAAGTTTTTTTGAGAATTCTGTGTTCTTATGAAAGAAAATATAAAATGGTCTTTCGGTTGTTTCATAAATTTATCGTTCATAAATGGAAATGAAATGTGCACTGAATGCATTTATTAAAAAAACAGTTTTAATGGATACTTAAAGTAAAGCACGTTCATAAAAGTAGCCGAACAGTTCCTTACTACTGTATAACATTTATACACTTTTTAAAAGAAACATCGATAAAAGACAACAAGTTAACTTGTATTTCAAAAATATAAATGTAATTTAAAATTTTCATTTAATTTTCAATTCAAATCGTACGCGAACGACGATAATAAAAATAAAAATATTAACTTAAAATATTCAAGAGAAGAATTCCTATTTTCCTCCGTAATATAATCTTGTTAGTCTTAGACTTAGATCATAATAATACATCTTGTTGTATATCTGCTGTATATACATGTCGGGTGAAATAATAAGAATATCATTTTAGTAGAAAGGTGTATAATAAAATAATGCTTTTAAAGTAAAAAGCTCACACCTTATTATTTTGTCATAAGCACCTAAAAATAAAATAAAATTAAATATTTTAAACGTAATTTTGGAAAATGAAAAACAAATACTCGAAAATTTGTTTTTAGATTTTAAATTGAAAAATTGATTTATTTTGTATTTTCTCGTTGTATGTGAACTCCTAAGGTATGGAGTGAAAATTCCACGTTCGAGTACAATTTTTAAGTAGAATGTCGAGTATGTAGATTTTCCCTTTAAAAATACATACATGTTATTGGAATAATAATGAAACAAAATATTTATGAAAAATAAATATTTGTATGTAATTACAAGATGAAAACTAAAAACTATTTTTCATACACTTGTATACGTCTACGGAGCACGTAGGAGGAGCTTTCTGTTTAAAAAATGTAAAGTTTCTAATTCATATAATATATTAGTTATATTACGTTTACTTATCTATAAATAATATTCAAATTTCATAATCATCTCACGAATAAATTAAACACTATACGAGTAAATTATGTAGCGTATCAAATGTGAATTAAATTTTGCCTCGAATCCGGTTCATATTCAAGATATTGAAGGAAAATATATTCGTGATAAAAGGTGCCCCGATGTGAAATGGCTAAACAAAGACTATTATTGTCCAATATAATATATACGAATAAACACACTGCATTGGGACACCCTTTATTATAATGAATGTTACGAAAATACATAAAATTATGTAATAAATGGAGTAAGAATAATTTCTTAATTTTATTTTATGTTTTTATTGTGTTTATATGTCGTGTTAGAAATAAGTAAAAATATTTTTATAGGAAACAGAAATTACAAAGAAAATATTTTTATTACAACAAGCCAAATGTGACACTGATTTATTTTCTTTGTACACGTAGTTCCTTATCCTGAACATATCAATTAATGAGAGTTTCACGTAAGTGCCAGATTTACCTTTCTGTGACGAAAGTAGCTATTTAGAACATGAAGTTATTTAAAACAGGCTGAATCCCAAAGCTCGAATCCGTAAACGCGAACCGCTGCAATTACAAATTGAATGAGCTTTTATGAAGACAGGCAAGTCCACTATCCCCCGCCATACCTTACGAAAGCTAGCTTGTGCTAATTCTAAACAATAAGTCCGTTCTGCATTACCCGATTAGGAACAAATGTTTTAAAAATTCCTTTGCTTCTATTAAGGGTAACTTCAACTTGATTTGGTCAAAAAATTAAGAATCTCATTATTCTGAATGTCTACAATCTTTGACCAACTTTTAAGTTTGTGGATTTTCCAAAGAATTTAGCTTATCTTTGATAAAGTCGAGTACATTATAATTTATTGAAAAAGAAAAAGAAATATTTAAACGCGAAACATTTTTGAAAGCCTCCGTAATTGAAAAAGCAATGAAAATTACGATAATTACCCGAAAACAGAAATTTACCGAAAATACGCCGAATGAATAGTTACTCAGAGTTTTATATTTTGAATCATACATATTTTGGTTGAACAGCTTTGATAACATTTTGTGAAAAAGTCGTCCGAGTGTGAGGAGTCGTATTCCTGGAAAATCTGTTTGTTAGTATCTACTCAAATGTTAGGAATGTTTCGAAAAGTTCGAAATAGTTGTGGACGTTTATATAATCTACTACACTCGTAGCAATTATTAAAAAACTAACCCTATAATTACCAAATATTTAAACTGGATGCCCGTGTTGTTTCGATATTTGTGTTTGGTTTTGTTTTATGTTGACTCGACATTTCTAGTCGTGTTAACTCTTCCCCCTTATACGATCTCGGGCATCAGAAGTTAACGCTTATTGTTTCAATTCCAGGTTGACTAATGACCACCCTATCTTGACATGTTTTTTTAGTAGTTACCCAACTTTGATAGGTTTTGTTTTTTGTAAATAATTTGTTACGGGATGGTTCAAAAAACCATTCCGAAGATTACATCTAAGCATGCAGAGGCCTCTCTCACGGTGGTTTTGCCAACTAAATCTCAGCGTTTTGGGTCGAGGGGAAATTGAGGTTTGCATGCTCCTGGCCTACACCGTGTACTAGAAGAAATAAAAATAAACTTAATAAAAAACTGAAACAAAATTGAATCTATCACTAAAGATGGTAGAGTAATAACTGAACAAAAATAAATTGAGGCAGTTGAGAAAAAAAATAAAACCGAATGCCTAAAGGAATCGCAGTGCCATTTTTTTATTTAAATAGTTTTCATCAACAATAAGAGAAGGAAGGAATGAAGGAGACAAACAACTGAATCGAACACAAAAATGGTCGCTGAATTGGAATAAAATAGGAATTTAAATTGCATTTACTTTAATAAAAAAAAAACAGAAAACAGAAAAAAAAGTTAAAATTAATAAAAAAATATTACTTTAATAAAATTTTTAATGGTTTAAGGCTCGTTGTTATTAGGGCTCAATAAATGATTTTTAATTAAAAAAAATATTAAATATTTATTAATTTGACCTTCGGTTAGGTCAGACTGTAATGTTGGGGCGTCCTTGCCAGCCGATCCGCAAATGTTGGGCATCTTTTCGCCGTTAACCAAAATTAATGTTGAGCGTCTTCCCGCTGTTAACCAAAATGTGGATGGATACGTTATTGGCCGCCCTTAATCGTATATGCGTTGGGCGTCTTCCCGCCATTAACAACAATGTGGATAGCCATGTTGTTGACCACCTTTAACCGTAGATGTGTTGAGCTTCTTTCCGCCTTTCGCCAAAATAAATGTAGGGCGCCTTGCCGCCGTTAACCGTAAATGTGTTGTTTACAAGGCTGTTGTTTACAAATACTTGCGGCACTTTAACCAATATACCAAAACAGATTTGGAATGGCCTGGTTGGTTTTATTGGCCTCCCGCTACAATTGCACTATCGCCGTTATTCAAATTTATAAATGGCCTCGTGGTTGGCCACCCATAATAAGTTGAGGCACACCCTTGTTAATAACAACTATATGACCCCAATCGTTATAAGTAGGATCTAGCCTTCGTCGGCGGTCCGTAATAAATTATCACTTCAAATATTCTTCTACCTCTCCACCGGTCGCACACACGCGCAAGGTGTACACATTGGTCTTGCTTCCACAATTACTCGAAGTTTTACGTGATACACTGTAGATGGATACAAAAGATTAAGGTTATTTCACAATAAAATAAAACTTTAGTGTTAATGCGACCCCGAAAGGATTCGTAACAAATGTTTTAGTTGATGTACATTGTTTAGATGTGAAGATATCGCGCATCTATTTTTAGGTTGTACTTTTGTCGGAAGAACTTGGAAGGAATTTCGTAATATCTCTGTTTGCGAAAATTTTACAGTTGACTTGAATTGTTTCATTGTCATATTTTATAAGATAAATTCCCTCGAGTTATCTATTCGTATTGTTGTAAGGGATCTCTCCCTTGAAGTTTCTTAAGAAAACCTTATTTCATTTAAGGTAACGATTAACGGATTCTTGTTGACTTTGTAGTTGCATCGGTCCTCTTATAATTCGGTTGATACAGTTTTCATTCCTCAGTTCTTCGCAGTTTATCTCACAAAGCGTGGTTTCGCGAAAAAATAGCATTTTCGAATGATTCCAAACATCTCGTTGTAAGTTACAAGAAGTTCGCTAAATTCCAAGTAAATTTGCTTGTTGTGCCTGATCATTGATCTTACTATGATATGGTTGTAATTTTGTTTACTCATGTAAACAATATCGATACAACTTATAAATCCGTAAATTTTTGACCATCTCATCGGTACTGCTAATTCTATTGTTTCTATGTCATTGGAGTATGGAAGAGTTTTAATTTCTGCAACCACGCGACTAACTTCCTCTTTATCTAATAAGTTGGGAATGATTATTGTTCAATTCGCTAATTGTGCTGACCGCGTTATTTCCTTTATTTCTTCTACGATTTTGGTAAGTCGATTGAATATTACTTTTTTCAGCCGAGTTCTTGAGTGATTGTTATTGTCAATTATTTGATTTTAACATTTAATTATTGTATCCCAGTCTTTGGCATCCAGCAATCCCGCTATCCAGATCCATGCGGATTCCATCCATTTGATGGACTGGCGAGATCATGATTTTTGACTCATGAGTTCTGATATTAAATGCCTTGTTTAAGAGTTATTATTATGGCGTGTTGTGTTTTATCTTGTGATCTTAATTGTTCAGTTTTCCCGTATGCCAACTTCCTTGAAATCCACAAGATCTTGATAGCTTATTCTTTGTAATCTCCTAAAACATATATTCGCTAGGCTTATGTTGACTGACTGAATGTATGGAGTTATTGTATAGCGATCCACAGCGTGGTCCTTTTTATTACCACACTTATATTACCTCATTCTGTGTGTCTGTTTGTATCGTCAAATTTTGTAATCAATTTTTCAACCACTTGCGATAGTCCAATTGAGCTGAAATTTTGCATGCAGGCTTAACTCAGCTGACAATACAAGATTTTAACAAAGTTTTGGACATAAAATATGCTCTGGCATATTTGGGGGGGGGGGGGGGGGTGATGGGGGTTTGGGGTTCAGACCTATTCGCAAGTGGACAAGCTTATGTCCCTCTAAGTCAACTCAATCGCTCGAAGGTTTGCAAATAGTCGAACTAGATTGCGCGAAATTGACAGTAAAGAAGCGAAGTAATAATGAGGCATTGGCAGAAATGGTGAGACTAAGATCTGTGGGACGCGAATAATTGACATAAAAAACACATACTGAACAACACTTATAAAAGTTGGCTATAATAAAAAACAATCATATGACATAGTGCTCTCGGATCGCACTCTTAAAGGTAAGGTCCAAAGATAGATATACCATCTATCTTTTTGCAACTTCCTGACAAATGTTAACATGGTCGAAAAATTGATTGCAAATTTCGATGACTAAAAAGTAGAAAATAAAATATATTTAAAAAAAACTTTTTAAAAAACCACGCTTATATTTAAAGGCTTTGAAAAGTAGAAAATAAAATTTTTCTTTCTTACTCCTATCAAGGTATATTTGTAACAAGTAGAAATTTAAAATTAATATGACTAAAAATATAAGCGTGGGGCGCTCCTTCTGAATGTACTAAATACACTATCTCTCAATATCCCTTTAGTGATTTACTAACACAATTGTGCGGGTAGGGCAAAAGTACCATGTCAAAAATTTAGTTTTGTATGTTTTTTGAACCAACTTACACATTTGTGAATTCCTTTTTAACTTATTTTCGTCCGAATAAAAAAAACTATATCTATACACACAATTGTGTTGGTTTTACTTCAAATCAAGCGAAATGTTTTATCAACAACGCCATTACATACTATGGTTTTTTACTCACACATTTGTGTGGGTTGGACTAAAACTGAGTCAATTTTTTTGTTTTCTTGGTTGAAAAAGGGATATATCATTTTTACGTTAATACTTAAATGCTCCAGCAAAAAATCTATTCTTAGGATACATCAGAATAGACTGTTCTGTAACGAAATTACTGACGTTCCATCCTTAAATAAATTTATTTCAATAAAATAATAGGTAGCACGATTGACCGCTGAATTCCTGTCTAGAGTAACTTTAGCTGCCGGCTGTAATTTTCGAATATTATTTGTTGTTATGCATGTAAACTGTATAATGGGTAATTTCAAATCTCTTTATTACAATAATTAGTGTGGTACTAGAAAAAAAAAAAACAGAAAAAACGATATTGGGAAATATGAGAAATGGAGGGGATACAATAATAATGAAAATAAAAACGAAAAAACGAGAAATTGGATGGAGGAAGTTAGTTTTTGGGACGGTGCGAACGATCACTCTACTAAGAGGAAAAATAAACAAAAAAATAAAAATTCTTATAAGACTACGGTACAACGTGGGATAGAAGTATCGCGATTGTACGTTTGCAAATATAAAATTATTCCGTCCGTAAATAAAAAAATTAAGTTAAAATAAATATTAACACATAATAATAATATTACATAATTATAAAATTAGGATAAATGTTTAATAAAACTATTAATAATATATTAATAAAAATTAAGTTAAGTAATTAGATTAAAGTGAGTGGACATTTTAATGTGCAAAGAAAAAATATGGATGAACAATAAAATCCAATGTAAAGGTGAAGCTAACTACCTTGTGTAATTTTCTTTCAAGCAGTTACTAGTGTGAATACTACGAGTATAAGTAAAATTAAGTATTAATTAATAATAGGCAATGAACTGTTAAGTTACGGCGATATAAGTGAATATGAAGCCTATTTATTAAACGGACAATTAGAATTAAAATAAGCAATTGACAACTCTACATAATATTACTACTATCTAATTATAAATCTAATAATAATAATAATAATGATAATAATAATAATAATAAAAAGAAAAACTAATAATAAGTAAAAATACTTCATCGCGCAAAACGCATATATTCGCAATTGTGGAGAAAAATTAACACCATGGTGATCATCACTCATCATAAGCGGATCCGCAACTCGCAATTTTAATTAAGGGAGTATGGGTAGTATAAGCTATTAAATGCCTTATGCATATTCTAAATATTTTCTTTTTTTTATTTTTTTTTATTTCTTTTAGTTTTAATAAAATTCTTAAAATTTGTAAAATTCAATGGTCATTGTTTTCAATTTACCTTTCGTTAATTTAATCGAGTTCGTTCTCCGCTTGGGTTGTTGTACTCTAAATTTTAAAATTAATTTCTGTGCATTCGTGATAAGTGATGAATTAGTGATTTATATTTAAAATGGCTTAATGTAAACAGTTTACTATCGGGATGATATCAAGGTGAATTGGATTAACTAACGGTGAGTAGCAGGCTGGTTTCAATTTTAAACACCATCCTTTCCTTTTTCCTAAATTTCCACGGTCTAATCTAGGATCGTTTGAGTGTTCAGATACACCCACCCCCAATCCCTGTGCCCTAGCCGGGCCAATGATGACCGCCTGAACATTGAAACGGTTAATTCTGTTAACAGTTAAGGATTTCATTTAATATGAGAATATCATTTCGTATTCTCATGCACATGACCTCCGGTCCTGTTACAGTTCCATTAGTGTTACCAAAAGACTTTACTACATATGTCTAGTAGTCTTAAATTAATATTGCCGTAAAAGAGCGCCCCACGCTTATATTATTAGTCATATTAATTTTAAATTTCTACTTGTTACAAATATACCTTGATACGAGTAAGAAAGAAAAATATTATTTTATACTTTTCAAAGCCTTTAAATATAAGCGTGGTTTTTTAAAAAGTTTTTTTTTTAAATATATTTTTTTTTTGTTTACAATTAGGTTTGAAAATGACGTCTGATACTGTGATCGGCGTTTCGAGTAGCTTTTTAAGAATTAAGCGCCATTTTTTGTGTCAGTGATACAGCGTTTTTTTGTAGCTGTCACGCATAGATATTGTGAAAATCCACTACCGAAATGGTGAAATTTTCGCGGAGATGGTTCGAAAATGTCGTGCCCTTTTCTGTTACCATAATGCAATTTTTCGATTAATTTGACCATTGTACGGCGAAGTGGTCCGATTAATTGAGAAATTTGAGCCGATTGGGTTAGTCCAAATCCAGAAAAGACCTGTCCATGCTCGTGCAGCTCAGTCTAAAGAAAACATTGCGAAAGTTAGTAAGATTGTTGTCTACAATCCCCACACCTCGATTCGCTATCGTTCTCGTCAATTTAAAATATCACGGAGCAGTTTACAGCGACTAAAGATATGCATTTGCTTGCTTACAAGATGCAGTTGTGAAAGATGAGATTCGACGCGCCGTTGATGAAATTAAGCTGACACAATGCCAAAATTTCGTTCAAAATTTTGCAAAACGACCAACGAGTGCCATCAGCCGCGAGGCAGCCTTGAGCCTATTATCGGATATTATGTTCCATATATAACCTCCATGTCTACACTGTTTATTACAATAAAAACATCAAAACTTTTCAAATAAACACTGCGATTTTTTCAAATTTCAAAATACACGGCCTTGTGAAAAGTGGTGTTTATTTGTGGATTTTTCATTTTCTGTTATCGGTACACGGTGCTTTTATTGTAATAAATTCTGGGTGATTTTAGTTACTTCATTTTATTTGATATGTTAACTCTATTTGTTCACTGGTATCTGCATGTGTAACCGTTGTACTATTGCCTGCACGCACATGCTGGCTTTGTTATGCTGGGAGCGTCAACTAGCGCGGGTCCTACAAACCGTCAATAATACTGAGAACGAATCACAAATAATTTTCATGTGCAAATGAATGACGTTCATGACCATACCACCCAGCCGATTGCATACCCACCTTCCACTTCTCCGTGCGAAACTAACCAATGAAGCATCTTATCGAAGACTTTACAAAGATGAATGAAGAGAATATTTTAAGTAATTATTAATACGCCTGCGAAGTGGATACGTCAAATGTTACGTTAATGATGTTCATGGAGTAGTTGCTGCAAATCTTGCAGAACTATCCTTTTCATTGCCGTATTGATCGTTTGGCGCCGATCAAGTTGATCCTCCATATTGCCCATAAAGTATATTTGGATGAATTTATGCTGTCCATCTTCAATCGGTTGCAATGACCCAATTCGGTGGTGAATTTGGCCTTGAATCTGTAAAGTCGAAGACGAAGTCAGAATTATAGATTTTTGATCACCAAAAGAAAATGAATGTTTACTCTCTCGAGCACAAAATGACCTTGAATGTTGGATTGAATCCGCGTTCTTTGATAATGTCTGCTTCAAATGAAGTCATTGGAAACATCCGTTGTATCTTTGAGTGTTGGATAGAAAATGTCGTGATTCTGGTGTCTCGCTACGAAGCAATGAACGCAACGGTTCAGGTGGTGCAGGCAATAATGGCAGTCTCACCTTGCCAGTGAGACAGCACAATCCAGGCGTTTCTCCAGCGAACTTCAATGCACCGCAATGGTCGCACACAAACTCCATTGGGCCAATTTGAACGAAAGGATGCGAGTTGTAGTCAATTGTGCAATCGTATTGAAACGCTATTCGATTCAAATCAACACTTGAAGGATTTCTTCTTGCGCGTCGAAAATTATCTCGTTGTTGATCTGTGCGATAAGCTCGACGATTTCTCATTTTCAACTGAGCCATTTGACGTACTGCCTCTCTTTGTGCTTGTCTTTGTACAGCGCGAAGTCGGGCCATACTAACGCGGCACACTTCTCGTGTGATTTCTTGTTCATCTGCAGTGGATTGGTTCGCAATAGGCCGAAGTCTAATTGCATTACGGCTTCGTGGTGAAAGATTAGATCTTCTGGCTCACGGCATTGTAAATAATACTGGAAAATTAATCACACAATCCAAAATTACATAATCAATTATCGATGTGCGCACAATCACAAATGTTATAACCTCACAAAGTGAACATCTTCGAAGGGAACTTACCGTTTAAAAATCCCGATCGAAAATGGAATTCCGCCGAATAAAAAAAAATGAAAAAAACCAACAAAAAAATCTGGTGTCTGGTGTTGGGACTCTCTGTGCCACTAAAAAAATTACGTACAATTGTACGCAAAAAAGTTCTGTTTTCTTATTGTTGTTGGCATACACCACACAATCTCTTATTTCACTAAATTCCACCACTTATTTTAATATTATGTATATGCTAAACCACAAACCACTTAACTAATATGAAATAACCAAAACCAAAAATAAATTAAATTTAATATTAAAATCGCAAAGGAAAAAAACTTTTTTGGAGCTGTCAAAATCTACTATTCACACTGAAATCGTAATTCGGACGAAGATTTTATCTATATAAATAGATAAGTAGATGAAATAAAAAAAAATTGGATAAAAAATAAAATACAAATTTGCATGCAGCCTCCAGTCGGATTCGTATCCAGTACCTTGCAGTCCAAGCGCCGAAGCTTTAACCACTGCATCACTCGTCACATACAAACTACACCTACAAAATTCATATAAAAAAAGGTTTTTTTTATTAGATTTCTGCGGCTTCCCTTTTGAGTTTTTCCGACTTTTCTTTTTTCCTAAACCACCACTGTATTGAGACGAACAAAATGAAAAAAACAAAATGTACTAAATATATGAGAAAATGAATTTTCTTGATAAATTTTTTTTGGTGAATTTTTCCAATGTTTTAATAGTTATTATGCTATTCGGAACGGAGTCAAATCCAACAAAACAAAGATCATAAAAATCGGTCCAGCCGTTCTTCGGTTATAAATGGTGTAACTAACCCGACTTTGTTTTATATATATAGATTTACTCGAGTACACATAAAACAATTATAGTACAAGCACGTACAGTCTCTCATACAAGAACAGATGTAGGCGTACGTTACACGTGTTTATTGTGTGATGAGACGTGTCATGTGTTATTAAATCTTATATATAAAACTCCTAGGCTTTTCCTTTATTTTTCTTTACATGTGTGATGAGTTTTGGGAAGTTCCGTTTGCGCCGAGCTAGTGTTTTAGATAGGGGGACAGGGAAAAAGTAAACAAGGATGCCACGTATGGCATGTACGCTCATAAACGTTACAGTATCTCGGTGATAATTTTTCTGCGTGTCACTAAAACCTTAACATTGTCTGCACTGCGAATTAAGCCGCAGCTTTTTCAATGACTCTATTTTAACTCCCATGTTAAGTGTTGCCTTGAAATTATACGTATTCTTCATTTTTTTCCTTGTTATTAAAAGTGAGCATAAATAGCGGAAGCCCTCTTTTGCTGAAGTGAACTCCTTGTTCAGTTTCAATTTTCTTTCATAATTTCCTCTTTTGCGTGCGTGGTTGGTTGAAAATCTTTAGACTTAAGTTTTTTTGGGCGATAATTTTTTATCTTGATAGGTAAACCATTGATGCCCCTCGGAATTGAGCACTGTAGCCAAAGTTTTTTAGGTTTCTGAGCCTGCAACATTTATTTTCCAGACTCCATTGTTTTGCGATACGAGTTAATACTCGGCTATCATAGCCGATTTCACAATTGTTTGTATAGTGGAGATGACTTCTCTTTAAACTTAACAGGTTATGGTTCTGAAAATAGTGGTTTCATGGTAATTAACGGGCTTTTAGAAACCTCTCTTGAACTTGATGATAAAGAAACTCTCATTTCTAGAGAGTGTTAAGCTTTCCTTTTCTTGCTTCGTGTTTTATTCCGGTTTAAAAGTCAATTTTTTTATCTTTACAAATCTTCATCATCCGTATGGTATTTGAGCAATAGACTGAAATTTGATTAAAACAAAATTCATACAAAATTCCGGGAAAACAGTTCAATAATTTAAAATATGTCCGCATTCTCAAAACATAAATTTGTTTGAACATAAAAATTGGTAATAACAATATTTCTTTAATTATTTTTTCTACCACACATAGCACACATTATTTTTAATTTATTTTATTTTACTTTATTTGTAAATTCCATAAAGTATACGAATATATTTTTGATAAGCTATTTCTATTTACCAATAATATATAATGTACATTGCCAGACACAGTACGTTACAGCTTATAAACTACAGTTAAACAAAAGACGTATTCTCAATATTGCTCTGCATCGTTAGTTGGTGAACAAAATATGTTTTTCCTTATTAATAAACATATGAAAATGAAGTTTTTTTAGTTGGGCTAGAAAATTTGGGATTTTTTTTTGTTTTTCGTGCTCTGGCGTTTACTGGAAATTGCAAAAATAAAAAAGGATACTGTAAACGTTGTTTGTTTTGCCCTCAATTCCGATCTATCTGCACAAATATAATAAGAAGGAATATATACGACAATTGGAAATGCTATAATAAAAATTATATATGTGTTTTGATTGGGTCAGATGGTTTATTATAAGTATGTATATCGACGACCTTCACAAAAGTTTATTTGAAATCGACGTTAATAATCTAATTTTCTCAAATAAATTAAGTTTATTATGTCACCAAGTGACGCAATACAATTAACTATTAACTATAAGTAACCATTTAGGCTACTCTCATTTTAAAATAATTTATTATTCTAATTAGAAATGTCCAGCTCCAGTCGTTTCTGGCTTTAGAGTCTTCGCACTAGAGATAACTATGAAGGTTATCATTAATAATGTGCCATGGGCATTCACAATCCATCAAAGAACTTTATTTTGGAAGCCTTCTTGACATATTCCTAAAGTTGGATACCACTGGTCCATACTGGTTTTAGCATTTACGTGTACAGAAGCAATTTGCTATGTGTGCCAAAACATATTCCTATATTTGATTACCGCATTTTGAAGTGAGCTTGTTGTTTCCCATATATCTTTTCCAACTACTAGGATAACTGTATCGTTTGCAAATGTCGCTGCTGTAATCCCGTGAATATTAGATGAAATATATAGGTTTGTTGAAAATGTAAAAGAAATTAATCATGTCAAAATATTTTATCTCTCATTTGGTTGTCTCAAGAAATTGAGGATGTGGATATATGAGATTCTCACTAATAGTGATTGGTTATATGTATTGATTGAAAATTAATTTGTAGAAAATGTTTGGTACATTTATCTAAATTCAAAGAATTCAAAAACAACGTTTGAACCTTTTTCTCGTGGAAGCTAATTAACTTTAACAGACTGTAAGTATGCATGTTCAACAAACATACATAGTATGTTGCTATTCAAACATTCAGGTTTGCTTCCCGTATATAACTCCTTTATTTAAATACCAAATTCTAGGAATAACAAAATATCAAATACATGTATGAAACCTCATTTCTCAATATATGCAATTATATGAGTTTCAAAAATATGTATATTTATTTACCTTGTGCAGAAGTTTTTCCGAGTTTTTATTTCTGCAAAACTATGAAATGGGTATATAGAAAAATGTCTGCACAAAAACATGAAAATAAAAACACATTTCTTTCTAGGGAACTATTTTATATGCCTTATGGTCGATTAGATTTGTGTTTTGTGGGAAAAAATAACCAGACGAAAAATTTACGAGTAGAAGGGAGTTAGGTATATGAAATATGTAGATTGTATACCTATAAAATATAAAATTTACACCATTTTTCCGAAATAAAATTTTTCCATTTTTTCACAAATATACATTTCTTTTATCAACATCTATAATGTGCGAGTACAATGTTTAACGTGCATATGCAAAATATATAGAGATTAAAGTTAACGAAATAAATGGAAATTTATAAACCACCTGCCAAACTTTAAAAACTTATTTTATGTGATGACATTCATTCCAGATTATATTTAAGAAAGTTAGACTTTCATATATTCTCTACATAGTTTAACATATAGTAGAAACACATAAATAGGTATACTAAAACTATTACAATGTAATTTTATTATTAACGTGAACATAGTAACACGGCTTCGCTTTAAACAACTAGCAATAACGTTAAGTCAGCGACAACCTTTTTATACATATATAAACATAAAATAACATTTTTGCTGGCTCTAAACTTTGCAATATTAAATTTCCGAACACCGTATCATTATGTTTGTTAAAAATTATAAAATCGGCTAATGCTATAAATAGTAACTATTAACAAGCCTCTTTCTTCTTAAATAAAACAACGTAGAAAACATTGTTGTTAAAGCCCAAATATATCTCAATATATATAATATATCTCAAATACGTCACGCAACATTACTGAAAAATATAGTAGAGAGCCACAAAATAAAATTTGCTCGATTAAATTTTGGTTTGTCGTATATTAGTTTGAGGTATTTATTTTGCGCTAATTGTAATTTTTTTATGTTAGTTTTTGCACTAGAGAACCAAACTGGGGCTGCGTACAATAAAACACTGCGAAGTATTAATAGGTTGTAGCCAGTGTTGTGCAATTGTATGTAAAAAACTGTTTTATACATTTTTTACGTAAAAAATGGTAATATACTTAAATTACTGTATAAAACGTATAATATTGTATAAAATCAAACGCGTATTTAAAAACCTTAGTAAAGTCACAAACCTTAATATACGAAACGTAAATTTGTATCATATTAATCATAAAAGAAGAAATATCCGTCGATTAATATTACGGAGTTTTCAGATAGGTTTGCACGAATTTCTTTAAGTCAGCTATCGTAGTTAATCCCTAAGAGTCTGTTTGATAAAAAATTTCGACTAGGGAGGGACAAGTTTCGAATGTGATCGAAGATTTAATAATTTCAGTGCAAAGTTGGATAAGTTTGGGTGGCTTATCGCTGTGTGCTCCAAAAATCTTGCGGATTTCTTATTTCTTTTGAGTATAATGTATGGGATATTCCACTTTCGTATTTGTAAATGAGCCAATCCTCATTTCCTTGGCCATTTAATTTGTTAAAACTGATTGATTTTATCCATTTGACTATCAATTAAAAGGTCGTTATCGTAATAATGATGCACATAATAAGCTGGCGTTTTTCGAAAAATATTTGTAGTTTATCTCTAAATCTTATCTGCACGTTAAATGATAGCCACATAAAACCAGCATTCGCTAAAGTAGTTTTTCCACGTTGGAAAGTGTTTATAAGATTACATATGGGATCAAACAATTCTTTTGAGTTTTGTACGCTTTCGATTAAATCTTTATCAAAAATAAATTTTGATATAATTGCCATGACTATTTTGGTGTCTGACAAATTTAATTGGCCACAAAAATTTGAGGATTGAGGATTGGCACATTTACAAAAACAAAGTGGAATTTTCCAAACTTTATACTCAAAAGAATCCAGACATTTTTTGGAACACTACAGCGAAGCCACCCAAACGTATCCAACTTAGCACTGAAATTATTAAATCTTCCAGCATCGACAGCGCAGATTGAACGGATATTTTCAAGTCGGGGTCAAATTCCTTGCCTAATTCGAAATAGCCTGACATTTAATAGGTCTAAAAAATTAATTCATATTTATTAATATTATTCTTTAAATAATAAAGAAATTCTAATTCGATTTGTTGATAGTGATGATAATGAAGATTTGCGATAAACAAAATTACATTAATGTTACTTTTAAAAGTAAAACTGAATTTATAATAAATAAATAAACAATTTTTTTGAAATACAACATATTTGTTTTTTATTAATAATTATTATAAGCATAAGTAAACAAAATATTTATTTTTCAGTCAAAATTCTAGTTAGTTAAGAAAATTAAAATATTCGAGCCAAAGAGCCATTGGTATAGTTTCATTTGACTTGTAATTTAATAAGTAATAGAAAACTCACTCGAGAACGGTTAGTAAAATTTCAATATCTCGGGCCAAATTTTGAATTGCCGTATTCTTATAGCTAAGTCTAAGATGAGCGATACATCGAACAAGCATAGTTTTGAACTTCCACTCATTCATACGAAATATCGTTTTCAAGCAAATTTGCACTATCATTGATTCCTTGGCCGTAATAAAATCCTCTAGTTTTGGAGCTGGTGTATTTGGAGCTGGTGGATATAATTATATTATTTTGATATAATATAATATTTAAATTTTTATATACCTGATTTTATTTTTCGATTTTTATTTTTGTTTTTTTGTGTTGACATTTGACAATAACAAATGACACCTAAATTTTTTGATTTTTTCTCCTCACGTCACATAGCGCAACAGTTTTTTTATTTCGTTTTGCTACAATATTAGAGCAGTATGAAGTTGTTTAATTTAAGCAATGTAATTCTTATTTTAAGCAATAATCGATAGAGAACAAATTGCACTACAGATGTCTCTGCCTGTGTAAATAATCTTGTGGAAAGATGGTAATGATTTCTCGTAATCATCTAAACAATTTTTGTAACAGATAACATTAAAATGTTATAGCATTAATATTGAATGAGTTCGATGATTAATCGTTTTACACTTCAATCACATAGTATTGTGGATTTTGTTTTTCTATTCTAAAAAATAAGTTAGCAGCTGAGAAACAAACCATATTTTCTTTGAAAAAAACTAATTGTATTTATATTTTTCTACAAATATTTTACTTTTAATTATAATTAATAAATTAGAAGAATTATAAATAAATTCAATTCAATTCAATTATTTAAAGTTCAACTCTCATTTTACATCATACCTATATCCAATTTTCTTTATATAGATACGTAAGAATTGAGATTATGAACTATAAGTAATTTTGAATTAGTTACGAATAGTTTTTGTATTTTACATTTTGTAAAAAATTGTTATGTGTAAAATACGTATTTTACATGTAAAAAACCGAGTATATTACGTAACGTAAAAAACAGGCACAACACTGGTTGTAGCGGCTGGTTTCTTCAACTACAAGAAACACCGCACATATAATTAATTACAAACGGACATTTCTCCGCAGACTTAATTATTTATTAACGGACAATCTCCGTATAAATAATTATATTCCAAACGAATATAAAACACAGTCTGACATAGAATCGGTTTGCACAACAAAAACAATTTTGTACACAAAACAAAATTAACAAAGTTTACCGATTCTAATCGTTACCAATTGCTGTGTTTTATTATTAGCGCCCGATAGCTGTATCCGGAGCAGCCAATTTTCTATGTGAAAACTTATATTTAGCGCGCTATTATTGCATTTAATTAATTTATTTAAATCTAAACTAAGATTTTTCATTCAACTTTTTAATTAAAAATCGATAAAAAAATATCTCGGCTCACTTATTTATCGGGAGCCGCTATCGGGAGCGCTATCCATTTCAATGGGAAATTTGAAAAGGCTTTTAATTTTGTAAACCCCTGAAACCATTAGAAACTAAATCTTACAATAAAAAATTAAAACGCAGCAAAATGAATTTTTGTTTATAACGTCATGTCAAAATAAATGTCAATTAATATATTTCAGGTGATAAATGTTTGTTTTATTGATGAATTTAGTTTTAATTTTTATAGTACAGCGACACCAGTGAATAATAGCTGCAGTTTCAATAGAAAATTGCCATTTGGCTCCGGATAGTGCTCCAATATTAAAACACAGCAAAAAATACACATCATTCAATATCGGTTCAATCACATCATTGAAACCAGTAGTATTGCAATTTGCTATCATATCATAGATGCCACCCATCATCAATAAAAGACTGTGATAACCAAGACACAGTATTAAATACATAGTAAACACGATGGCGTGGTGATTGCTAAACATAAATTATTATATCGTTGCAATGATGTTCATAGGCGTACGTCTATCATTTAAACAAATTGGTAACCGGCTGAAACCAGATTTGGTGGATGCAATTCAGACTTTTATTGTCCTGTTTACCAGTAGCTACATAACTAGATCAATCTGGATTTTATTATGATAATAAAATCAGATTTCTAGCCTAAAAATTTTGTATATAATTCATACAAAATTATACGAACTTTCTCATTCAGTTTTGGATTTCGAAGCCGCAGCAGCCGCTGTTCACCAACAACCAACTTCATTAAAAATTGTTTTTTTTAAAATAAAGTTTTTTAATTAATTTTTTTAAAATTAAATTAAATTTTGTTTTTTTTTATTTTATTATTATATTATTATTTTTACTAAGTGCTTCGCCTTTTACTTCGTCGTTCGTACATACATCACGATAAGGTATATCAGGCGCCTATTAGGAATTGTTAGTTTCGATTAACGATGAAGCAAACTGTATAAAAGTTTAAAACAGTTGTTACATTTACTAATAGAATACTTGATCTGGCTTTAATAAGTAGTGCGTTTATCAATGACCATGCCTAAGTATTTTATTTCATCTGACCACTTTATCGGTACCTCATTGATTTTTAAGGAGTTGTTCATAGAAAGGTTCCGATTGGCGGTTTTACTGCTGATAAAAATAGCTTGAGTCTGTACGACATTAATTTTAATTCCCCATTTGAAATAGTACGCATATAATTTATTTAAATTATTCTGCAAATAACATATAATGTTGCTTATGTTAATAGACGTGGAGAAGATAGCTGTGTCGTTAGCGTATTGAGCAAATTCAACTTCGTCAGTTAATTCAGATTTGATATCTGATGTGTACAAATTATACAGACACGGAGACAAAACAGCTCCCTGTGGTACGCCACAGAGGATGGGAAAAGCTTGTGAAATTTGTTTATTGATTGATACAGTAAAGCACCGGTCTCGGAGGAGAGATCTAATTATTCTAATTAAGTTAGTGGGCAGTCATATTTAATCATCTTGTATATTAATCCGTCATGCCATACTGTATCAAAAGCCTTTTCTATGTCTAATAGTAAAAGGGCTGTTGACTTCTTCATTGCCAGGTTCTCTTTAGCATAGTTACATATGCAAAATAGTTGATAGACTTTCGAGTGTCCAGAACGAAATCCAAATTGTTCATTTGGTATGATTGAATTTAGCTCTAACCAATTGTCTAATCGTGATGGGATGATTCGCTCAAAAATTTTGCTTAGTCCACAAAGTAGGCTAATTGGTCTATGAGATTCCAATAAGGATTTATCTTTCTGGGGTTTGGATATAGGAAGAATTATCGATTTCTTCCAGATGTTAGGAAAATAGCCGATTTTGAGAGATGCATTAAATATGTAAGTACTAGGGCTTTGCGTGGCATTTGTTTAATTAGTTGGTTTGGTAAACCATCAATTCCAGGTGATTTCGAACGTCTGAGATTGTTTAGTATAGTTCTAATTTCATTAGGTTTTGTTAGTTTGTTTCTACTCACATTATGCCACAAAGATTGTGGGAAAATATAGGATCGATATTTTTATTGCCACTGTGTATCCGCGAGAAATGTGTTGCAAATGCATTTGATTTTTCCAAATCTGTAATGAGGAGTGCAGGATTATTAAAGGCATCTACTTGTCGTACTACAGGAATCTAAGTTAAGTGGAATAATTGCTTCCTATGCGGTACTGTTGTGGAAATGTTAGAAATGAGTTTTTAGTGGTCGTTCCTTAATTTGGAGAGTTCTGATCTTTTGTTCGAATTAAGTAATTTACCATAGTTTCCAAATTAGGATTTCTATTTCCTTGCCACAATCTCCTTAATCTATTTTGAAGTGCAATTGTTTGTTTTAACTTAGCCGAGATTATAGGCATATTATATAATTTTCTAGTGCATACTTTAGGAACTGCAATATTAGTGGCAGTGTTTATAATATTATTAAATTCTTGAATGGCAATTTCAATATCATTAGCACTGGATAATTTGTTTATTGGTGAGTCAGAACTCAAATTGATTTGTTCGCTAATGACTTGTTTAAAAATAGGCCAGTCGGCGTTTTTGATATCAAATTGCCTAAAGGAATCATTAATAGTATATGTTTCAATTAAATGTGTTTTGAACAGGACGGCAAGATGGTCTGAACTGGAGCTGCTTTTAACGCTAATATTGGAAACTAACTCATTGTGGTTGGTTAGTAGTAAAACAAGTGTAGATGGGTATTTAGATTTTTTTGAATAGTGCGTAGGTTCCGGAGGAGGTAGAATGTCGAAATTTTTAATTATAGACTCATTATTGAGAATTTTTCCAGCACGAAAGCCCCTCTGACAGTTCCATTTCCGAGTTTTTGCGTTTAAATCGCAACCAATAAAGAAGATATCTAATCTCGTACATATTTGTTAGTTTTTATACGTCATTTTTGAAAAAATCAAGTTTGAAAGAATCATTACTACCTGGAAAATATGTTGAGACGAATATAACATCTAATATATCGCTATATACTTTGATACCAATAGCCTCAATAATATTTAAGTTAAAGGAGGGAATTAATTTATGCATAATATTTTGTCTAATAAGGATACTCACGCCACCATGTCCAGTTAATACTCCTCTTGAGTTTATTTTACCCGGCCTATCCAATCTGTACACCTTATAGACTGGGGCGGAATCATGAAATACGACCGGAAAATTTAAACGGATTTAAAAATATTTTCAAATTTACTAGATTAAAAGTATTAAAATGTACCATGATGAATGCAGACTGATGTATAAATGCAACTTCTATAATATTTGAAGAGCAATGGTTAATCTCCTACAAGATTTTCGAAATTCATTTTTTACCGGTACAATATTTCCGTTTAAAACTGCTCGATTATGAAATAGTTGTCGAATACAATTTTTATGTAAAATTTTCATTTATTTGAGTTTTCATACAAAATATCTACGCCAACTTTGACCATTTTTCGAATTTTTTTGTGTTTGTCCATTGAAATGTTTTCTAACGATTCATTATTCCGGTCGGATTTCATGATCTTGCCCCTGTATACATCAAAATAATTATATATTTCCGTAATTTTTACAATTTTGAAATACAAAAGACTTCAATACCATCTCATAAAATTAAACGGCGACGAACCTGGGGCGAGAAAAATGAATTTCGAAAACCTTGTAGGAGATTAACCATTGCTCTTCAAATATTATAGAAGTTGCATTTATACATCAGTCTGCATCCATCATGGTAAATTTGAATACTTTTAATCTAATGAATTTGAAAATATTTTTAAATCCGTTTAAATTTTTTCGGTCGTATTTCATGATTCCGCCCCTGGATTGTAAATATTTTCCTCGTCAACTAACCATGTTTCGGTGACAAGACATATATGTATATTTTCATGGTTTAAGAAATCAAATAATTCGATACATTTTGGTTTAATACTTTGAGCATTCCATATTATTACATTTAGTGATTTTAGTTTATTTTCCTTCATATAGATATTTTATTGTTAAATTGGTTATTGCACTAAATTGCTCATATTTAGTTTTGCAGTTAGATAATTGTGCTATTAGAAGACAAATTATTAGTTTGATCTCCAGATGTTGTGTTACTGTTAATATTTGATGAACTTTTTGTTGAAAATTTGTTAATCCATGTTAAATGCTGTGAAGTCCCTTTAATTGGTGATAGTCCAGGGAAATTGCTCTTATATTGTTTAAAGTTGCGTTGCTGTTGTTCTTCTGTTGATATTTGGAGGTGTGTCTCTGCAGCTTGAGTTGTTCGAATATTTTTTATTTTTCTATTGATGTTTAAGTTTTGCCTTATAATTTTATATTTCTCGAATTCTGGACAGTTCCTTGAATTTGCTAGGTGAATTCCATTGCTGTTGGCACATTTTATTTCTGTTTAAGTACAAGTTTCACTCGTGTGATTGCCGCTGCATTTCATACAAATTAGTTTCTTGTAGCAATAACTCGTTCCGTTAGACACCTTCGGCATTGAGTTGGTTTGTTTATATAATTTCGTAACGGCTTAATTGAAATTATAACATTGTTTATATGTTTAATACTATAAATTTTTTGTTTCGTTACATTCGTTTTGTTGAATTTTGGAACGTGGTATTTCATTTTGTTTTTGTTGTCGTTGTAGATGTAGCGGCTCAAAATCAATAAAATCCTTTTCACTTCGTGGCACTCCTCGTAGCAAAACTATTTATACACCGCGTCGCTTAATTACGAGGCATTGTTCGTTTTGCTGAATATAGCTATTTCGCCATCTACATTCGCGAATCTCGATATTAATCGATTATCGATTAATATCGAGATTTTAGGAAGACACGAAAAATTGAAATAAGAAACGAAAAAGGATAGTCGCGTTTTAGTAGTCAAATGATACACAGTCTCTTACATATAATATAAAGTGAAAAGTGCCAAACAATCGTTCACACTCAACAACCATTTTGTGAACTAGTAATTCAATAATAATATTTTATAGTGAAAATTTATAACTATATTTAGAAACAAATAAATAAATAAATATAGTTTACAAAAATAATATAGTGAGTGTTAATTATTTAAATAAAATAAAACTACGGTATAACTCCACTATATAGACTTGTAATGTATTGGAGTAATTTCTAACACAGCATTACTGTTTATATCATACTCCTCCATTAAACCGGATATTATATCCTCTGTTGTCATTGCGCCAGGTATACCGAAGGCGATTAATTTAATAGGTTTGCTTTGGGTAGGTTCAAAGGTGAAGTATTCAACATTATTAGTTGGTTATGCAGCTATGGCAATTTGTTTGAACTCGTCAGTTGGAAAGTATATTTTTAACCCAACACTTATTATTTTGATGGAATATTTGAGTTTGCATTCATCCAGGATTTCCTTCGTATTTAAGTAAGATATGTTCTGCACGATTAGGGGTGGTATAGTTATCATCGGATTCTTAATTTTAGTAGTTTGTAAGTGGGTTTCTGATGAAATATCTTCATTATCGTTTAATCCATCAAAACTCTTATTTAAATCCATGCCTTTAGCGTAGATAATTTGTTGTTCAGCATTTGCCGTAATAGTTTTATCATTGTTGTTGCAAGTGTCCATTACACATGTTTTGAGTTGTTTGGCCCTTAATTTTGCCATGTTATTTTCTATTTTTAACTGTAGTACAGCTAGTTGGGTATTTATTCACGTTCTTTTCTTTTGTTTATGGTGGTTTTAATTTTTACACTATTACACACATTATTAAGTTTAGGCACTATTTATGAATGTATGTCTTTTATGAATGTTGTTTTATTTTATTTTATTTTTGTATTTTATATTTTGTTTTATTTTATTTATTTCTCTTTTATATAAATTATGTTTTATATAAGATAAAACTTTATATAAATTCTATCTGAAGAAATTAGTAGAGAATACACGTCTATATCATGCAAACGCTAATTGTTTACTGTTGAACAATATCTATTTCGGTTATCTTCGTTCAATCAAAAAAAAAAATTATTTGGTGATAGAAACACAATAGAAACATTTCAATGTAACATTCTAACAGGCTGGTTGTTACGGTACAATTTGGAGCCATTACACGATTTAAGATTTAGGGTAGACCTCAGTGGAAAATGGGGGGGTTCTTTTACTCCAAACTAACTAATACACCGTAGACACATACGTGTAATGTATAACATAACTTTTTTTTGTAAAACAGCACTTGAACGAACGCATCATCACCCGTACAATTTCGAACTAATTAAAACATATTATTTTTATTAATTTCCATTATATATTCTTAGCTAATTTTAAAAACATGAATAGTTTATTTAAATTACTGGAAAATACAAGACACTTTATGAATCTATATGTAGGATAATTAAGTAAACAATTAAGAAAAATAGAAAAATTATAAAAAAAAAGGTACTAAATATCAAAGTTATACGATGTTACTACGATGACATAACACAATGAAATTTCCCATTGTTGATGTTAATACACATCAAGAAAACAAATATAGTACATGAGATTTAACGAAAACAAAACTTACCACAATCTCTCTTGAAGCGCTTCAGTAAGACGATGGATGTACCTGAAACCCGGAATACCCTGACTTTTGGTTGTAGGAATTTTCACCACAAGTTATAATTTTTTTTTTCTTTATGCGCGATGATCGATTCATATAACTTTCATATTATTATAGGCACTAATTTTATGTAAATGAAGCGATATAAAACACTTAATTGCTCAAAAATATTGAATTAATACTAGATATTACATGCACCAAAAAAAAACAATTGATATTAATAAAGTAAAACTAATTAAAGCAGATTCAAAACTGTAGAAATTAAATTTCTTTTGTATAGATTAAGAAATTGAGCACATGCATTGCGTATACAGTGATTAACAAAAACTGTTAGTCAGCAAAATATACACAGATAAAAAAAATAAATAAATAACACTTGTTAAAAGAAAAATCCGTGGCCTCTATGCTCTGTTTGAGGGACCGTTATTTCACGTGTGGTATCACGGTGATGGTATTTCGCCTTTTAAAATTCTCGTTCGTGATATTCCAGAAATTCAGGACGTAGCACTAATTCACTTGACTTCCGTTAGACCGGAATACCCCGCCAAGTAGAAGATGTTTACTACTTGTGTCACTACGTTTAACACTACTAGAAGAAGCACGGATATTGGTATCCAATATTTTAGAAATAATATGGCCACGGCACTTAATAAATTTGCTATTATATTTCTATTTTGTTTTACTAACCGAGAAAGGTTATAACTTGTTTGAGCTTGCTTTGTATACTGGCCGACGTAGCAATCGAACTCTTATATTTTCATGTTTTGATACTCGAATGTTGTTGTAGATACAAGAGATGGTATATAGCACAATATACATGCATAATATATAAGTAATGGTCGATTACAATTATCACCAAGCAAATACCAAACAGTGTGCCTTACTTTTACGAGCGATGACTTTTTAGAGATATAGCGAAAATATCTGTGTTTAGAGAACATACAAACGCAAATATATCACTTATATATACTCCTCGACCATCAATTATTGCAAATATGTATGACCGCACTTGACTATATATATACGGACAGATATTAAAATCTTATCAGTGGTAGTATCTTGTAGATACTATTAGAATTAAGAATACCTTTTCCGAATATCTATTATATACTACTACCAGTAAATGCATTCACATTTATATAAATGTTACCCGTCGTTAACACATAGACTGCGTGTGCCTTTGATTGCCGTATGCCTTAACATCATTTGTTACATGGTAAATGATATAAAAATTGAAACAGAGATACATTTTATTCTTAAGAAACGAGAAATAAACTTCGATAAATTATCGAAACATGGCGATGTTAGAACATCCCAGCCCTGTTAAACCCAAACGTGTGATTTAAGTGGTTGTACATAATAACTCAATAAAAAAATCCATTTTACGATAAATGTGGGTTTGTGTAAAATTTAAAATGTTAAAATGCCGTGACAGTAAAGAATAAAAGCTTTGATACGGTTAATCTGGTTATTTGTAAATTAATATCGAAAAATTTATTAAATAAATTTTCGATTAAAATACCAATTTTTTCTAAAATATAAAATATATTTAATAAATTGGTTTGACCGCTGAAGGTGTTTTAAAACGGGTGTTTTTTTTTCCTACTATTTTTCTTACTAATTGAAAAGTTGATGGTTAAGTAGTGCGGGAAATGATTTCATAGAAATGGTTGAATAACATTTTATAATCGCTGCGGCACAAAATACAGTACAGAAAAAAGAGTTGTTTAGTTTAACGGCGCACACTACATATGATGTGTTTCTTGACGCACATTGATCCAGATTAGTTCAAATTTTATATGGAAAACATGATCCAAATTTTGTTTTAGTTCACAAATTTTGATTACAAATCTAGTAAGAGCCTTTGTGTTATTCCATAAAACATGAGCTGAACTGGATTAGATCAAGCGTCAAGAAACACAGCCATAGCAGGCATCTCAAATAATATCCCTTTTCCGGCTAGATAAATTTTTTTATAATGTAAGTCCACCGTACACAAATATGTACATAAAAAATGACAGGTTGTGATGTCTTCCGGATTTTAACGGATCTTAGTAAAATCAGAATTCTTTTTGAAAAAAGCATTATAATTGTGATAACATATAAATTATTTAACATATTAATTACATATTTGTTTTTGATAACATATTAATTATTTTATTATTATTATAGTTATAGCGTTGTTTGCAGACGAAACTGATTGAAATAGAATGCAGATATGTGTACGTTGGCCCAAAATAAAAAAATAAATTTTTGATTTCCGTACAAGCACCAATTGTGATCGCGGGCCGGAAAAGGTATATACAGAACACAAACGAATGTATGCCTTCTCTAATGACAATTTTTTTGGAACAAACAACGTATAAAATATATCCGGGTATTTTTCTTCGGTACTGTCTGTCGTGATATAAAACCAAAACAATAATACAAAGTGCGATAGCCGAGAGAAATTAAAAATCTTATATGTGCACGTGTCATTGAAAAAATGTGTAGTTGCTTTTATCAATAAGTTAGTAAAAGAAAAGTTTCTCAATAGGGAAATATTTGAGTTGCAAATATTTCTCAAAATATCGATATTTACCGTGATCGTTCAGATAAAATATGTTTGTAGATAAAGCGGATTCATAATATAATAAAGCAGATTCATTGGAACGAAGAAAGATTATTTTTTTTGTCTCATGTAATTTTTTGTTATCTGTATGGCGCCAACATTTTTGTTTGTATTTACCTATACCAACTCGTGTAATGTTTCTATATAGAAAAATGGCCTATTATATCTTTAAAGTAATTATATAAATATTTGGGATACCATCGTTTTCCCGAATATTTTATTACCAAAATGATGTTTTTGACTAGATCAAAAACTTACTAGTAGGCAGTTTCTTAAATTCCAAATTGCCAAAAATAAAAATGCCGAAAAACATTACCATCATATAAATCACCTTTTGTAAATTTTTGATTTTACGGGCGAAAAAATTAATCTCAAAAAAAAACCCCAAATTTTGCATTTAATTTTATATTTATTTAAGTAAATCAAGCTCTTTAGCATTCTTATTTTCAGACTAAATTCTTCCGAGTTCCCATATTTTTTTACCAGACCATTCTTTTGCACTTGGCGCCAAATTATCTGGCCAAAATGAAATAGGCACCCTTTAAATCACCCTTTATCACTTCAATTATTAGTTTTCACAAATTGTAAATCACTCATTTTAATTAAATAATATGATATCGATTTAGAAAAATTATTTAATGATTTTATTTTTTCTAATCTTCCGCAAATAAAACCAAATGAGTCAAAATCTGCGCGCGCAGATTGTGACTCATTTGGTTTTATTTTTGGCAAATTTTGGGATTTTTAATTCGATATTTTTATTTTTTTGAGATTTTGTGTTCGAGCAATTTTGTTTTTTGGTAAATATATTTTTAGTGTTATGGGTTTTGAGATTTTTGTTGTTTGGATAAATATTTTCGGGACTGCATTTTGTGATTTTTTTTTTCGCTTTTAAAATGTTTGGCCTTTCGATACCTACCCAAATATTTAGGTAGCCAAATGACATCTCTGTCCAAGCAGCTTAAATTCCTGCGGTCGACAACTGAGCTATCCCCAAACGTTTTCAATTACATTTAAATCAAATGAAAACGACTGTCATTGTAACCACTCTATATTTTCACCATTTTATAGCTCGGGCATTCAGTATCTGCTCATTATTATGGGAGGTTATAAACAATATCCAATTTGTACACTCCCCAAATATAAAATTGCGCCTGCACCATAACTCCTATAGCTCTCTGGTTGCTTTTGTCCCAGACATTTTTTTTGCATCCGAACAAAACAACTTTTTTCTCATTATCTCGTTGGGCAATAAGTCCCAAAGCTAACTACTAAAAACCATTTTTGTTGTTGTTGCAAATTCGACTTTATTCATAAACATGGTTTCCTTCAAAAGTGATACATTTCTTACACGCTTCTTTCACATGTCGATGCCTTTTTTGTAGAAAGATTTATCGCTAGCCTGTAAATATTAGTTTTGTAGCCTAATTTTTTTTCTGGACCATTTTTTTATGTCTACGAACACGTAGTATCCGCCGAGAGCCATGGGGAAGCAATTCGAACTTCAATTCATGCAAATTTGTCATCGTAGCCATAATTTGTGACACGGTGCATTGCCTTGGTGAAAGAGCTCTTTTTTCTTTTATATCTTGTCCGTTTTTTCGTAAATTCGTTCAAGCGCACCATAACGTCATGTAATATTCGCCGTTGATGGTATTTCCTTTCCCAAGATAGACGACGAATAAAATATCTTGCACATCTCAAAATACGAAGATCAAAACCATACCGGTCGATACAATGAATAAAAAAATGTTTGAAGCGATGATGATGTTCATGTTCCTAAGAGAAACGATCTACGATGGTGAAGAAAAAAGATATGTTGATGAAATTATAATTTACAATGATCCAGTAAAAATAAAACTACACTATTGAGCACTTCTTGATTATTAAAGAAAAGCCAAATATACATTTATTCTATATATGTATATTTTAATTTTAATCTTAATTTGTCGCCAGATTGCAATCTGCTGTATTCATTCATAGGTCGCTTCGGATGAATTTCACCGGCTACTGTCCAATCAGCTGATTGGAGACGGTTTGATTCCGGAGTGTAGTGGTGAATCCATGTTTTATCCAAAATTACATACTGACGCAAAAAATTCTGCTTATTACCGTTAAACAGCGCTCTCAATCAGCGACGTGATACTTTTTATACACTGTCTTTTTAATACCTTTAAGGTGTCAACTATCTTACGCAACTTTACTTTACGGTCTTCTTTTAAACGATTTTGTCCACTTGTTCATCCTTTCTAGAATAACTGCCGAATTCCGGCGACCACAGCGTTCAGCATATTCGGTATTTGTACGGCCAGGTTTGAAGTCAGCAAACCAACGTTTGATTGCTTTTTGAAGTAGCGAGGCCCTATACCACTTGAGGTTTCATAATCATATTTTAATTTTGTATAATGAGTGATTTAATTCATTGATCCTAAACCAGCCGAGGAATTTTTCCTTGTCACCACCGGGAAACGAACCCGGGACCTCCAGTCGCTGGAACAAGCATGCTGGCCACTTTGTCACCGGCGCTTAAAAAACTATAACTTGTAAACTATTGGTCGGATTGTGATACAATTTTGACACATATTGTTTAAAGGTTGGTTAAAAATCATACGAGTTTTTTATTAGATACACGGTTTATGTGTCTGACTTTGGGCCTTATTAAAAGGCGGATTATTATTAATAAGTCCCGTTATTCAACAACATTGCCGGGCTGACGGGGGGTGGGGTAATTTTTATGTTTAGAATATCCACCATCAAATTTCAAAATGCGTTCTGCTATTATTAAAATTCGTTACAATAAATTTCTTCTTTTAGAGGTGAAATAAACGTTTGACCGAAAAACAAAAAAACAATTGCTCAATTTTTTGCAGTTTGGGAGTGTACGCCACACAGTAAGTTTTGTTCGAAACTTATTTTTATTCGGGATAGATGGCAGTAATTGCGAGAAGTAGCTTTTTGGAAAATATTAATCAACTGTTTTCCGTTTTTCGATCAAACGTTTTTTTCTCTAATATTTTTAGGTTTTCTAAACTTTCTCTCAGCCGGTATAAGCCACATGCGGTTTAAGTTTTATACATATATCTTTAGGTCCAAAATCTTAAAAACTTTATGCCACATTGTTATTTCAACATGACGAAAAATTTAATTGTAATCAGCACCGCAATGGTAATTTGGAGTACTAATAATATGCTATACTTGTGAGGTAAAGCGCTGATTACAAAATTGTTGCGTTTTACTAGTCCTTTGAAATGAAATGCGTCATGATTATATTGAAGTAATAAAAGTAGTAAGGGCTACTTAGCACAACAATGGTAGTTTTGAGTACTAAGGGGTTCAAAATTTGGATCCTGTGGTATCACATTGGCCTAAGTGTGCGATAGCAGCCACTCTAACCTAATCTTACCTAACCTAAGGTGTTCAAAAAATATTACGGCTTTCTTCAAGACGGTTTTATCGATATACGACAAGTATATATTCTAGAGGCTCCAAAAGTTTCTAAATTCGCCAAATTAAAAATAAAAGAAGATTGCTCAAAACAAATCGAATCGCATAAGGTGTTCTTGAGATATCATTGGTACAGATATCCAGACGGACAGAAAAACTCTTGTTCATTTTTGGTATCAGGGAAGCGTCAAAAAGTGGTTTTCGACATCGGTCATTTTGCATCATTTTTATTAGGATTTCAAAAACTTGGTCTTAAAAGCCGAAGGTAACAAAATATAATATTAATTTTCAAGTTTGTATTTTGATGATATAGAAATTTGATTCATCTCATTAGCACCGTTTTAATTATTGTTCGTTTTTGTTTGGACGCACTTAAGATTCATGTTCTTTTTAATATAATAAAATATATTTTTGATCATATCGGTTCCGCGCGGGGTAAGACCTGCTGCTTTTATGTCGGATCTAAATAGTTTATTAGTTGTAATTTAAGCAAAAAATGTATTTTTTTAGCGCAATTTTAAAATAGACGTGGATCACTGCCGTCTACTTTCGATTAAGTTATGTTTGCCAACAGAATCGTTATTCCGCGACGCTACCGGCAGCTGATATTATGACAACTGCATAAGACACATTTGGGCTTCGAAGCAATGAAAATACTAAATCGAGCATATGTGTTCTTGATTGATTGAACTGTAGGACTAAGTTCTGTATAATAAGTACCGGATAACAACGGTCCTATTCCTACATCCTTTTGGCACATAACGGGAAGGATAGAGTAGATACTTTCTTCTGAGTAACAACCCGGTTCCAGACACCTACCGATCGTACGGCATAAAACAATAAAATTCTACTAGAAGGACGGCCAAAAATTAATAGCTTAGATGGTTAACGATGATATTGGTTTTCAAGAACTGCTTCATTAGATCAGCACCTAAGAAAAAAATATTATTATTTCATTAAAGATTTCCTGAAATTGAATTATAAATTAATACTTTTACGAATTCTACTCTGCACAAGCATATCACTTGGTGGTCGGACAGTTAAGTTATACACCACCAATTGCTAAACAACCCAAACGTCGCGAGTTCGAATCCAATAAGAGACTATAGTTTTATTAAGCGATTATTATTCTTAACATCTTCGATGTTGTCGGATCATATATTGCTGCAATATATTGAAACAGTATACTGCTCCAATATATTGGACGTAATATTGGAATCAGTATACTGGATTAGGAATCGGATTTTAGAATAGCATCCCCCAAGTGGGGAGGGGAGGGGGAATTTTAATTGCAAGACACATACATCGTCAGATGCAATAAAGAGAATAATCTGGAACCGCGATAGACAGCAGTAAAAAAAAAAATTTACTATAAATCTCTTGAAAGAAACATCACACTTCCACTAAAAAAGGTAAAAAAAGGTCGGTTACTCCGGAGTCAATTTAATCCCTCGAGTGACAACGAGCGACATAAATGTGTTTTTTTTTGCTTTTGGTGAAACATTAAATTATTATAATTTTTTTTATTTGTCGTTTTGGAACTATGAGTCCAAAAAATACCTTGGTGAGTGGCACTGAATTATTTTATTAAGTGGGCAAGTAAAATGCCTTGCCCACTTAATTTAAAAAATTTTCAAACTTCAAAAATAGTGAAATGCTCCAGGAAGGCCGTGCAACCTGTACTAAATAATTTGCTCTGAATAAGTATATCATCAGAACAGATGATACACCCCGCGATGAACGACAATTTTGTCAGAACGTAGCTTGCTGCAAGAAGGAAACCCGCTTCAAAACTAGCTTCTGACCTCAGTGAAGCTAAAATTACAAAAAAATCTCTGCAGACGGTCAGACGAAGGCTTCTGGAATATGGATTGAGACAGATATATGGTTAAAATCAATTCTTACTGAAAGACACCAGGTATTTCTCCAATTAACGATGGAGTCGAATGTGACCCTCCCAGTGTACAGACTCTTTTTGTTTTTCCGCTAGCTTTATCGACAAAGGTGTCTTTTGGTCGTGGGTACACTCGGGACACTTCCGAGTCACATTATAAAAACCGGTTCAGAAATAAAATAGAAAATAAAAGAAAAGTAACACTCAGACTCTCTCCAACCACCTACCTCATTCCATCAACCCACACTAAGTTCATCTTCGCTTTCGTGTTCATAATGATCTTATCAAAAAATATATTTATTAAGAATCGAAATTGTATAGGTTAAATTTATAGAAAAAAAAGAAAAAATCTCAATAAAATCAAATGCAATTGTAAAAATATTCAAACAGGCAAACTAGCATTTTCATTTTAAATTAATTAACCTTGTAAAATTGATGAGCACAACGATACCCAAAAAAAACAAATATACCAAAAAATGTTACCTGAATCCATGAAAAGAGAAAAAGTTCTCCTTCATCCGGGACACGGCATATGAAACCAATACTGAGTTCTATGCTATAAAAGGAAACACCAATAATTAATTAATTTATAAATGCAACTAGTTAATTGAAGCAAGACAAAATTAAATTTAAAATAAGAATAGAAATAAAATTACAACAAAAAATAATAATTAAAGAAAATATGAAAACGATACTAAAAAACTCGAGCTTAGCTCAAAAAAACTGTCCAAGAAACAGTTGTTGACCGCTCGATCTCGCCACATGTAGCTGCACGTCCTTGACCTTGACTTTGCCAACCGTTCGATCTGCAAAATGTTTACTGTATCGTAAAACTTCGACAAAAAAACTTAACTAATTAAAAAACAACGCCTGCCAACCATCGGCCGTAATATGACTCCGCCAAATATACACGTTGCTTAGGTTAATTTACAACGACTTTTCGTGCATAAAAACTAAGGCCGGTTCTATAATTGCACAACCATTTGGAATCCTATAGCTCGGTAACAGTTAGTGAACTCTTGGGATCACACCACTCTTTGATAAACAAATTCACGTGTTTACATACCACCTGGCTTAATTGGTCACGTACAGCGGCGCCTCACACAATTTTCACGCGTGGTTCACACCCTTGTTCGTTCACATGCACGATATCTTGGCAATATTTCTCGGTGTGTGCTGCACATAATATTCAAGTAATATTTAACTTTTATATCAATCGCGCCCATAACACACAAAATTCTTAGGTTTAGAAACCACTAAAATCACACATAGACCGTACTTAATGTTGTTAGAATTTGAATAAACTTTAATGGTTTATTTATTGTGGATATATTAAATCCCACAATTTAAATTGTCCCAATTACACAGGGAAAACCCTGACTTGGTTTTTAAAACCCCAAAATAAACTCAAAAGAACTCAAAGGTTATGTGAACAATTATATTTTGGTTTATTGCACATGGAATTTTTCTTTACTTGCTATGAAGTCCATATACCAAAAGATAACTATTGAATGACTGCCACAAATTATTTTGTCTTCTCTATACAAGAAAAAAAATTCGGTATTTATATGGAGTAAAAAAAGGAAAATCCACTAACGCAACAAAAAACATTATCGTATGATTTGCGGACAGCGTATGCCAACATCTCAGGCGTAATAAAAAATTCAAATGGTATAATTATCTGTGCTTAGTAATCGTTTAGGCATAATAGCAATCATATACGCGTGTATTTTGCGTCACAAAAGTTGAAGGCGATATGCGCGATGCGCAAATGGAACGCACGTTACAATATGCGAGGAATGGGAGAAAATTGATCCCGAATTTTGTAAACTATTAATTTACGTCACGGTATTCTGCCAATGAGTTATGACTATGCTACACCGAGAATAATAATACCGAATCCGATCAATTACCATTGGATCTGATTGTGGTACAGAATCCGACATCAGCAGTTGATGCAGAGAGATCATTCAATACAGCGGACAGTTCATCATACGATTTTGCGGAATTTCAGGATTCTCTACAAAGCCAAACACGACCATCATCAAAAGTGGAGTGTACCCACAACAACTGACCGACCACCGTCTCAGTAGACTACGTCTTTGAATGTTGGCCAGCGAATGGTAACTGAACTTACTATGTAAACGCAGTATTCTGCGAAATGAGAACTTTACCTTGCTGGCAAAGAGAAGGTTATTATAAGAAAAGTTTGTAATGGCTGTCACACCGAACACATCGTCTCGGTATTTTACTTGTTGATTTATAAACGAATGAGATTAATTAGTATTATTAGTGCTTTTAACATTATTGGCCGTAGGCACTTGGCGAAACACACTAACACTTAATAAACACATTTTATTAAACACTTGTTTTTTATTCCGCAAAAATTAGATTTGTCCCAAAAATTTCACTCGATCGATTTCGACTTGTTGGGTCATCATCAGGAGTATCTACTGTGTTGTAAACGTAAAAATTTAGTTATAGCAGAAAAAAACAAAAAAGAAATAAAAAAAGGAAAGACAAAAAATAGGCAATAAAAATTAATCTTTTGATCGTCCCAACCATCCGTTGTTTCTACGGAAAAATTAATAATAAAAAAAAGGGAAGTGGGACAACAGAATAACGGCTGAGTAACAAAATTTAAGGTATTTGTATTGATAAATTTTTTAATTAAAATATACAAACATTTAATTTTTGTGAAATAAAAAACAAGTGTTTAGTAAAATGTATAATAACAGTACATACTTCTAATATACTCGTACGTAACATCAAGAGAGCCATTCAAATAATACGTTGAAATTTAAACTCAATTTACTCACAACACACAATTCTTAGAACTGTAAACGAAATTTTAAACCTTCGAGGTTTATATGCTTATATAGACTACCACAACAAAGGAAGCTACGAAGCAACGAAAATCATATTTATACCAATTCCAAACCACACGCTGTAAAGAAGATCATTTCTCGATACTACTACCACTCGTATCAACGAACAATAACAAAGAATAAGAACCAAAAATACTTAGAAGATTTGTATTTCGAAATAAAAATTAATTTTCAACGCTCTAAGGAAGAAACATTTTTTAATGTTAAGTAAAAGCCGTAAAGAAGAAAATTATACGTGGTGAAAATTTATGTTTGCCAATTAAACCAAAACGAGGGAAAATTTGTTTTGTCGTTTATTTTCAATTTGGTGAAAATGCGACAGATTAGAAAGAATTCATTGTATCATGTTCGGGCCACATAAGGAAACAAAATATAGTATATCTAATTTCGATCGATCGAGGATAGTAATATTAATAACTTTATGGGGTTATCTTACCCACATTACGAAAATAATAATCATTGTTTAGTAATAATAATAAAACGTGAGGATATTGTAAATGATAAATATCGAATATTTTTTTCAGAATACTATTTTTGTGTACGAGGAGAAGAGTTACATCACATACAACTTAAACTACATAACGTAAAACACTTTGATTGTATTTTGTAAAAAGTTGTATTATTTATTTTCAAAACACCCAATTTTTAATGATGCCCAGAAGTAATAATTTTAACCAGATATACATACATATGTGAACATGATACTATATACAACTGTACTACATTACATATCTACATATCCAATCTAAATGAAAATTTTTAATTTCTTCTCCAAACAACCAATTCCACATACTGTACCGGAATTTAAAAAATCCAAGTAAAAAGAAGATAATCGTGTTTGGTTGTGAAACGCAAAAGCTTGCAAATTTTCTCTTTTCACTTATATGTATTTTGTTTAAAGGGATTAAAATGTCACACAGAAACAACAACGACAAAAAGCTGTTTGGTTATAAAGTTTTGGTAGCGGACGAAAAATAAAATTAAAGTCTAAAAAAAAACGTTCGTACAACAACAAAAAATCCAATAACTTTATTATAAGCTTTATAATTTGTTTTTTGTGTTTTGGTTTGGCTTAAACGAGAACCTTAGTCAGCTTTTTATTAGTATTATTATTTTTGGTATAATTATATTACTTTGATTATTTTTTATTTTGCACGCCAAAAATGAAATAAAAAAAATGAAATTCTTCAGGATAATCTTCTTTCTTGTTACATGGAATATTTCTCTACACTGGCTTTTTCAACTTTATATATTTTAGATTATGTACATTGAAAATTTTTTAGATTATGTACATGGAAAATTTTGATAATAAATAATTTCCGCGCGCTTTTATTTTCTTTAATTATAATTTATTAGTCCGACGTTAAGGAAGTAATAAAGTGTAAAGTTAAATGGAAATATAAATTGTGCTTGTCGGTCTTAACAATTAATATTATTAATATTTTTATCCTAAATGGTTTCATCCGAATTCTTTATATCATAGCGTATGAAATGATTTCGTTTTTTTGGTTCCGTTGCAATTTGGTCAAATTTATTGTGAGGATTTCCGATAATAAATATTTCAATTCATACAGTCATTGCGAGCTTATATTTCGTTTTTGCGTTAACACGAACCGCTAATCGCACAACTGGAGAATGAATTGAATACTATCAGTGATGCTTGCAGGTGATCTAACGAGTTCCGTCTTTCATAAACCAACTGTGATCGTCCTAATATTCTAAATCTTCATCTGGAACTTTTACTTGCCATGGCTTTCAATCATTCAAATAACGAAACAACTTCTTCATCCCACATATTTCCTGTTAAAAATTGAATCCAACATCTCTCGACACAGTAGCAACAGAAGTAGTTAATCTTCCCTGGACAAGATTTTTTCAGCTTTTCGGACAAAATATTACTTTTAATGGCACCCATACAATGTTTATGACTTTCTAGTCGTAGAAAACAAAGAGGCCATTTATTCACAATGTTTCCACCACAAAAGTAGAAAAATGCACTCCCCCTCCCCATTTTAACCTCAGGGTACTTGCGAGCAACACAAAGATACACAAACCCTTAAAAAAAGGAGAACTTCTTTAGGTCTCTTCTTGGTAGCTCGGTTTCGTATTGATAAAAAGTTGGTCTACTTATCAGGTTCCACTGACCAAAATGCAAAAGTTTAACACTTCATCGAAATGTGTCCTAAAAATTTGTGTCTTAAACCCTTGTCCCTCTACTACCGGAACGTAAGGGGGCTAAGAACCGAGACTAATTTAGATAATTATTTCAATATGAACGATTTTTTTTTTATATCGGATTTCGTTGTCTTCTGGAACGATGGTTATTATTGTTCAGATACAGATTTAACGGGTAGAGGGATTCTTATTGCAGTGTATGTTAAATTTGATAGTCCAATTTTTACCATTCCCAACACTGATAATATCGCGCTGACGTATGTTAAAATTAAAAATAATGGAAATACTATTTTATTCTATGTTGCTAAATACCTGCCTTGACTTGATGGATGGTTAAGACGATATTTATGTAGTGGGTGATTTTAATCTCCCGGCCTAAAATGGGATAATTCATAGGATCACCCAGAAAAAAAACGTTTTTAATTCAATAACTTTGACTTATTGAATCGTATTTTTCGAAAATCAGCAATAAAATTGTTTAATGAATAACTTAGTTTTAAGTTTAACAAAAACATGTATTCTATCAATAAAATAAAATAGTTTTACTAATAAATACACTTATTGTAATGATCAATTCTAAACTTACTAAATTTATTGATCGGACAATGTTCGTTGTTAAAATAAACATTAGGACTTGATTAAATTCTAATTCAATAACTAAAGTTATTAAATTTACAACGCGACTTTTCTCGTTAATCATTAAAATTCGCTAAAGCATTATACTTGTACTTTATATATAAGTTCAAAAATTTTCAATATTTTTGTAGTTTGGTCACTACAGTCTGATGAGACGACCGAATTTTTAATGTAAAGAATTCAGTGTTACCATTAGTGCGAAACCAAGCTTCCATTGCTTGGTTTCGCACTAATGGAAACATTGAATTCTAGAGAGTCGTGTTGCTGATATTGCAGTTCTAACTTGGTGGTAAACTCCATCCACCAAGCATAGACAAAGGACAATAAGACTTATAAACCAATGGAAAATATATGTTTAAATCAAATTCTCGATGTCGTTACAAATGGAAAAATATTTCTAGCGGCTGTTAGTAGAAATATTAGTTAATAGTCAAACCCTATTTTGGTCTACATTATGAGCGCAATACATATTTCTCGCTCAATATATTTTTTCAATACGCGCGCGACAAATAAAAAATTTTATATTTGTGTATGCAGTAAAAAAGAAACAAACGGAAAAATAACAAATTCAACTTATTTTTTATTTTCGATTGAAAGTATCCTTTCTCTTATTCTAATATATATGTATGATTTATATTTTAATAAAACAGAATGAAATGAAACTAAAACGCACGTATTATGTATATACATACTCGTAATACATATCTACTATTTAAAATAATGTTTATGCACGATCGATAATTTCTTGTTTAGATATATAGAATTTAAACATGTGTTGACCATAAAAAGGAAGAGGATCTATTTTAGATGTAAGTATGTAGCTACGATGATTGTTTTGGTGTGCTGCATGAAGTATAATTTAAAAAACGAATATTTGGAGGAGATGATAAGAAACATCAAAAATTTATGAACGAAAGTATATTTGACGAAAGGGAAAAATATTATAATTAAATGGTTTTTTAATGATCGCAGAAAACAATTACATATACATATTACATATTTGTGTTTCGTTACATTATGTATATTTTATATGCCTATCTATACTGGTTTGTCCAAATTAAATACATTCATGACTAAATTTTCCCTAAGTATACTATTAAGGATGATGCATGATTTAAATTCGATAATTTTAAAATACCTAATATTTTTATAAATGATTTTATTTTTGAGAAAATGAATAAAATCAGCTTACACCGGAAAGATGTTTTTGGGAAAATGTACTATGTATTTGGATTTGTCTCCAAAAAATTGGTCAAGCATACAAATTTTTGTTAACGTTTTCCCCTTATTCCATATTATCTGAAGCATGGTATAGGTATTATGGGACTTGATTTGTTTCAACTAGCTTTTGCAAACATTTTAAGACATCGAAAATAAAAGCTAGTTTTTGATTTTAACTAAATTTGCAAAAACATTAATATTTCGATTGCGGTTGTGGTATATACATATTTAATTATGAGTATACACAATATTCGTGCAATAATTCTATTTTTAATCTGCTAACCCCAAATTAAGATCATCCTAAGGTTTTAAAATGACAATATATAAATATTTCGTTGTTCGTTGTTGTCAATTGATTTACAAGCTCACATTAAAAGTTCACTGCAATTTTCCAGATACCAACCACCCCTTATCATGAAAACTACCCCAAATTTCTCTAGAATAAATGACCACTTCTTTGAAAATTTCAAAAATAGACTATTCAATATCGGATAATGGGTATCGCTTTATAATCCTCATCAGAAATGCAATTCGATATTTAAGTTGTAACTTTAAATCATGGACACAAATTTATTTAGCCACCCACTTTATTTATTAGGTGTATAACAATTTCTACAGATTTTTTCTTCGCGCTTAAAATTATATTTAAAATAGAAATATTTTCACGGTATTTTGTGATTTTTACAGGATCGTGAGTTACATAACCTCTCAGAATAGCAGAGTTTACAATGACAACTGATAAACAGCACATTCGGCACTGCATTCTATACGAATTCCAATAAGGAAAAAAAGCTTCTAAAGCTCGGGAATCAATTTGTAGTGTTCTTGGTGCCGACCTTGTGTCTTATGAAATTTGTAATTATTGGTACAAACATTTTAGAAGTGGTGATTTCGATCTTAACGACAGCCTCGAAAGTTTGAAGATGTTCGAGCTAACCTGGAAACTACAACAGCAACAGGCATAACTCAGAAAAAACCTAATACCTAAATAAAAAAATGAGTGAGTCCATTAGTACTCTCAAGGAGATGTGTAAACATGGCGTGTGTATAGTGCGAGTGTACAGTTTACTTTGAAGGAAGAAGGAATGCAATTTTACTAACCAGAATTTTTCATTTGTTTATTATCGTAAAATTGGTCTATTACTCTTTCGGTATAATCGACGTAATTGGATTATGGGAGCTAAAATAAGATACATATATATTGTCGACTCTAACTTTTCTAATTTCCATTGAAAAACTGCACAATGGTCGTCCCATATCTCGTGTAGATATATTTCGATCTGAGTTCATGTGCAAATCGAATTCGTCTCATAGGAAGTTTGTAAGTGGTTCAGCTTGAGGAACAGAAAAATTAATATTGAAATCCCCGCTCATAATCATCGACAAAAGATGATAGTCTCCTTGGAGAATTTTTGAAATTCTTTAAAAATATGGAGCAAGGACGAAATATATGAACTTCATTATGTCTTCGACAGATTTATTCAGCGAGGTGAATACAACTACAGAAAGCATCTTCATCAATGGGTTGTGTTGTTACGCTCATACCGTCCGACGATGATTTCCTTATGCGAGGCGACTTGTATTTTTACATACTGCTACTCCGGCAGCCTACTGACCATCTCTCTTGAATTGAACGCTAAAGCATTCAAAATTAGTAATATTAACAGGCTCGTCATTGCGTAGCCATATCTCGGAAAACAAGAAAATGGAGCATCCCTAAGTGACTGTATCAGTTAGGTCGAGGTTATGTGACCTGAGACTCTGGCAGATCAATGTTCAAATCAGTTATGATAATAATGACGGCAGTTCAAAACAGACGTCATTATTATCTCGCACAAAATTCGCCATTACAACCTGAGCTATACTTAGCGGATTTGTAGTGAAGCGCGATAGCTCATTTTGAAGAAGACCCATTGTGGTCACATTTTTACATACATGGTAGAACACATGATCATCGATAGCCGACGTGATGAACAGTCCATCGAGACTCGTTAGTCTTGATAAAGCAATATACTATATATTGATAAAGCAAGTTGTGGACTGTGGTTTTAATCGTAAGAGTATCTAATTTCTTATCGTAATTTTTTTTTTTGATTCTTCTGATCGATGGAAATATCGATGGTTTCTATTTCAGTTTTTAAATTAGTTTTTTGTTTTTCCTACTTTTATACATATACATACAAGCATGTCATGTATAGTACAAAATTATTTTTATTGAGTTTGTTGCTTTTTTTTTCAAACGAAGTAGGTACCTCATTTCCGCTCGTTTCATTTACAAGTTTACTCTAATACAAAAATTTTTGGTAGCCGCGAATAAAGATGTTTACACATCAATAATTCGTAATAATTGGATTCACATTAGTTTTCAATTCCTATAAAAATCATAAACATATTTGATAGTTTAAATTCTCCTAAGCTTCAGAAAATTTAAATGAATTGTAAGAAATATGTTCTATGGACTTGAAGGATATAAAAATTAACTAAATAGAGTAAAATATTTTCTGGACAGTTATTTTTCTGTAATTATCTTCTCCTGTACTAAATATTAATTTATTGCATTAATATGCCCAGTACCAAGTGAATTTTCTAAAACTGGTGATGTAAATGTATTTAATTAATGTGTAGTAATCCATCACCATTAGTCATACATACTTTAATCGTATATAGTCCAATGAGTTGTCACAGATTTTAGTGAGGCCTCATTAAACCTTATATGAAACATGTCTTTGTTTTCGGTAAGACTTCAGTGGGCTGAACTTGCTCGACATGTTTAAAGAGTTCGTAGTATAAATATTTTTTGTATATAAAATCAATAAGGACTTCGGCCTGATGTCCTAAATCAAGGACAGGATCACGAACGCTGCACGGAAGTCCCAGAAAATATTCGAACCCAATTCAAACAAGATTTATTATAAACGGAACACACAATCTAAATTTAATAAAATAAAAAAGTTTACTTAACATATCCCCAAAGAAAATAATCTAATGGAGTTAGATCACACGATCTCGGTGACCAATTAACAGGACCATTACGTGAAATTAGTCTTTTATCAAATATTCCGCACTGTGTGGCATGTGGCACCGTCTTTTGTTTAAATCGGATATATTATCATCATTAAAAAATTTTATCAATTCACGATTATAAAATCTATATTAGTTCCGAATACCATCAGTTCAGGTACTTCGTCAACTGGTAGTAAATAATCCTGGTCATGGTCTTTATTATTTTTATTTAAACGCAACGACTTGATTGCCAAATCACTTAATAAGTTCAAAGCATAGATTGGATCTTCCTCAACTTGAGAAGAAACTTCAAAATTAGCCCCAATAATATCGTTAGCATCATTTATAGAAGTTGGATAAACGTCTTGGGAAACAAACTTTCAAACAACCATGTTTTTTTCAGTATGACATGAAATTACGGTTTGATTAATATTGGGGCATGTATTTTTAAGATAATTTTCAATGACGTCAAATCCACACGTTGATTCGTCAATGAACAAGATGAAAATGGCTGATTTTCTTAAAAAAAACTCCTCTGATTCTCTTTTGTCTGTACATCTTGCTCACCGAAGCCAATTGCTGTCAACCATTGCTTTTTCAATTCTTCATATTTTGGTAAGCTAAAAACAAATGTTTACATTATAATTTCTGTAAAAATTGTCATTGTAATCCACAAGTGTTTGCCGAGTCTATTACATCCATAGACAATCACTATTTGGTGTGCTTAATGGGCTGTCGGATTCATTGGTCTACATGGCTTCAAAAACGATGAAGGGCAGAATGTTACAGTGAACGGTATAGGGACATGATTTCTAACATTGTTGTGCCCCAATTAGCTGCCATAAATATTGCTGATATGTGGCTCCAACAGGACGGTGCCACATGCCACACAGTGCGGAATATTTGATAAAAGACTAATTTCACGTAATGGTCCTGTTAATTGGTCACCGAGATCGTGTGATCTAACTCCATTAGATTATTTTCTTTGGGGATATGTTAAGTAAACTTTTTTATTTTATTAAATTTAGATTGTGTGTTCCGTTTATAATAAATCTTGTTTGAATTGGGTTCGAATATTTTCTGGGACTTCCGTGCAGCGTTCGTGATCCTGTCCTTGATTTAGGACATCAGGCCGAAGTCCTTATTGATTTTATATACAAAAAATATTTATACTACGAACTCTTTAAACATGTCGAGCAAGTTCAGCCCACTGAAGTCTTACCGAAAACAAAGACATGTTTCATATAAGGTTTAATGAGGCCTCACTAAAATCTGTGACAACTCATTGGACTATATACGATTAAAGTATGTATGACTAATGGTGATGGATTACTACACATTAATTAAATACATTTACATCACCAGTTTTAGAAAATTCACTTGGTACTGGGCATATTAATGCAATAAATTAATATTTAGTACAGGAGAAGATAATTACAGAAAAATAACTGTCCAGAAAATATTTTACTCTATTTAGTTAATTTTTATATCCTTCAAGTCCATAGAACATATTTCTTACAATTCATTTAAATTTTCTGAAGCTTAGGAGAATTTAAACTATCAAATATGTTTATGATTTTTATAGGAATTGAAAACTAATGTGAATCCAATTATTACGAATTATTGATGTGTAAACATCTTTATTCGCGGCTACCAAAAATTTTTGTATTAGAGTAAACTTGTAAATGAAACGAGCGGAAATGAGGTACCTACTTCGTTTGAAAAAAAAAGCAACAAACTCAATAAAAATAATTTTGTACTATACATGACATGCTTGTATGTATATGTATAAAAGTAGGAAAAACAAAAAACTAATTTAAAAACTGAAATAGAAACCATCGATATTTCCATCGATCAGAAGAATCAAAAAAAAAAATTACGATAAGAAATTAGATACTCTTACGATTAAAACCACAGTCCACAACTTGCTTTATCAATATATAGTATATTGCTTTATCAAGACTAACGAGTCTCGATGGACTGTTCATCACGTCGGCTATCGATGATCATGTGTTCTACCATGTATGTAAAAATGTGACCACAATGGGTCTTCTTCAAAATGAGCTATCGCGCTTCACTACAAATCCGCTAAGTATAGCTCAGGTTGTAATGGCGAATTTTGTGCGAGATAATAATGACGTCTGTTTTGAACTGCCGTCATTATTATCATAACTGATTTGAACATTGATCTGCCAGAGTCTCAGGTCACATAACCTCGACCTAACTGATACAGTCACTTAGGGATGCTCCATTTTCTTGTTTTCCGAGATATGGCTACGCAATGACGAGCCTGTTAATATTACTAATTTTGAATGCTTTAGCGTTCAATTCAAGAGAGATGGTCAGTAGGCTGCCGGAGTAGCAGTATGTAAAAATACAAGTCGCCTCGCATAAGGAAATCATCGTCGGACGGTATGAGCGTAACAACACAACCCATTGATGAAGATGCTTTCTGTAGTTGTATTCACCTCGCTGAATAAATCTGTCGAAGACATAATGAAGTTCATATATTTCGTCCTTGCTCCATATTTTTAAAGAATTTCAAAAATTCTCCAAGGAGACTATCATCTTTTGTCGATGATTATGAGCGGGGATTTCAATATTAATTTTTCTGTTCCTCAAGCTGAACCACTTACAAACTTCCTATGAGACGAATTCGATTTGCACATGAACTCAGATCGAAATATATCTACACGAGATATGGGACGACCATTGTGCAGTTTTTCAATGGAAATTAGAAAAGTTAGAGTCGACAATATATATGTATCTTATTTTAGCTCCCATAATCCAATTACGTCGATTATACCGAAAGAGTAATAGACCAATTTTACGATAATAAACAAATGAAAAATTCTGGTTAGTAAAATTGCATTCCTTCTTCCTTCAAAGTAAACTGTACACTCGCACTATACACACGCCATGTTTACACATCTCCTTGAGAGTACTAATGGACTCACTCATTTTTTTATTTAGGTATTAGGTTTTTTCTGAGTTATGCCTGTTGCTGTTGTAGTTTCCAGGTTAGCTCGAACATCTTCAAACTTTCGAGGCTGTCGTTAAGATCGAAATCACCACTTCTAAAATGTTTGTACCAATAATTACAAATTTCATAAGACACAAGGTCGGCACCAAGAACACTACAAATTGATTCCCGAGCTTTAGAAGCTTTTTTTCCTTATTGGAATTCGTATAGAATGCAGTGCCGAATGTGCTGTTTATCAGTTGTCATTGTAAACTCTGCTATTCTGAGAGGTTATGTAACTCACGATCCTGTAAAAATCACAAAATACCGTGAAAATATTTCTATTTTAAATATAATTTTAAGCGCGAAGAAAAAATCTGTAGAAATTGTTATACACCTAATAAATAAAGTGGGTGGCTAAATAAATTTGTGTCCATGATTTAAAGTTACAACTTAAATATCGAATTGCATTTCTGATGAGGATTATAAAGCGATACCCATTATCCGATATTGAATAGTCTATTTTTGAAATTTTCAAAGAAGTGGTCATTTATTCTAGAGAAATTTGGGGTAGTTTTCATGATAAGGGGTGGTTGGTATCTGGAAAATTGCAGTGAACTTTTAATGTGAGCTTGTAAATCAATTGACAACAACGAACAACGAAATATTTATATATTGTCATTTTAAAACCTTAGGATGATCTTAATTTGGGGTTAGCAGATTAAAAATAGAATTATTGCACGAATATTGTGTATACTCATAATTAAATATGTATATACCACAACCGCAATCGAAATATTAATGTTTTTGCAAATTTAGTTAAAATCAAAAACTAGCTTTTATTTTCGATGTCTTAAAATGTTTGCAAAAGCTAGTTGAAACAAATCAAGTCCTACCATGCTTCAGATAATTTGGAATAAGGGGAAAACGTTAACAAACATTTGTATGCTTGACCAATTTTTTGGAGACAAATCCAAATACTTAGTACATTTTCCCAAAGACGTCTTTCCGGTGTAAGCTGATTTTCATCATTTTCTCAAAAATAAAATCATTTATAAAATTATTAGGTATTTTAAAATTATTGAATTTAAATCATGCATCATCCTTAATAGTACACTTAGGGAAAATTAAATCATGAATGTATTTAATTTGGACAAACCAGTATAGATAGGCATATAAAATATACATAATGTAACCAAACACAAATATGTAATACATATGTATATGTAATTGTTTTCTGCGATCATTAAAAAACCATTTAATTATAATATTTTTCCCTTTCGTTCATAAATTTTTGGTGTTTCTTATCATCTCCTCAAAATATTTGTTTTTTAAATTATATTTCATGCAGCACACCAAAACAATCATCGTAGCTACATACTTACATCTAAAATAGATCCTCTTCCTTTTCATGGTCACCACGTGTTTAAATTCTAATATCTAAACAAGAAATTATCGATCGTGCACAAACATTATTTTAAATAGTACATATGTATATACGAGTATGTATATGCATACTACGTGCGTTTTAGTTTCATTTCATTCTGTTTTATTAAAATATAAATCATACATATATATTAGAATAAGAGAAAGGATACTTTCAAACGAAAATAAAAAATAAGTTGGAATTTGTTATTTTTCGTTTGTTTCTTTTTTACTGTATACACAAATATAAAATTTTTTATTTGTCGCGCGCGTATTGAAAAAATATATTGAGCGAGAAATATGTATTGCGCTCATAATGTAGACCAAAATAGGGTTTGACTATTAACTAATATTTCTACTAACAGCCGCTAGAAATATTTTTCCATTTGTAACGACATCGAGAATTTGATTTAAACATATATTTTCCATTGGTTTATAAGTCTTATTGTCCTTTGTCTATGCACCAAGTTAGTGCCGCAATATCAGCAACACAACTCTGTAGAGATTTATTTTTCAGGAAGATGATTATAGTCTCTATACGGGCCTCGCACTCTCTATGGGTAAATGCCCCATTCAAGATGGTCTTGAACATATATAGTATATATTATATATATTCAAAATGCGTTCCATCGTCTTGGTAACCTCACCCTATCAGGGTAGGTACCAATATGTACCATCACCTCCCATATTATCCAGAATATCCTTTATTATGATTAATACGTCCTTTGTACAAATTAATAATTAAATTTTTTGGAATAATAACTAAAGAACGTCCAATTTAAAACGTCAAGTTATTGAACGGAACTAAATACTTATTGATATAACAATTATTGTGTCGATTTAAAGGTAGTAAAATCAATAACTATAAAATTGTTACGGCAAAAACTTCGTTTATTGGCCAAGAACAACCTTTGTTTTTTATTGATTTTGCATATAAAAATTGTTATTTCAACAAATTTTTTGTCTGAGTGATAGTACTCATTATAATGCTTTGAACACACTAACACTAACCACCAAAGAAATTTTATTCACTGACTGTTGAATTCGGGACTATTTCAGATCAGCAACATCGAGAAGAGTCTAAACAGGCAGCTCGATTTAGTGGTCTCTTCTGATAGCAACATCAGAAGCGACTCTTCTGAAAGCAACCTAATCCTCAGTGCCATAAATTTATACCACCCTCCCATTTTAATAGCCTTTTGTCACGAGCAGAGTAGTCCTAATGTCAACTATGGAACTCCACCATGATTTCGTTTTCGTAAATCTGACCTTGTAAAACCTAGTCATTTATTCACAACTATCGAAATTCAACCCAGAAACATGCGTGACAACACTAAAATGTTGATTTCCAGAATATTTAAAGTATCAGCCCAAAGACTGTATATCACGACATTGTATAAGAACTCAGCCCCAAAAAAATGACTATCGTGATAGTTTTTCAAAGTAAGCCCCAAAAAATTGATATCGTGAGAGTTTCTTAAAATCAACCCAAATAAATTAATTTCACAAAAATTAAAACGGTCCCGCCAGTCAGAGGTAGCGCTAGAGTCATCGTTTTATTTTTCTAAAAATTCACTTTTTTATGAACACGTGTGGTACCATGTATATCTTGTAGACCTGTCAACTCATTCACAAATTAACAGCTGTTCAAAAAATGGGTGGCTTAATTTAAACGTGGCCGTACAAGTCTTGAAGATGCTCTACGTGAAGGACATCCAAAACGTGCATCAACACCAGAAATTGTAGCAAAAATACAGCATATGGGTTTTGATAATCGTAGATTAACCGAGAGTAATTTAGTAGAAGACCTAGGAATCTCATTAGGCAGTTTGAGCAATACTATGACTAAAGTTTTGGGTTTCGGAAAGCTGTGTACACAATGGGTGCCGCATTCGCTAACAATGGAACAAAAACACATTATAATGCGGCTTTCTCAGCCCATTTGGAGTGTTTTAGAAAGTACAAAAAGGATTTTGTGCGTCGTTTCATCACTATGGATGAAACTTGGGTCTACTACCATGATCCTGAACTAAAACAAGAGGCTAAAGATTGGTGTGAACCAGGCACTTCGGTCCTAAAGCCAATTGAGGTCCAGAAATCGGCCAAGCAGTTGTTAGCATTAGTTTTTTTCGGATGAAAAAGGAATTTTGTTCGTGGATTACTTTCAAACTGGTAAAACAATAAACTCAGGTTATTATTGTAACCTTTTGGACCAGCTGGGTGTAAAAATTCGTGCAAAAACACCTGGTATACAGAAGAAAAAAAATAATTGTTTATCAAGTTAACGCACCCTCTGCCTCTCACACAACTCAAAAAACCATTGCGAAAATCTGTAAATTAAAGTACAAAGTATTGCAACATCCATCCTCTTCTCCAGATTTACCTCCCCCTGACTTCTGCCTGTTCTCACAACTAAAAAAATTCATGCGTGGAAAAGGATTTTCATCGAATGAAGAGGTAATAGTAGCCGTGGAAGCGTATTTCAACAGTCTTCCGCATTCTTACTTCAGGGACGGAATCCATAAATTAGAAGATCACTGGAACAAGCGTACTGAACAAGCGTACTGAAACCGTAAAATCGAGTTTTTCTTATCGAAGGTCCAAACTTACTCTGCTACTCTAGTAAATCTAATCTCTCTATTTTATTTATATTAAAAAAAAGTACTAATAGTCCAGTGAATTTAATCTCCTTTGTAGGTCAATTAATACCCCCCTTTTCATTCAAGCTGTTTGAGACGTACACTAAACTACAATTAAATAATGGGTCACAACAAGTTCAACGCCAACGTGGGTTGGCGTTGAATTTGGCACTCTTACAGAGGGTCTTAGTTATGTTTAATATCATCACCGATCGTAATCGATGACGAAAATTCGCTACACATCCAGCATCTGGTGGGATTCGGACCCAGTATTTCCCGGTCCAAGTGCCCAAGCTTTAACCACTGCACCACTTGTCCGGTAGTGCTAATTAAAATTAAGGACAAACTCATACAGAGTAATTGTAAACTATAAAGTGACTTACCTTTCCGTTTTGGTTTCCAAAATTCAAATAAGAAAAACATTGTAGATAAATTTCAGGGTCAATTCAACCTGTAACGCAATATACTTAAACGTTTTATTTTCACCTTTTAGGTTATCTTTTCACCAAGCTATGTTTCTACTCCACAGATTTAAATAAAGAAACTAAATAAATCAGCACGTTCGAATAACTTGATCTATGAATTCGGTTTCGATTATTTCGGCTTTGAAAAGTAAACCCAGAAGCTGTGATCTCAAAACATAGCTTATTTCGCTTAAAAAACATAGCTCTAGTGTGCAACGGGCCTATAAGCATTAACTACTTACAGTGCCTTTATTTTTTTCGATGGTGCTTATCTAAACCAGTGCACCGGGCAACCGGTACTTGCGATTCTAACAAAGCCCCTTTAACATATATTTTTGAATAGTTCTGGTTCTAAACTATGCTAGTGGCCGGCTAATATAACTCTCAAGGTCCTTATGGCCCAGTTATAGCTCAATAAATACTCATCAATTTTTTTCAGTAAATTCTTATTTTTGGTAACTTTCTGGTCCTAAATTATACCAGTAAGCCGGGGCATGTGATGCTAAGATCAGTCTCATGGCCATATATGACTGAATTTTAGCCCAATAAATACACGTAATTTTTTTATCCATAGCTTGTAAGTTTAGGCATTGATTCACAATGTCATTAAGTGTTCCGATTATTTCTGGTCTTAAACTAATCCATTGAGCCAAGGCGGTTCGTGGGATTTTTACAAAGGTCTCGTGGCCCTATATGACTCAATCATTGCTCTTAATTATATATGTGTATTCATTGACCAATAATTGGGCCATATATGGCCACGAGAGGCATTTTAGAATCGCGTGCCCCGCGCACTGTAATACATAAAGGCAAGGACTAATCGAAAATCAAAATGCTATCGCGGGCCAATATTAACCAGATTTGCTGAAAATATGAGAAAACAAAATGAAGTTTCAACAGCCCCATTTTAAATACATATTTTCTAGTTGTCGGATGGAGCATGTCAACTCATTTGTGTACCTTGGTGTTACTCTTGATAGGAAAATGAAGTTCAATATTCACACTGGTGCTGTTGAGAGAAGATTTGGTTGTTTTATATGGATTTTCAAAGAGACTGTTAATTATCTAACTGATTTCACAAGATGGATGATATTTTATGTGCTTTTTCATAGCAATTTGATCTATGGGATTTGTTCTTGGAGATCTGTGAACATAACTAAAATAGATGATTTGCAAACAATTTAATAATTTGCAAATAATAATGCTAAATATACGAACAAGAACTACTGAACTACTACCATTCTGAACTAGTTTGCAACACAACAACGCGTTTTGCAAATAAGTTTTCCAAACATATTACGAAAATAGTCGTTCTGTAATAAAAACTTTTCGTAAATTACGAAATGATTTTGGACAACATGGATCCTCCTACAGAGCCTGGAATTCGCAAAATTGTAGAACCTTTTAAAAAAACTAGATCAGTAACACGTCATAGAGCATCGTATGAACACCATCGTCCAGTTCATACTCGTGAAAGAGTAATAGCTGTCAAAGAAGAATAAAAATGCTCGTGAAGAACCAAACATGTCTTTGAGGTATCGCTCGCAACAATTAAAAGTGTCGTGCTATTTTTGTGTCCAAAATAGTATGAAACGGATTTAGATGATCTTTGGTTTCAACAAGACGGTGACACATGTCACACATAATGTGAAATAATAATCACATAATTTCAAGAAATTCTGATGTCCATTGGCCACCAAGATCATGCGATTTAGCACCGTTAGATTATTTTCTTTCGGGTTTTTAAAAAGTAAAGTATATATAGTTATAACTGGAGATAGAATCAACTTTCATTTTCAGTAAAAAAAATTTAGTTTCCAGCATACTCTTCAGAATTTGTTTCAAGTTGATATGGAGGAAACCCATCAAACCCGGTCTTATTAATTGTTAAATGTTAATTGCCAGTTGTTTGCTTAACTGTACTAATTGTTTTGGTGCGGTCTTTATTTGTTTATATTAAACTTTTCCACAGCACCTAAATATTCATATATTTTGTGAATTGAAAATGAATTTTGATGCATACGTTGAGTGGCGAACAACAATTCCCTTTGGCAGTTTTTTAACCTTCAGCTGTAAATGTTACAGATAATACTCAAACTCACAAATACCACTGACTTATTTTGTTAAAAACTTGTTAAAAAGCAGTTAAATTGAAGGACTGTTGGAGTAAAAATTAAACTAAACTCCAGTTCTGCTTGAATATTTTTCACATTATTTATACGAACGAGCCTAGATTTAATTTGAATAATGGCATATTATTTAAATTACGGATTTTAAATATTTTATTTCTTATATTCGAAAATAATAAAGTAACAAACTGCAACAATTTTTATTGCCTAACGTAACCAACGTCGAACGTATATATTTTGAGGACAAAAGGAGCACCTAAAAATAAACATAATAGAAAGCTCGGAAAAATATTTTGATTTCCAGAAAACTGTAATCTAAGAATAAATTCGTTTATTTGCGTCTGTATTATGTATACGAATACGTATCCATACATAAAATGAAGGCATAAACATAAAACCAACAATTTGTTTTCTCGAGAAAATTGAAATTGGTATATATTTTTTGTGTTACGTTCCAAATGAATTTTTGCCATCATCCCTATTATAGAACAGGATAAATGTTTATCGTATTTAAAGCTGAATATTCTGATAGAAGAAAAAAAATCGTTGCAGAAAACATATACCCATCACATGAACAAGGGATTCAAGAAAATGGAATTCTTATACATATGTACGTACATATAAAAAGTCTCTTTACATAAAGCTGGTACATAAGGATAATTTCTATATCTTCTCTGCATTTTCCATGATGGCAAAATCATGAACACAAAAAATGTAATCTGTTATAATGTAAGAGCTTTCACTTTTGGTATTCGTAAAATATGTTTCGAGGTAAATTATGTTAAATTTTAATAAAATACGAACGCGCAAGCAAATAACATAACACTGTGAAATACCTTTAAAACCTAAAGTATATGCAAAATGGAAAATGTATAAGTAAAATGAATATTTATTTTAAGAAGATGGCAAAAACGTAAAGGAAAACGTGAATTTTCCCGTCAACATCACCTCTGTAGTAAATGCGCAAAGTACATATAATATTATTTTAATAAATTTAAATTTAAGATATCACTTTTTCAATGTTTTTACGTCTACAGTGAACAGACAAACAGCCTTAAGTTGTATGTAAATATGCCATATAAACACGGGTATGTAAATTGTTTTTGGTTGGTTTAATAACACAAGCATTTCGCATAATTTTGGTTCGCAAATGTTTATTGTTTACATATTGGAAAACACTTAAAATTTGGATATTATCTGATAATTGAATACTGGAGCATCGAGGATTGCATTTAGTTATTTTATATTTTATACAGTAACAAAAAATTCTAGCCAAAATCTTAATCCTTAAATTGATAAATCCATTTTTTATCCTTTGATTTTTATAACACATCCTTTATCTCACAAAATGAATAAACCCTGTTAACAAGCCAGTGCTCGTTTAGTCGTGTGGGCGGAATTATAAATAAAATATTTTTGAATGAACTCATCTCTAAATCATTTTAATTTTTCTAATGTATGACGTAGTAGTAATAATATATTTCTTATGTTTGACAAATTTTATTTAAAACTAGTTTGAATACGTTTAAAATATGAATTTGCATAATTTGAAAGAAGTTTACGTTTATTAAGAAATAATTATAGAGGGGATAGTTGACATAAGCAATATATTCGCGAATTATACATACACTCGTGGACAAAATTAACGAATTTTTTTTTGTAATAAAAAAAATTCCGCTGATCAATTGTAATACTACTAGTGTCAAATGACAGCATATTTATATTTTTATCAGAAACCACCTGGAATAAAGTCTACTGCAAGTCAATCAATAATTTTTCAAAAAAGCTTAATCAAGAGTGCTTGTTGTTTGAAATTCAACGCAACAATCGGCTTTTGTACCATTGCATATCAATTGTTTGTAAATGCAGTACCACTAGTTCTTGTAAATGTATTCTAAAGTAAACACCTAGTATAAGATCCATTGTAATATCGCACCTTTTCATGAGCTGGTGGCAGTTAAAGTCGTCACATTGTATCAGGAAGATTATACTGAAATACAAATCGCACGAAAATTAGGAATGAACCAAACTTCGGTTTTACGAATTCTTACGCGACATCGAGAGACCGAAGAATATAAAAAAGCCCGGTCAACCGATTTTTAAAAATTAATTCGTTACGAAATCGAAAGCGTACTGCTACTCAACTGAAAAATAAGTTGTTTAGTGCCCGTCAAATGAATATAGTGCCAGAACAATTAAACAAAGGTTAAAAGAAGTGAACCTAACCCCAATAAGGCCCGCAAAAGTTCCACGGCTTCTTCCTCGTCACAAACCTAGCCGTTTAGAATTTGGCCATACTCATGCAAATTGGGGAACTGATCAATGGGACACTGTTCTCTTTTCAGATGAGACTAGAATCCTATTATGTAAACCAGATGGACGTAATCGTGTATACAGAAGAGTTGGATAGCATTCTCCAGCACAGTATAACATAGTGCAAAATGTAAGCATTGGAGGAGGTTCAATAATGTTTACGGGTGAAATACGTTGGGAGGGCCGTACGGACTGATATGTTCGTAACATTCTTAGGCATCACGTTTGTGGGCTTCATATTTATTTTCATTTCCGACAAACTTTTGGAAAGGCCCTGCACGAATCGATATTAATCAATCAATTTCATGTTCGACAAATTTTTTGAAATGCATAGCACGAGTCAATATTGCTCTTATGTTAGTTTTGTGTCAACGCTCCAGCACACGTAACTGCAACGGTGCATCAAGATTTCCAAGACATTTGGAGAAATTTGATCGAACACGTATCGGACATTCTAAAACGCCGTATTACAGCTAGAACTCCGTCACCAGATTCGATTGCAGAGCTTCGATACAAAGCGTTCTACTTAGTATGCCCAGAAGAATGAAAGTAGTAATAAGGGAAATGGCAGGGGGGACTAAATTAACCAAACTAATTTGTAATAAAGCTAATTTTAATAAACCGCTTTTGAAAATTAAAATAAAAAAATAGTTTGACGCATTTTAACATTTTGCAATGAAAAATACAATGCTCGTCAAAAAAACCCAGACACTACATTTTTTCAGTAAATATTTGTGTTAACGGTAACTATTCGCATTATTCACGTTATGGTTGTACGAAATAATATAATGTGCGCCAAAAAGCACTAAAAAATCAAGTTTTCGCTCAATAAAAGTAACCACAGTATCGAAACATTTGAAATAACAAAATTACCGAAAAACGGTTATTGATATATCTTCATCTTTATTTAAATAAAAAAAAAAAATTCAATCTAAGTGGTCGGTACTCTAGTATCGAGTATTTCCACCACGAGCTCCGATCACATCTAGCATTCTTTTTGGCATACTGTGTACAAGGTTTGCAACATACTCCTGAGGTATCATTTCCCATTCTTCCTACAGAGCTGATTGAAAATGATCCAAGGTTTCTGGAACGACTTCCCTTTGCCTTAAACGACGCCCTAGCATATCCCACATGTGCTCAATGAGATTTAGGTCAGGGCTGCGAGCGGGCCAAACAATTCAATCAATTCCCACCTCATCCAAATAATTGTTGACCACGTTTGCACCGTGGGGCCTGGCGTTATCATGCATTAGTTTAAATTGATGTCCAATAAATGGGGCGTATGGAACCACAAATTCTTCTAGACATTCCACGATATACCTTTGGGCAGTTATATTGCCGCCGCGTAGAAATACAAGGTACATATGGGCGTCTATAGAAATGCCTGCCCACACCATTAGTGAGCGGCCATGAAATGGGACTCTTGGGGATATGGCACATTGTGAATATCGCTCTTCGGATCTCCGCCATACTCTTTCACGTCCATCCGGTGATCGCAGAATGAACCTTGATTCTTCAGTGAACAATACGGACTTCCAGTCGTCCGTAGTCCGGTAGACCACTGACGTGGTTACGAGCAAAAGTCAAACGGTTTATTCGATGAGCTGTACCATTGATACCATAAACCGATCGTCCCGCTTGTTTGTTGCTCTTTTACGACCTGATCCAACCGTTCGCTCATACTGACCAGTTTCACGATATCGTTTAATAGCGTCTTGAACTGTACTTCGAGGGAAATTTAGGTGGCCAGCAATATAACGCACTCTACGGCCATCCTCACTCAAAGCGATTAATTTTGCGATATTTTCTGGTTTCATAATTATAATATTTGCTAATAATAATAACTAAGCACTGTTAACGTTAACTATAATAATAATACTAACAATAAATGCTACTTTAATTGTTTCAAAACAATTGATAGATGCCCATTTATTTGGAAACGTAACAATCGAAATTTTGAATATTTTTCATTTATTACACTTTGTTGCTGTGATTGGATTTTAAATAAAGAAAATACAGTTTCTGTTACACCTATATTTCGGTTATGTACTATTTAATATGACAGTGCCTTTAAAATAGCGTAATTGCTCTAGAAATTGAAGATTTACGAAGAAATTCAAGTGTCCGGGTTTTTTTTGACGAGCAATGTAGTATAACGGCTGAATTTGAAAAATAGCCGCTATTTGTGCCTCTTTTGTGAAAAATAGAAATTTTAGATCATTTGATACTGAGTGTATGTTGGAACAGTATTTCTGTAAAATAACTAAACTTACATGGGGAGTTTTCCACACACCTTTTAGCAATTCAGAAAAATTATCTAAGTAGGGAAACTGCGATCCTTTACGAAATTATTCACAAAATTTCAAAGCTATTCTGTGATTTCAACGGGAGTACTAACTGTTCGTGCTGAGCGTTTCCTCACTCAATCAATTTTATATCCGAGAAATTGTTGAGAATGCCCAGCACCAATCGATGTATAGATTCCAAGCAATTCTGAAACTTTCTTAATAATTTTGCAATTAGTCCTAATCCGTTAATTCTGATTATGACGTTTTACTAATTGAAATGGTTATTTCTAAAAATCCAGAAATACATTTTAAACCAGGTGTACAAGTATGAAATGCGGATTTCAGACAACAGATGGTGCACCAGTGCAGCTTGTGCTATAAAAGTGTCATCCATCAACAAACAAGTCTTAGACGTGCACGAGTGATAAATTAGAGAAGTGTGTGCATTATGTTGTATTGTTATGTTCAATATGTTAAAATTTATACCGAACAAAGACCATTCGCGGACAGCAATAATTTTTTGTTTTAATTTGAAGAAAACTGCTGCTGAATCATACCGATTACTTCGAGAACTTATGGTGAACATGCAAGATAAGTGTGAACGATGGTATGGGCATTTCATTGATGATTTCGTAGCGTTAGTCAAGAAGCTGTTTCCAATCGGCTACGAGAGATGGGAACAATTCAAAAGACCGGTAGATGGGTACCACGTGAGTTGAACGAAAGGCAAATGGAACAGCGCAAATGACATGTGACATTTTGCTCGGTCGTAACCAAAGGAAGTCGGTTTTGCATTTTATTATTAAACGGGTTAAAAAATTGATTTAGTTTGAGAATCCCAAGCGCAAAAAATCATGAGTGGACCCGGGCACATCGGCCGAATCGCGTTGGCAGAAAAATGATGTGTTTGGTCGGACCAGCGAGAGTCGTGGTCTATTATGAGCTGTTTAAACCTAGGGAAACGGTTAATACTAAACATTACCAACAACAATTGATCAATTTGAACCGTTCTCTTCTTGAAAAAAGGCCAGAATACCGAAAGAGACAACACAAAATCATTTTTGTTCATGTCAATGCTCCATTACATTCGGCAAACCCGGTTTGCGACACAATGGAATCACTCAGATCGGGTGTTCTAGCCTATACAGCTTACTCATCAGACTTGGCTCCTTCCGAGTACCACTTGTTTGCAGCGCTTTGATTCGAATGAAGATGTCAAAAAATGGCTCGATGAATGGTTCGCAGCAAAAGGGGAAAATTTCTATTTGCGTGGCAAATTGTACGAAAGATGGGAAAAATGTATAACAAGCGATGAAGCATAGTTTGAATAAAGCACTTTTCATTCTTCCAAATTTAACATGTTTTTTTAGTAAGCAAAATCCGCATTTCATACTTGCACACCTATGTAAATGAGTTAGAAACATTTTTAAATAATTTCGCTATTTCTTAGTCTAATTTTATTCTTGTAGGTGAAAACATTTATGATTTGCTCTAAACTGACACTCGTACTAATCAAAAAATTATTATTTATTAAAAATTATCTTAATAATTTTGATGTTCATGTATATAATGAACCACATTCTTCCACAAAATTGTTGGATTTGGTACTCTGCAATTCAAAAAGACTACATTACACAGGAATTACAAAGGAATGATTATTGACATGTACAACAAGTTTGCTCCTATCAAAACAACAACCATTAGCCTTATCATATCTAAATGTTTTACACCTGAAATACAAGAATTTACAAAAAAGATTAATAGTAAATATGGAAAACGGAAAAGTATCGGCCCTCTCAGTAGCTGGTAAGAATATTTGTCTTTAAGAAATAAAGTTACGATACTTAAACGTGTTGAAAAATTGGATCCTAAATTAACGCAAAATGTGTTTTGATGAAAGATAAAAAAATTTGAGGTAAGCAACTCTAATATGCAGGAACAAATACCTTTAACCCCTGATAAACTATGTGTAAAAACATTTCTCTGAATCGGTTAAATATCAAAGACCAGTTGTTCAAGTATTTAACCAAACTATATTCCAACATGATTTTGATTGTTCCAAATTTATTTTTAGTTGGATCTCTTCTGACCAACTTCATAGAGCGCTTTATGCTGTTAAATCTCGGTCTACTGAACTTTAGTTTCAGAATATGTAATTCTGTAATTTCAATCAATATTAGTATGACATGTTATTTATCCTAAATGTATGTTGGAAAATAGCCAAAATTATCCCTATACCTAAAACTAAGAAACTTAATTTAATGTCTGATTTACGACCAACTACCATATTACCCTCTTTATCCAAAGCACCAGAAATCAATATAAAAATTCAAGTGATGAAACATTTGGAAAAGTACAATTTTCTGACCAGAACATGGAACGATCTCTGCGTTACTTAATATATATAACTGATGATATTAGATTCAAGCCAATTTAGTGTGCTTGCTCTTTTAGAAGGCATTTGACCCAATTAAACATTTTAAACTTTGTTAAGAATTATCTTCTGTATTTAGCTTCTCATCGTCTGTCTGTAAACTTATTTAGACTTATATGAATAACAAATCACAGCTTGTTGAAATTAACGGAACATTTTCAGATCTCATGAGTATTAGATATGGAGTACCCCAAGGTTCTATAAAGAGGTCATCATTTTCTCCCTTGTTCATAAATGACATATTTTTTGTTTTAAGTTTTCTAATTTTCATCTTTATACCTTGCATTGAAAATTTGTTTGATAATTTACAGAGGGTTCCAGTGTGGTCCAATAAAAACGAATTGATTCTTAATGTACGGAAGCTAGATAATGATGGTATGGTAATGAAATAATAACCTATTCGCACATCGAGTACTTTTCTGTCAAAATGATGTTAATTGTCAAACATAACGAGATCATTCAAAAATATTTTAACTTTTTATCTGGGTCTGGGAGTTAAATATGAAGCCTAACATCATTCAGAGAGTCTGGTTCAACATAATATAAAAATATAAAAACCAAATCGACTATACTTAGTTAACTTATAAGTTTACGCCAGTCATAAATAAATAAATCTTTCTTTAGACAGCCTCACCGAAAACTCATCGGATAAGTAAATCCACCTTTAGCAATGAAATCGTACTGGAAACATCCACTGGGCCTCTCACAAAGATGTGCTTCTTTTTTCTCTGGCCGCAGTCTTTCTTTATGCAGACTTACTCGTTCAGAGCTAGAACTAAACGTTTGTCTCTTTTCTTGGTTGTTTCTTAAACCTTTTTTGGTGTACTCGGAAATCAGGCTGCCCCGCTAAACGATTATTTCATCGTTTCGTACACTCTCGTGGCTTGTGATCTAACGACCCGCATCTGAAGCATCTTCTCTGACTTTTGATGTCAATTAGCTTCACATTTGACCGGCTCATTCCGAACGCTATAAGAAAATTGTTTCATTACTCGCTCGAACCACGCTCGATCACTGTAACGACGTCCGAACTGAATTTCTGCTCCGATGTTGGTTCAGTATTTGGAATCTAGCTGGTCCAGTTTATCGTATATATTCTCCCTGCCTTAAGCAGAATCGTATCGATACGATCGATCGAGCCTTAAGCTTCGATCCGATTTCTCCACTCCGATTTCCAACTGCTTTTCGGAAGGCTGGACAGTTTTAGCTTTTGGTTCATCAAGTGTGATCATTCCTGATTATGTTGTTGAAGCCGGTGTTGGTGATCGTGATCGCTCTCCAAATTTACCTCTGTGTGCCCGAGCTTCCTACTCCCATCTAACGTTATGCAGTCTCGTCAATAGCTATTTCCTTCGTTTGAAAGACCACGACTTAACAACATTTCCTTTAACTCTTGTGACTTGTAGAAATTTATCTCCGTTATAAGCTAATTGTTGGTGTATTTGCAAAATCCCACTTCTGACACCAAATGTTGCGAACTTCGGACGTTCGATATGGTTTCGGACTGGATTTCACAAATAAAATAGCTCACCTATTTAAAGTTACAAACTTTATTGTTCAACATCTTTAATTTCAGTAATTCATTAGTTTCACTTGTTCACTAATTCACATTTACTGTTCACGACTTTTTCACACTGTTTACTTTTTAACTTGCACTGTACACTGGTTAAATTACAACTGTCTCTGTACTAGTCGATCGCTGTTCACGATTATTTTTTTATTTGTAGTGGTATTCGCAAACATTCTACGTCATCAATTCCCCTGTTTTGATGATTATCGCCGTTGTTAGTTCCAGTATTTAAAATGTCATTCTTAAATTCAATTCCAAATCAGTATTGGAGGAATTCTCGGAGGTTCCAATTCGGATTGAAAATATTTGGTGTATATAACTTAATCACTCGATCACCGTGTGCTATATACGTGCTTAGAGTAGAAATCATATATTTTACTGGAAAAAAGAGACACCATGTGTAAGATGTCTTATTAAACTATGTAAATGATAGCTTCCATCGGTAAAGCCTGAGTCGTAGAATATGAAAGTTATTCGTTTGGCTAAGCTGAAATCTTGTTGCAAACTGGTTGCTTTCTTTAATAAATTAGATTACTAACATTTTGTATAATTTGCTTACTAAACTTTACTTATATTGTTTATATGAGATTAATTAATTAATATTTTTTTTAATTTTCATTATTTTCTGAATTAAGCTTCGCATATATTTATAAATTAATGGCCACTCGTCTTTGCCACATAAATTATTAAGTGATTTGCCATCTAAGGACAGTAAAAAAAATCCTTAATAAAAAAACAAAAAAAACTTACCATTTAACGTATTTTTCCGAACTGCATCCGAAAGAAAGTATTAAATTAATTGGTAATATTTTATGGTGAAAATCTGATTTTTTACTTAACATCGTTTACAGCAAGTTTAGTACCACACAGCCTTACTGAAACTTTGATCTCTAGTAGTATTTATGTCATTCTAAATAACAATTGCTTACAATCAACATACAAGAGCGCAAATTTTTTCTTCGGCTAATATAATTTTACCTGTGCTTATCAAATAAAATAACAATTTTGTTTCCGCAAAAATTTCTCCACAATACAATTTTGACATCTGTTTTCCTTCCTATACGTATACTCGGAAATTCTTGAAAATTCCAATCATATAAATTCAAATACATAGTTTTAGTGAGTTACATTTCGATATAAATTTTAAAACAATAAATAAAAAAAGTTCACTTCCATGTATACTCGACGTACCGAGTATGTATAGAAGGTTGTGTAACACATTTCACCCGTCAAAGAACCGCAAACTCAGCAAAATCGAAACTTTTTTATTGTGCGGTAAATATGTAGATATACGAACTACGTACGTATGTTTGCTTTCATATTTGTGTATTAAAAGTTTCCCTCCGATGTACCAGTATGTATGAGTATGTATGTATGTATATTTAAACGAGTTAAGAATTTGAATAAATGTTGCTTTATACACTTATGTTTATAAATTTATTTTGTTACGTAATTGAATTTCACATAAAAGTCAATTCCTCAACAGATATTCTTATTACGAACTCTGTAAAAAACAAAACTAATAAAAATTTTCCATTTCCTTATTTGAAAAACTTTTTTTTCTGTTTTCATTGCAAGATGAGAAAATTTTTGTTTTTCCCTATTTGCCAGATTGTTTTACTTAAGACCAAAAAAATATTTCACTTTTTTCTTTGTTATGTGGTTTTGACTTCATTCCTGGATTATTATTTGCGATGTGGAAAGTGAAAATACAGTAATTAACGATCTATTAATGGTTCCAAGTATTTAAATGTTTGCATGACGCACAGAAAATAAACCTCAACAATTTATTTACTACCAATTTTAATGATTACATTTAGTTATGTCATGTCTTTCATCTTCCGTTCTTATATTGATTAGTCATTGCAGGGTTTTAATACATTTTTGTGGCTTATTTCATAATTTTATTTATTCCACTGGATATCCAATTATTTTTTGAAAATTGTATTAAGTTGAGTCTTTCAACTTTAAAAAGGGAGACAATGGTGCTTTAAATGAGTTTCTGGACAATCTTAATTGAGGTCGATGTAAAACGGGTTGTTTGGACGCTTTATATTGGTCAGCTATAAAATAATGAACTTGGCAATTGAACAATTTATTCCTTGTTCACTGTTTGGTGTAAAAATCGGAAAGTCGAAAATTATGAGATATTGAATCTTCTCAGATCTCAATTGTATCTTTTAAATCGAATCTTGTATATCTCATATATTGTTGAGGTTGAATCGAATATCAGTAGGAACTCTAAATATTCCTGGAGCTATGTTTATTCGAAACGGAACTGTAGAGGTATAGCTATCCTCGCAAATGTCTCTTAACTCTTTGACCGTTAATAATCACTGACATGTTTGCTACACGTTTTGAAAATGTGCATGTCCCTTCTTCGAGAGAGATGACGATTTTGATTTTAGTAAAAATCCAAACATTCAATTTCAGTTTACTACCGATGACGTTGTTTTAAACGACTGTGTTTGTGACTTGGTACAACCGTTCGAGTACCTTGTCAATTTTATTTTGGCGATTGTAGTATTTCCTCCAATTTGGAAATTCAGTGTCTTTAACCCAATTTTCAAGAGCGGACGGAGAATAGATATTAAAAATTACCGCGGTATTTTATCTCATCGGCTACTATTTAAATAGGGTCAAGAACCGTATTTTTGCTTAATTAAAAATTCCATCTTTGTAAACCAGTATGGGTTTTACCCCGGCCGATCAACTGTGACAAATCTTGTTTTGTTTTCAAATTTTTTGACTTTACGCTGATTATTTATCAATTTCGAACAAAGAGTGTTGTTCATGTATGATTTCAATTCAAATCGTCTAATTTTAATCAGTTGATCTTCGTACATTCAAGTCACACTGAGAGCAGGAAAATCAGACTTTGATAATATCTCATCAGTTGCAATATCTAAGTGATGAGCAACTAAACTTTGAACGTTTAAGTTAACTATAATCAATAGTTTTTTAATTAATTAATTACTTTTTTTTGCCGTTCTTTATTTTCATTTATACGCGCTACTCCTATATTAGAAATGTGTCAACAAAAATCGTAATTTTAACTTGTCTTAACTTTTGACATAATTGTCAGATTTGTATAAATTTATTTGTATAAGTTTATTATTTTAGAGTCATCCTCGATCTTTCTAAAGATATATTAACCACGTTGCTATAATTAATTGTTTAGAAAATATAAACGTATATGTAGATTGCACACTTGATGAACGTAGTTCTACGTCAAAATCAACCGCATTTCCAACTGCTTGTTTTATTTCAATATGCGATCCATCAATAGCCCCTACGACTCCCGGTATACCTGATTGCGACTGAACCGATTGTGACTGGTATACCTGAACTCCTTAAATGTGGAATATGATAATTATAATATTATATAATTATTTTAAATGAAATTAGGTAACTTATACGTTTGATATTTCGCGCTGCTCTTCAGCTGTAGGAAATTTGATATACAACGATTTTAAATTTGATTTTGCATTTATTATTTCCGTAAAGACTAAATGGACCGACTTAAGGTTAAGCCACATCGATCTCCAGTCGAAAAGAAACATTCTTGTTTTGCTAAAAACCACACGCTAAATAGGAATTTCTGTTGAAATGGCACTTTTCCGTTGTCTCCTAGTCGTCCTCGTAGGATTTCGTAAATTTTCTGAATCACATATAAAATCATTAAAACACTTCTTACAACATAGGAAATTTAATAACTTACCTCAAATGTTGGTTTCGACATCCGAAAATGCGCATAAAAATCGTTGAGATTATAATAAGGTATTATAACCTTAAATTCATTTTATTTGTTTTGTGGAACCCATTAAACATTTTTGACAAATAAGCTATCAACCACATTCAGGTTACAACTATGATGAAAGCGGACCTGAAAGCGACGATTGAAAGTGACTACAGTGGGCGAATGAACATAAAAATAAAGATTGAATGAATATTGTGTTTACTATATCATCCTTTGAAGTTTTAATGTTAAAAGGCGTGTTTCGTCAACTAAGCAAAAAAAAAATGATTGTCCGAACTGTGAAGCACTCGCCCTAGCTCCATGTATGGGGATGCTTCACCAAGAAAGGTTTTGGTAAATAAATCGTTTCCACACGGAACCTAAACGCACTTTTCATGAATAAATTGTATTCACGAGGCGCTTGTTACCATCTGTCCTTAAATAGTTTGGAACGGGGAACTTTAATTGGATCCCTTCTTCCATTTCCAGTATAGGCTGGCATGGAACTATGCAATGCGCAGATGGTAACTTAAATCGGCCCTATAGCCGTACGTCTTCGATTTGGATGATGATTGGTAAAGTAAGACAGGAAAATAAACCGCGAAAGAGCAGGGTGTGCTTCAGCCCCAAAACAGATGGCATGGATTAAAAAAACAACGATCTGAAACACGATAGCATAGCCTGTTCGGAATTTAAACTTAAAAAGTGAATCACAACATTGGATTGGCCATCTCAGTCACCTGATTTCAATCCGATCGAAATTTATGACCACTCATAAAGATTAAGATGAAAATGTACCATATAAAAAATTTGAGCGCTTTACAGTGAGATGTTCGGAAGATATGGAAAAATGTATCACACAAGTATGCAGAAAATTTGGTTGATCGTATGGGCAAAAGGGGCCGGGCAATTATTAACAGTAATTGTGACTTTACTGTATATTAGTTGATCGCGCCCAAGTAAATACAATAAATTTTCATAATAAAAAAAAAAATCGTAGTTTTATTTTAACTTAGTTTGCCGTATACGCGTTCTTCTTGCACATACGAATTTATGGAAAAAGATTATGATAGTGAAGTTTGTGCTAAAAATATTATTATAAAGTTACACTGTTAAATTTATTATTTTTCCTATTCGAATTTATTTTCAAAAGAAAATTATAAAATTGGATTCATTCTAAAAGTTGTGCCGTCGCATCTAGAAAAATCTTCAGATTCTGGTTGACATTTTTGAGAAGGTAAAGCATACACTTATTCTTAAGATTTAAGTAATGTATATTTTTGTGATTCGTTTTATTAAAAAGTATATTTAGAAATTAAGCATTTTCTATCGTTATAGTGATTGGCAGGGTTTGGCTATGCCTGTAATAGAATTCATGTTTTCATTTATACTGCCATTACCAGAGATGTTTACTGAGGTTTTTTTTTACCAAATAACAAAAATTTTACGTGTGTGCGAACATATAAAAATACGTTTCGACGGAATACTCTGGCAACAATTGTTGCGAGGCTAAAACAAACTAATAATTATAATAAATTAATTCAATAGTCCCATATAAAGACATGGTTTTTATGATTGGCCTTGGTATGAAGTTTAATACAAAAATGCCAAATGGTCGGTCCCTGGGGTCAGTCACATGACTAACAAGCATTAACTGCCACAGTTGTTGCACCAAACTTCAAACGAAAATTTTGTTCTACAGAAGTCAAAAGTCCCATATATAAACATGTTTTTTTATGATGTGCTTGGTATGTTCTTTAATACAAAAATGCCAAATGGTCGGTCCCTGGGGTTGGCCATATGAATAACAAGGATTAACTGCCACAGTTGTTGCATGAAACTTCAATGGATAATTTTGTTATACAGAAGTCAAATTCCCTTATATAGACATGGTTTGGGATTGGTACTATGTTTTAAAGATGTTTGAAACTTTATAGTTATGATAAATATTTCAAGTTAAATGAAGATCGAACTATTAGCTAAATATATATAGAGGTCCTGGACTAAAAATTTCATACCGCTGATCGTAGAGATGTCCACAAGTTCTCACTCAACTTTTCGAATAGATTACACAATCTTCTACCGTTATAGTGATTGGCATGCGATAACGGGTTGGCTATGTCTATAATAGAATTCATGTTTTCATTCATACTGTCATTACCAAAGTTGTCCACGGCATCTCGTCTACATTTTTTGACAGCTTATAATATTTTCTGTCTATGGAACGATAATGGGCCAATTTTAATAAGTCTAACAACGATTTTTGGAGTTTTGAAATTACGTGATTTTCACAAAAAAAAATTTATTTCCTTCTACAATATTTTAGCAATAGTTCCAATTGGATTTTAAATTGACACTCCCAAACAAGCGACGAACCCGTTTTAATAGATTTGAAAGTATACTTTTTCGAGCCTGTGAAGTATTCCACGGATTTTTCCACGGCTATACGTATACAAATCTAATTGGAATTTCATTCAATCTAATTAAATTCTTATTGTATGTATAAGTATTAGTGTATTGTACACTGTTATGATTTTTAATTCACAAAATTTTTAATAAAAATGTAAATTAATCGAATAAGTTTTAATTCAAACATGTTAATATAGGAGTAAAGAATATGTTTTAATAAAAACTAGATCATTAATCGAACATTTTTATTCACAAATATGTGAACATGTAAAATTAAGATTGCAACAAGAGACAGATATAGCTATCACGAAACTTGTATTGAATAAGAAAGGTAATGTAATGATCTATGCCCAGCATCAATAAAACCTGAATCACCATCTCTGTGGATCTCTGTAACTTTTTCATTGTTTTTCATTTTTAAGATATTTTTCTTTGAATATTTTTGGTTTTCCCATACTATCTTGTTGATCGTAATCGTCCATAAAGTTCAGTTTGTATGTGGGTGCGTGTGTGTGTTATTTCAATTACTTCTGTGGGTAAAAAACGTATTGCACACGTGCAATGCACAACATTTAACATGTAACATTTAAGAACAATTTAGACCAAAAGAATTTTCAACGGGAACTAGGTACTTATCTTAAATATGAAAATAAATTTTTCTGCCATTTTCAAGCAACACAACAAAAATTGCAAGAGAGTTTCATAAATTTGTACACGGGAAAATTGTTTAGATTTAGATTACATAACCTTTGAATGAAACGAACTGTAATTGTATTCAGAAAATTATATTAGTGTTAGAAAATTATATTGGTTCGTATGTGTACTCATATGTGTGTAAAATAAATTATTGATTGAGATTTGCTACCAAACAATTTTCACATTTTTCCAGACGACATAAAAAATTAAATTTGAATTTTGATTCTTGGGATTTTTAAAAAAAATGATCGCTTGGCAACAAAAACTTCAAAAAAAAATCTACAATATTAAAACAAAAAATTAATTTCATTATAAATTGTTGCTCTATTTATTAATAGTAAACGCATACATAATATTATATACAATCAGAATTTACTTAAATATACAGTAGTGGTCAGATAAATGTTACCATCCAAAAAATTTTGATGTTTCGAAAAAAAATTCAATTTTTAACCATTTATATTCGATTCATTTTCTGTAATAATAGACGGAATACTAAATTACTAAAATGGAAAGGCAGCTAATTATGGAAAAAAAAGGAAGTTGAACAAGAAATATTTATTTAAATTAAAATTAAAAGTATTTATTTGTTAGCACAATCAAGTAATTCATTACAATAAATATTAGTAAAAATGAAACTAATTTTTAAAAACTTTCAAATAGTTGCAAGTATGACCATTGAGAAGTATTTTAATATTTGGTTTGCCTCCCCCGGGCTATAATGACGGCTGAAATCCTATCGGCTATGGAGTTAATAAGATTTCTGCAATATTCCACCGATATCTCGTTTTCCCAAGCTTCAATTAGTGCTTGCTTTAATTGTAATTTAGTTTTTGGGTTTTTGCCTACTGACCCGCTTCTTTAAAATTGCCCAACAATTTTCTATCTTGTTCAAATCGGGACTGTTCCCAGGCCAGCTCAGTTTTTCCATTTCTATTTGTTGGACATATTCACCTGTTTAATGTAGAAGTAGATACATCGTCCATTACAATACAATTCAATTGCCAATATGATACCGACAATTTGGTGTTTTTGTATAAAATCATACCAAGCCCATCACAAAAAACCATGTCTATTTATGGGACTTTTGACTTCTGTAGAAAAAAATTTTCCATTGATGCTTCATGCAACAACTGTGGCAGTTAATACTTGTTATTCATATGACCAACCCCAAGGACTGACCATTTGTCATTTTTGTATTAAAGTACATACCAAACCCATCATAAAAACCATGTCTCTTTATGGGACTTTTGATTTATGTAGAACAAAATTTTCCATTGAAGTTTCGTGCAACAACTGTGGCAATTAATGCTTCTTATTCATATGACCGACCCCAGGGACCAACCATTTGGCATTTTTGTATTAAAGAACATACCAAGCCTATCATAGAAAACCATGTCTATATAACGGATTTTTGACTTCTGTAGAACAAAATTTTCGTTTGAAATTTTGTGCAACAACCGTGGCAGTTAATGCTTGTTATTCATGTGACCGACCCCAGGGACCGACCATTTGGCATTTTTGTATTAAACTTCATACCAAGGCCAATCCTGAAAACCATGTCTTTATATGGGACTATTGAATTAATTTATTATAATTATTAGTTTGTTTTAGCCTCGCAACAATTGTTGCCAGAGTATTCCGTCGAAACGTATTTTTATATGTTCGCACATACGTAAAATTTTTGTTATTTGGTAAAAATTTGACTTCAGTAAACATTTCTGGTAATGGCAGTATAAATGAAAACATGAATTCTATTACAGGCAAAGCCAAACCCTGCCAATCACTTTAACTATAGAAAATGCTCAATTTCTAAATATACTTTTTAATAAAACGAATCACAAAAATATAGAACCAGAATCTGAAGATTTTTCTAGATTTGACGGCACAACTTTTAGAATGAATCCAATTTTATAATTTTCTTTTGAAAATAACTTCCAATAGGAAAAATGATAAATTTAACAGTGTAATTTTATTATAATATTTTTAGCACAAACTTCTCTCGCTCTCTCTAGCTTCATATCCCATGAAGGGATTTTGCCGCCCGCACTATGGTCCTCCAGCCGTCTCGGTCCATCGCTCTCGTCCTCCAGTTTCGACATCATAGTGCATGTAGATCTTTTCGACGTCGTCACGCCAGCGCAGTCGGGGTCTTCCTCTACGACGCACACCGGCTGGTTGTTGATGGAACACTTTATTGGTCATCCGTTGTTGTGGGGACCTTGTAACGTGGCCGAGCCATCTAACTCGATTGGATTTGATGAATCCGATAATATCGCAACCTCCAAGAATTTGCTTTATCTCGTGGTTCATGCGAATCCGATATTCATTGTTCGCGACTTTAATTGGACCGAAGATTGAACGAATGACCTTCCTTTCGAAAGTTGATAACAATCTACAATCTTTAGTGATCAAGGTCCAGCTGTCGCTTCCGAAAACCAGCACAGGTCTTATAAGTGCTTTATAAAGTGCGAGCTTGCACGAATGCGACAGATGTCTAGATCGCAATAATTTTGATTGAGCGTAGAAAACTCGATGTGCGGCAGCGATTCGGGCTTTTATATCTGCCTGCATGTCATTTGATGATGTTATAACTGACCCGAGGTATTTGAAGTTTTCGACGCTATCAAAGTTATGGTCGCCAATTCCGAGATTTATCATGGAGATGTTCCTGGGTGTTGATACAAATTTGGTTTTGGTACTGTTCATCTTCAAACCAAGTCTTCTTGCGCAGCGATCGAGCGGCACGAAACTGTCTTTGATATCGCTAGGTATTCGGCCAAGAAGTACGATATCATCTGCATATCCAAGAATTAGGCCTGCCTTATTAAATATACAGCGCGAAGTTTCAATGTTGCTTTTCCTCACTACGTACTCAAGGGCCAAATTGAACAGCACAGGCGCGAGAGCATCTCCCTGTCGAACACCAGATGTTATTTCGAAGGAGTCTGACACAGTTCCTTCGATTACAATTCTACATACAGACTCGGACGTTGTTAATTTGCACAGAGAAATGAGTTTCTCTGGAATTCCTAGGCATATAAGCGCGGCCCAAAGGTTATCGCGGTTTATACTGTCATATGCCTGACGGAAGTCTATATATAATTGATGTATGGTTATGTTGTACTCCCATCATTTTTTCAAGATCATCCTCATGGTGAAACACTGGTCAGTGGTCGATCGGTTGGGACGAAAACCACACTGATAGTCGCCAATGATGTTTTCGGCGAAAGGGAAGAGTCTGGCAAGTACAACATTAGCCAACACTTTGTAAGCAGTGTTCAATAGAGCTATACCATGATAGTTTTCACATTTAAGACGGTCGCCTTTTTTATGCAACGGACATATGAGTGCGGTCTTCCAATTCTCCGGCAACTCTTCTTGGTCCCAAACACAAACGACGAGATCGTATAAACTTGTTGCAAGAGTAGCGCCTCCGAGTTTAATTAATTCTGCGGGGATTCCATCGAGACCGGGTGCCTTGCCGTTTTTCAATCGACTAATAGCTGCGTCTACTTCCTCTGCTGTGGGATATTCGACGAAGACCTCATCACCTGGAGAAGCTATTGCTCTAATGGGGGTCACGTCGTCATTCCGATTTAGGAGATTTTGAAAGTAGGTTTGCCATACTGAGAGAACATCAGCCACGTTTGTTCTCAATACTCCATTCCCGTCTTTTATGGCTGTACTTCTTGGGTGGAAATCTTTAGTGAGATTCCTGGCATTAGCAAAACAGTCCCTTGAATTTCCTACTTCCGCTTGGAAGCTGATGTTTTCGATGCATAATCTCATATGATCGCGTTTCTTTTGACGAAGGTATTTAGTCGTGGCTTTCCTGGCGCGGAGATATTCTGCATGTGTAAGCTTCTAGTGTTGCGAGCCAACCATTTTTCACGAAGGTTTTGTTTATTTGCGACGATCAGGCGACATTGATCATCGAACCAATCATTGCGGGGTCTCGGAGGTCTTCTTCCGATAGTGTTTTGCGCCGCGGTGGTAATGGCTGACTGTACTGTGTGCCACTGCTCCTGGATGTTAGAAGGAGCTTCTTCGCCGTTGCTGGGCCGCTCTAGATAGGTAGTGACAGCTGATTGGTAACTCTGCAGTGACGTTTGGTCTTTTAGAGCATCAACATTCCATCGAACGGTTTTTTGTGCTTGTCTGTTGAACGTAGATGACAGTTTGCACTTATATCTAAAAACGACAAGCATATGATCGCTGTCCATGTCTGCACCCCTGTAGGATCTAACGTCAGATATACTGGTCGAGTGTCTCTTAGACACCATGACGTGATCAATTTGGTTTTCCGTTCTTCCATCATTCGATCTCCACGTTACTTTGTGGATTCTCTTATGCGGGAAAAACGTACTTGATACAACTAAGTTGTACATTAATGCCAGGTCGGTGACGCGTTGGCCTTGGCCGTTGTTGTTACTAGTTAGATGCAGACTGTTACGACCGATGTGCGATGTATTTTCTGCATTCCTACCGATTTTTGCATTAAAGTCGCCCACGATGATTTTAATGTCGTGGTGCGGTATGTTATTGATGACTTCCTCCAGCTCGACAAAGAATAAATTTTTGATGTCATCAGATTTATCTTCGGTGGGTGCATGTACATTAACGATCGTGATGTTAAATTTCTTAGTGCGAAGTCTGACTGTGCACATCCGCATGTTGATAGGGCGGAAATCGATGATATGGTGCTTCACGCGCCGACGGATTAGGAAGCCAACTCCAAATTCTCCTCCGTTCTGATGGCTGCTGTAATGAAGAGTGTAACCATTGGTGATGTCATGGATCCCACTCCCAGACCATCTAAGCTCTTGTAGTGTCAGTACGTCTAATGTGTAATTTTTTGCTTGGTTTGAAAGGTTCTGGAGATCTCCAGGTCTTAAGAGGCTAAGCACGTTCCATGTTCCCATTTTTAAAGCGTTGTCCGTGTACAATTTCCGAGATCGAGTTTGTAATGAATCCGATATGGTAATCCGAGGCCTTTGTTCAGGGTTCATAACTTAATTGTTTTTATGAGGGAAGGTTGTTGGCCTGCCGCTCAACCCGCTTATTACGTGTGTGGGTCACGTACTGGTGAGAATCTTAAGGCATCCAGTCCTACCTTGAAACACATTTATATAGCGAGCCGCTTGATACAAGACAGACGCCCGCTTCAGCCGCTCCTAACCTGGAGAACAGACGCTGGTTTGGTATTGGTTTTAGGGCGCCAATAACCCGCCCTGACATGTAGTGTCCATGACTATAAACAGGATTTAGTCTGCTCGTCTCCACTACACCGCCTGATTCATTTAGCGTTACCCAGGGAGCACCGGCGAGGAGGTATGAATCTCGGACTTCGCCCCCCAGCACAAACTTCACTATCATAAAATATTTAATATGAAATTTTTAAGCAGAAATTTTTTAAAACAACTTTTTTGATACCTTGGCGATATGGTGAAAAATCTCGAGGTCCAATATTTTCATCATTTCAATTTCTATACTTTTTTAAAAAAGAAAGTAAAAGACAGTCATACCGGTATGACCAGATGCAAATGTTGGATCCCTATACTAACCTATAATAACAACATATATTTACAAAAAATTATTTTAACAAAGAAAATTTAGGTACAGTGTTGCTGATAGAAGGAAATAAACAAAGAAATTTCAATTATAAGACAACTGTTTTCTATCTTCTCTCTAACAAACATGATCCTTCAGGAACAGAAACCCCTTACGGGCTTAGAACACCTAGCCAGTTCGGTCAACGAATTTGGCCTTTAAAAAGATCACATTTATTCAAATAACCAGGTGAACGGAAAGAAATCGAAAGGAAAACTCAGTTTCAACTTTGCAACTATTGCGTCATTTACATTGATCGAATCACTTTGATACAATTTGTAACTGTTGTTCAGTTGTTTTTATGCTAGAATTTTTTTAATCCTACAAATAATCTTAAGCATATATTCGTAACCGTATATTATGAATGTACGAGTACGTGTATAAAACGAGTGTATCAAATTAAATTAATTTTTTTTAAAAATACTCGTATATAATAAAATTAAAATTTTTATTTATAAGCCGTTTCATAAATATGAAATTTTGATTTACCAGCGTAGTTAGTACGTATTACGAGTATATAATACGTTATAGAGAGTGTATTATTATATAAATTATGAAAGAGCTTTTGTAACACAACTCGACATAAAAATCCAGCTTTTGTTTATACAATAAAATTTAAATTTTTTTTTGTATAATGTACTCGTAAAATAAATTTCCAAAATATTAATAATATTAATATTACAAAAGGAAGAATAAATAAATAAATAATAATTTATTCATTAGATCAGATTAATTTATTAACAAAAATATAAAAATTTTCGTTATTTATTTTGGATTTTTATTTATTTATTTTGCGCCTGAATTTCTACCATACATAGTTATTCTGAAATATATCATAAAATCTAAGCTGCTGTATTCCTTTTCGTTTTGTGTGCATGTATGTACCAATATTCCTTTGTTGTCGAATCATTAAATGTTTTTATAACTGAAGATGTATCGTATAACATACTCGTACTCGTATAACATACACACTAGGAAGATGGAACAAAAAGCTGTAGAACGTTTGGAAAGCTTTAGAAAATATTTTTTATTTTTTTAGAATTTTTATAAATTAATTTTTTTATTTTTGTTAACAAAAGTTTTAATTATGTTTTTCCATAAAAATGTTGGTTGTTGTGAGGTTTCTTTATTATAGGACATGTGGTGTATGAGTGTGTATATACGACGTTATATTTTATATCGTCATATAGATATATGTAGGTTTGTCTAAGCTACATACATTATCTAAGAAAGATTTTTATTTTGTTTTTAAGAAAATTAAAATTCATAACAAACTTTTATCTCTTTCCAAAAAGATTTTGAACTGGTATTACTGTTAGTTGGGTGAGTGAGTCTGCCTCTCCTTATATCCTAATGCAAACATTTAATTTAAATACCTTAGGGCTAATTTGGGGTTAATTTAATAAAGAAAGCATAAACAAACCAAATTTCGTGCAGTAAAAGCTACTAAAACGTTATTTTGAAGGAAAGTCATGTTTATTCATCGCGATAGAAAAATATTAATAGTAATTAGAAAAGTAAAATAGCGATTAACCAAATTTATCTTGTCAGCCCAAAGTTGGGTTCTAAATGCCATAATCAAGTAATAACATTTTTATGGCAACGCGTTTCTTAATATGTTGGGTGTTTTTGCAACGCATGATCCTTGACGTTTAGTCTGCTAACATTGGCGACAACCAATTACTTGATGAATGATTGTGTGATAAAAACATTTCTATATCTCCAGTTATTATTTTCCTGCTAGTAAATAGAATTTTTTTTCGAAAATCCGGAACTTGAGGACCAGAACGAATAATTATAACCGAGAGAAATGTCTTTGTGCGCACATCCGCTTGAACTCAAACAGAGCAAAGCCCTGGTTTCGAAATCGGAAGCGGAAACCGAAAAAAATCACGTTAGGCGTCTTATAATACTGGATTACGGCTTCCCCACCGACAAAATAAAATTAAACGGATCAAGTGTTAGAATTTGAAAGCCTATATTATTTTCATTAGGAAAACAAACCAACTTATGAGAATTTATATGTAGTCTTTCGCCTTGGGCCTGGAGGTATCAATAATAATTCAAACGATACTTCCGTTATTTCCAATATTGTTGTCGAGATTTATAATTCGCGTTTATGCAGATGTTCACATAGTCTATCTTTGTTGCATTCGAAAAAAAAATTATTACCTGCTTTTCACACTCCCCAAATTGGGATAAAAAAAATTCGTAACACTATAATAATTTTTTTTATGTTTATTTTGTTGAGAAAAATGTCACACTAAAGCCATTTGTTCGAATTTTTTCCATTTGTAACCAAACATTTATTAACTAATAATCAAAAATAAATATTTTCATTGCCACAATAATTTATTCCTTATAACATTTTTATTACATCAAAATAATGTCCGTACGACTAGAAATTTATCCCACCAAAGTCAAAAAAAAAAACTTTATAATTTTATCAAAAACAAAAATGGTGCACTTGAAAGCCAAATTCAAACTTTTCTTTAACAATACTCAACTTGACCTTCCACATTTCAAAAAACGACTCACTTTTCAAAAAAAAAAAACTCGCACCACAACAACGAACGCCAGAATGTTCTAGAAGAATGTTTTTTCTTTTCTGTTTTTGTGAATGTAAATTGATGCAAACGAGAAACATACTATATAACAAAAAACATTCCTCTAGAGCGCATTACTTGTCACACACCCGATGCACATTGGTATCGCTCTCCCACTTAATCGACGATCGCGCGGCCTTATCGTATGGCGGAAAACGAGGATTAAAAAAAATATTTTAGTACAACAGATGTCGCGTGTTCGTACACAGGTGGCATAGTGATCAAACGAAATAATACGTTACCGTGGAATAAAAACAAAGAAAAACACTCAAAGGGAAGGGAAAGGAATATTAAGACCATATGGAGTCGTAACAAACTACTTATTTTCTCCTTGATCTTGAACCACTAAAATTACGCATGATAAGCGTGTCTAATTTTTTGGTTAAGTTTAGGTAGCATCGTTTTCAAGTATTCTATAAATTCTCTATATAAAACGAGCCGTTTACAGACAGTATCAAACAGCAGCATATTTTTTTTGCTTTTAGGCAATTTTTATTTAACTCAAAAAGGTCATTAAAAAACAAAATATACAGTGCTGTGAAAAAAAATTAGGCAAACATATTTTATTGCAAATTGGATTATTTTTTTGCTAAAATTACAAAACTTTTGAACGCAATTTGCTTATTTTTTCAATTTAAATACATGTATGACGTAAAAATTATCTGCAATTTAGGGGAAAAACCCCGAAAAATGCCATAATATTCAAAATACGGTGATTGGAGTTAAAGTAATGGAATAAATTAAACACTTATTTTTTAATTTTTTTTTGTTTTTTATTGATTTATAGAAGTTCTATCTTTAATATTAAAGTTTTAGTGGACCGCCATTTTCTTTTATTACAGCGATACACCTCCGATTCATTGAATTTGATAAATTTTTCAAAGTTGATGGATTCCCAAATCGTCATCAACAAACTTTTTAAAGCTTGAATCGATCTGGGCGCTTTCTTGCTACTTTTAGCTTCATTATAGACCAAATATTTTCAATGGGATTTAAGTCTGGACTATACGGGGGCCAGCTCAACACATCGATACTTCTTTCTTCGAAGTACTTGTTTACCTTTAAATGAAGAGATAAGAAAAAAAAAACATATTTTTAACAAATTATTTATGTTTATCTGAAAGCCAATCTTTTTATCTACAATTCAAATTTAATAACTCACAACTTTGGCAGTATGGCACGGAGCGTTGTCCTGTTGAAAAATAAATTTGCAAGTTTCGCCAAAAAGCTTTAAAACAGAAGGCCCAAATTCGTTGTGTAGGACCTGCAGATGAACAGCTGCTGTAATGCTGCAACTAAAGAAGCACAATCGACCGGTTTCATTTCCAGAAAAGCATTCCTAGACCATAATTCCTTTCTTTTTCAGTGGAAGTCTTAAAAGACATTCGTTGCCAAGCCTCTCGCTCGGTTTTCTTCTTACCAGAATTCTTCAATCTCCAACACACAGCTTGAATTTTGATTTATCGAGGAAAATCGCATCATTTCACATCTCTGGAGTCCAAGAAACATGCCCATAGCAAAAGTTGTTTTTTCACTAGTAATGTGAACTCAGGCTTCTGGACTAGTTTAAGTGCTCTCAAACCAGCTTTAACAAGTTTTTTCTCACTAAGCTGGCTGAAATTTCTTTTTCTGTTGCTCGCTCAACATCCCGCCTTATGTCCGATGAAGTTTTAAAACGGTTCCGACGACATTGTAATATTATGAAACGATCTCCCACTGCCGTTGTCTGTCTGGGCCTTCCAGAGCCTTTCTTTCTTTGTGTACTGCCCATCTCTCGCAATTTTTTAATATTCCACGCGGCAGTACTTGTAGGAATGTTTAATCTTTCAGCTATTTCACGCGTGGTTAAATTTTCTCGCGCCCAAATCAACATATTGCTTTTACACTGCTTACTAACTTTTCCCATTTTTTAAACTAAAATTGCACTTTATTCTTTATTTGATTAGGATCACTTACAGAATAACTTAATCTTACAAAATATGCACTATTTATACTCAAAAAAAAAAAATACTCGCAATAAAACATCTGAACCCTAATGTCGGCCAAGAACGCTAGGCGTAAAATAAAATAATTGCTTGACCAATTTTTTTGCACATCAGTTACGGGCTTATACCGATGTAAAAAAAACAAAAGGCGGTCAAACAAAATATTAATATTAAAGATAGAATTTCTATTAATCAATAAAAAACAAAAAAAAAATAAAAAAAAATAAGTTTTTAATGTATTCCATTACTTTAATAATAAACACATTTTTGACAACACGACCAAAGTTATTGGTGCGATAAAGTAGAAAAAAAACTACGTGACCAGGACCTAATAGCGTGTAAAGCGGATAAAGGCAATACAATAACCGTGCTCACAAAAAACGATTACTGCAATAAAATTTCTGATTTTATTACAGAAAGCAAAGCAATAGAGCTTGGCAGAGATCCAACTAAGTCTTTTAAGACTTCGGTTAGTAAGAGTATCAACCAATGCCAGAAGTTATTTGATGGAACTGGTTGGAAGTACTCGGTATAGATATGTTGATGACATATTATGTCTATGGAATGGAACTGATAGACTGTTAGACTCTTTCCTTACTTGGTTAAATTCTCAATATCCCACCATTGATTTTACGTTAGAAAAAGAAGAAAACAAATGTATTAATTTTTTTACCTTGAATTTTGTTACTCAACCTATGACTCATCGCCTACCTGCGCGATCCGTAGATTAATTTTTACTGCTTATTTTTTGTCCCTCCTTCTTTTATTTATATTTTGCTTTTTTCTACTATATAACAAAAATTTTTACTAATACAAATCAGTAGATACTCCTGATGATGATCTAACAAGTCGAAATCGATCGAGTGATTTTTTAAACTTTTTGAAAATTATTCAAAATAATTCTGCGAAACAAAAAACAAGTGATTATTAAAAATGTGTTTATTAAGTATAAGTGTGTTTCGCCAAGTGCCTACGGTAAATAGCGTAAAAACCATTACTTTAACTTCAATCACCGTATTTTGAATATTATGGCATTTTTCGGGGTTTTTCCCCTTAAAAATTATTAAAAATGTGTTTATTAAGTATAAGTGTGTTTCGCCAAGTGCCTACGGTAAATAGCGTAAAAACCATTACTTTAACTTCAATCACCGTATTTTGAATATTATGGCATTTTTCGGGGTTTTTCCCCTAAATTGCAGGTAATTTTTTTTTTTTTTTCATAAAATTACGTCATACATGTCTTTAAAATGAAACAATAAGCCAATTGCGTTCAAAAGTTTTGTAATTTTATCAAAAAAAGACTCCAATTTGCAATAAAATATGTTTGCCCAATTTTTTTTTCACAGAATTGTAAATAAAACGCACTTTAGTTTCGAAAAGAAGACAAAATTTCCTTAAGTTGAAGCAAAATTGTTTTATGAAAAGTGTTACTTCCTCAAGATACATGCGTTGAAATCAGAGTATTTTGTCAAAACAAAATGTCTGTTCCGAATTTTTTTTTGATGCAGTGTAGTCTAGCAATGTTACGGGTTTCTGATCGGTTAATTGAAGATGACCGACTACCAGTAATGGCGGATAATGGCTTCATTAAATTGTTTTATTTATTATACGAGAACGGAGTGAAGTTTATGCCAAAATATGCACTGTGTTCTATAAGTCACTAAAATTGAAAAAAACACTCGAAAATTGAAATTCATATTAATATTTGAAAATTTTTAATAAACACAAACATTTCGACAATAAAAGTAAAAAACTTTTAGTTTTTGTGAATAGTTTTGAGTGAATTTTATAAAATGAAATTTTTTAAAACAAAACACTACGAAACGCACAGAGGAGATCGAAGTGGTTCGAAAGTAGTATTTGATGTAAAAAATAAATCTTACCTAACCATATGCTCGGAAATCTCTAAGATTTTTATTATTCGAGAGAGAAGAACATCATTGAATGTAATACGAAAATTCATATTAATTAAGAACTACTCGATCACCTCTGTGCGATCCACAGGGCCGAGTAAAATAATTTCAAATCTTTAGTATCGTATTATACACTAAATAATGTTTTCTCTCGAATAACAAAATTCTTTGAGATTTCTGAGGATATGATTAGCTAAGATTTGTTTCTTACATCAAATACTAGTTTAGAACCACTTCGATCACTTCTGTGCGGTTCGTAGTATGTTTTGTTTTAAAAAAAATTTATTTTATAAAATTCACTCAAAACTATATACAAAAATTGAATAATTTTTAAATATTATTATGAAAGTTCAATTTTCGAGTGTTTTTTCAATTCCAGGTACTTATATATATATATATATATATATATATATATATATATATATATATATATATATATATATATATATATATATATATATTTATAAATCACAGTGTATACTTTGTTATTGTGACATAAACTTCACTCGATTTATACGAGTACTATTTAATGTTTGAATTCTTCTACAATTAGTATTGTGGGTGTTACCAAGTTATGCATAATATTTTGTACAGTCCAAAACCATTTTTTGGACAAAATATAGATTTTTGCACATTTCTTAACAGTGTAAATATAAAAATTAATTTTGGTTTTAAAAAAGATAAAATTTTTGGATGTCACATTCTTGTTTTCAGAAATAATGATAATCATGACGAATATGCGCGATTTTTATGTGAAAGGATGTTGTTGTAGCCTACGGCAAATTACACGAATCTCAAAAATTTACTCCCATAGTGGCTGTATTTGGGATACAAATCAGTGTTGAGGTGTTTCTTTATAATTTCGAAGCTTTATTCAAAGAAATTGGTACAATGTATTTTATGCAACGTATTGTCCATCGTTGGCTACGACTTTTTCCATCTTCCAGGCAGCAAATGAATTCCGCGTCGAAAAATCTCATCGTGTTTGAGGCAATCCAAGAATCGACCTAATTCATGGCTTCTCCGTAGTAAAGTGCTGCTCGGCCAGGCCATGAGTCATTGGCCGGAACAAATGGTAGTCGAAAGGAGCAATGTATGGCAAATAAGGCGGGGGGGGAGGGTAAGACATCACGTTGAAGCGACTCCAAAGCTTCCTTGACAACTCTTGCAACATATGACCGATTGCTTGGCATATTGTGGGCGTTTAAGCTTCAATGCTCGGCTTAATTGCATCAATTGTTGTTGATAATGTTTTACAGTGACGGTTTCGTAGCTCATAGTAGATCACTTCGAACTGATCCCACTTTTCTTCCCCCATCATGGCTCGATGCAAGAAAAACCCTTCCGACTTTGTTTGTGAAGCAGTTGTTTGCACGTGAAAACCGGCGGTCAACTTCTCTCGGCTTGAGTTCACAGGAACACAATTTTCTTTTTCTTTTGCACCCTATGGTCTTGAGAAAAGTCAAGCTGAGTCGCTTTTTAAGTCACTCCAAAGTTTCAGCGAGCTCCTCTTGAGTTTGGCTTGAATCTTGGTCCAATAACGCCTCCAACTCAGCTCGTCAAACTATACAGGTCTTCCGTCTTGGTTTTTGTTACTGGTGTCAACATCATCACTAGTTTTTGCAATACCGGTAGATCGATTTAGCGATTTACCGGTAAATCAAGTCAAACTTGCCTACCGTCATACCGGTAAATCACCTCTAAAATATCGGTATTTCGGTAGATATGTATTAGAGTTTTAATTACACAGCAGCATGCCATGAAGCTAGCCATTCTAGTAGTTTCACACATTCAAGTAATACACAAATAACAAAATAATTTAAAGAAATTGTTGAAAATAATTTACGAGCCGTAATCATACGTTTATCTGGACGTGATTGCATTTCTTTTAATAGAATTTGTACATCTTATGATTTACAAAAATTACTAAAACATAAAGCATATAAAAAACATTCCGAATTCGTCGAATACAGTAAAAAAATGGTACTAGAATATGGTTAGTCCATACAAACTACATTGAAAAAAAGACATGTCTTTAAGAATAACTTAAGATAAAGCTTTTAGCCTCACTTTCGATGTAAGAAAGCATCGTTTTATGAATGTAAATGTACATTCATTTCGAAATCTTGGTTTAAACCGAACTCTACGGTCATTGTCAGCTGAAAAATGTGCTACCATTTTTAATACTAAACTTACCGAATTTGGTATTTCGCCCAAAAACGTAACTTTAGACGGCGCTTCTGTAATAAAGAAAGTGAAGTAGCTTGTGCGTTGCTCACGGTATCCAATTGGCCATACTTAAAGCGGTATATAAAAGAGATAATTTTGTAGTAGAACAAAATTCAATTGACGTAAGTAACAATAAGATTGATATCAATTCCGTTGAAGAAGATTCAGTTTACGAGAAAACCGAAGATTTAAAAATAATAAATAAAAATCAACACTCACTAACTAAACATCACCAAAACGGCCCAATTATCGCTAAAGTACGACACGTGGATCTAGTTTTTAAAAGATTAAAAACGATATTTGGCAAAAGGATACCAAAAACGACTTGACATCAAATAAAAGCATGCATCCGCAAACGTTTGATTGAAATCGAACCCGAGATATCCTTCTCAGAACCAGAATTAAAAATATTGTCAACTATAGTAACAGCTTTGTTGTCAATAAAACATCTTTATAATGTGGGTATTACGTTAAAGTTCATGGTCGATAAATTACTAAACAGAATACGTCCTTCAACGAGGAACTAAAGGAAGCTCTTATTTTAGAATTATAGAAAGATTTACAGTTTATTCTTATGTAGACAGGGTGTCCCAGAATGGATGGATAGCCTTAAACACCTTATAGTAGAGCTATTAGGCGCTCAAAATAAAATACAAAAAAACATATATCCCAAGTAGTACCTATAAGATAAATAATTTTTTTTTAAAGTCCATTTTTTCACATGCACTATAAATAGTATGATTAGTTGTTGCACTTTTATTGAAAAAAAAATCTAAACTGAGCGTGTTTGGTGAAAAAAAAGGAATGAGAACCTAAGTTGCTAACTATTTTAAAAATATGCGTGTTTAATGCAAATTCTAAAATGGTATAATACATCCTTTTATCTAATGTAAATACGAGTTATTGCTATTAATATGCAGAAGGAGTAAATTCGATTAAATAACCAAATTTTCAAAATTGGATTATTTCTTGTCTTAAACTGTACCTGATGATAAGAGCTTCATAAAAAACAACGTTACACATTGATAATAATTTATTTAATTAATGTACATTTACAGTAAATGCTCAAACTGTCTGCCACCGACTCTGATATACGCCCTACATCTCCAAATAAAAGCTGTTTTGAGACGTCGCGCATAACGCCGTTGAGTAATTTTTGAAGCGGCTTTCTGGACACGGCTACGTAACTCTTCTAATCTCCTGATCAGTTTAGAGTAGACTCCGTCTTTGAGGTAGCCCCAGTAAAAAAAAATCCAGCGGATTTCGGTCCGGTGAACGTGGTGGCCACAAAATGGGCCCCAGACGGCTAATCTGTCTATCTGGATATGTTGAATTCAAATACGACCGAATGTTTACTGCATAGTGCGCTGGACACCCATCATTCTGGAGCTAATGAGATTCTCTCACCTCCTCGGACACCTCTTCCAATAAATTTGGCAGATCATTTTGAACAAAGTCCAAATATATTTGGCCAGATAGTTCCCGGCAGTTCAAATGGGCCAATTCTTTCCGTTCAATATGCTAGTCCAATAATTTATTTTGAATTAGTACTGGGATCTGTTTTCTCGCATTAAATGAGGATTCAAAAGTTGTCTGCTGTGAAGATTGAGCATGTTAAAGCATCCATCCCTACTCAGTGTTGATTCATCGCTCCATAGAATATTATTAAGGAATTGCGAATCTCCTTCTATTTTCTCAAGCATCTGTCGGCAAAAACACAATCTTGTGTAAAAGTCTCTTGCTTCCAGAGTACACGCGTCTAATATGGTAGGGGTGGAACTTAATTTTTTTCAATACACGGTGCACATTCGATTTTGGGATACCTGTGCGTCGTGCTATTGCGCTTATAGAGGTAGACGGATCTCGGCAGATTTGCTCAAGCACCGTTTCTTCAGTGTCAATATTAGCGTTTCTTCCAGTGCTAGTACCACCAACACCACTGCCAGGTAATCTTCCTTCCGAGTAACAACCGTGGACTCTGATGAATACGCGATAATCCCGGTGACGCGTGTTTGGGTATCTTTCCCTATAAAAAGCAGTAGCTGCATTTGCGTTGCTTCTGCATTCATCATAAATATAATTCATCTTTGCGTATTCTTGTGACGTATACTGATTACGTGGCATTTTGATACACAAAAATCCCCCATATACAAGCCAGAAAAACGGAATAAACATATACGAAGTTGAACAAGTCGAGTGACGCATTAAATAAATGTTTAATAAAGTTAATGCAGCATGGTTAATACATTTTATGAACCAAAAAGATGGCTAGGGCAGATTACGCTTAGGTAGCAAATATCAAGTTTATAAATCTCTTATCATCAGGTGATAAATGATATATCTTAGGATATATGTTTGGGATTGGGGATATATGTTTTTTTTTTGAGCGCACAACAGCTCTATTTTAAGATGTTTCAGGCTTATCTATTCATTCTGGGACACCCTGTATTTGTGTGTTACCTATTCGAGCCAAAGGATTCAAATGGATTAAAAAATCAAATTATGGAATATTTACCAAAACCAATAAGAACATTGTTGCTGTGCTTCAAAAATCGCTTACAAAGAATTGGAATTTGAAATGGCTCAAGCGGGCGAAACCAATCCCATAGAGGAAATTGTACCATCATCACATGAAACATTAGTATATTAACCCTTAAATATAAATAGGATTTGGCAAAAAAAAGAAGGCCAGTATCCAAGTAATTGATCAAACAAGTACTATCTGCAAAGCGAGTATTGGTTTGTTAAATATAGTAAAAAGGAAGATGACGTTCTTCGAAGAGCAACATATAAAGGCAATATATTTAAATATGGTTCTTAAATACATTTTGTCCGTTCGTCTAACAAGCGTCGACCCCAAACGGGAATTTTCTGTTGCTAGACTAATTGCAACAAAATTTAGATCCAGATTGAAAGACGATGTCTTAAATATACGATGTGTTTTTTGCGAAGACACTTTGCCGACCAGAAGGATTTAGAGATCAACCATAATCCTATTATTCAAAGATTTTTCTGAATTTAAGTGTAAATGTTTATTAACAGTAATGAAATTTTGTTCTGGTTTTCAATGAAGTGAATACAATTCTTGAAATAAATTATGTTCAGATATTTAATTTAAATTGAATTTTTCACGTAATCATATATTTTTATTTACGGTAAATTACCGGTAAACCGTTTTTTTCATAAATTACTTACCGGTTACCGGTTTTTCAAAAGTCGGTAAATTTGCAAACCCTAATGATCACTTTTAAGACGGCGGAACCAGTACTTACATGTTTTTACTGATGGAGCATGTTCCACATATGCTTCACACAGCAATCAGTGTCCGATCAGGTGCAATTTTCTTCAAATTAAAACCACTTTTGTTGGCACAAAGATTGAAATAGCACAAAAAATATGTTGTTTACAGCGAAATGACACATACTGATTTTTATAGGGAAATGATGACGCGTTAACATTTATATAGTTACAAGATGGCCCGATGCTATTTAATACTAGTTAAGTTTTGTATATAAGGCAGAGTTGTGACATAATCCCTCGAACTCAGAATATACTCTGATTGGTTGGGCGTACTAACGAATTTTGTCTGGGAATAGATGAAGAATTAGAGTAATCTATGTGGTATTTTCCAAATTTTTTTATGTGTTAGGAGTTCAACTCAGAAACTATAAACTTAATCCGTCGGTCGACAAGTCACACATAAATGGCGCATCTAAAGAAAAACTCAAATGATTTTTAGTGTTAACCTTGAAACGATTTGTGTCAAAATTTTATGACAGTTGGACCATTTGTTTACAAGTTGCAGTTGTTTTAGTAACGCTACTTTTTTCAAAACGTGTTTTTGATGGAGAAAAATAACTCGAACTTTGGTTTGCTAAGTTTAAACATTTTCCGTGAAAACAATTTTAAAAATTATACAAAATAATCTTCAAAAATGAACTCTTCATGAAAATATTGTGCAAATGTACTAATCTATGATAATTAATTATTAATACTTTCTACTTTCCTACCTACCTACTTTAAAAATTGGATGAAAGCGAGAAACTTGCTAGCGCTTCATGTTTTTGTCGTTGTAGTATTTAATATTTGTGGCTTACCACTGATGAGGGCTCACAAATAGATTAAATGGTTTTTGTTTTACAACTGAACTGTTTATTAAGTTTTCTTTGATATTTATACATTAATTTTGTTTACTTAAGCATAATTAACAATTATAATTTTATATCTATCTTATAAATTATTATAAGTATGTAATGCATGCAAATACAATAATTGCTTATTAATCAGTATATTACATGTGAGTTATCGTGTTACACACATTATATTTAATTGTAGAAAAAGAAATATAAAAATTCTTAGAAAGAGAAATATAAAAATGCTTAGAATAAGCAAAATTACTAAATTTGAAAATATCATGTCATTTACGTTGTTGAGTATAAACATTCTCCCGGGCCTAGCTTTCTAAGTTATAGGCTTCGTTCGGTGGAGGTCTCCTTTTGGTTCGGCATTTGTAAATAATAAAGGCGATTATGCTAAAGGCAATAATTGCATAGAGAAGAAAATAATGATGAATGTCATGGTGTGATACTGGGAGCTGCTCTTCTTGTATCTGTTGTATTCGCTTGTGCAGCTCAGTTATGTCATCCACTAAGGTTGAGTTTTCCAATTGAATTGAGTAGTTTGTACTCCTATCCATCCACTTCATTGATAGGTTGACTTTCGGTAGATATGACGAGTCAATTACGGTTTCCTTGTAGATTTTATAACTTTTTAGAAAAATTGACCCTTCTTTTAAAGTGCATCCGCCTTTAAGAGAAATTATTCCATAGCGTGGTAGTGATACTGCTACGAAATCTCCATCACAGGCTATAGTAGCCTGCCGCTCCTGATCAATTGAGAAAATCCACTTATTGTTTCTCAACTTTATCCATGTATCTCTTGGATTTTGCGATATCCTTTTTACAATGTGGCAGTTGAATGGTTGTTGTGAAGCCAATAGGTCTAATTCACATATAGAATTGTTGTTGTATGCGGAATGAATGGGATGTAGCAACATACAAATATACTCACTGTTGCTATGCTTGCAATGGTTGAACTCGTCCCTTGTCATCATGTAATATTCGTCACGATGTATGGAGGTAACCAAATAGTCCATTGATGCTTGAATGAAGACGCTTTCGTTTGTAGGAAGAGGTATAGGTTTAAATACTTGATATTTCGCCGTGTTCATCAATGGAATTTTTAATTCAAAAATTAAATATTGACCACTTAATTTTCCTCTGCATGATATGATTTGATACAGGCTCAATAATTCATAGTTTTCATTTTGCGAGGGCAGCAGAACGTCTGGAGGCATATGCTGTTTTATATCTTGAAGTGCCTTGTTAAGTTGATTTGGTGGTAGGATTGAAGTGCTCACTGCTTTGTTGTTTGAATTTAAAAGGACATCAATTAGTTTTTGCTGAGTGTCTTTGAAGTCGAGCATCAGAAGAAGTGCGTGAAGGGTTAAAGACGTCAATTTTTGACTGTTGTTGATGTCACCTAATGCAGAACTTATTTGTCGTGTAATAGCTTGCCAATGACGTCTATTTTCTTCATCATTTCGTTTTAAGATGTTTAAAGTTGCGTCAGCAATCGATGTTTGGTTCTTGGCTATCATTAAAAGGTGTTGTTGATTTAATTTAACCTTTTGTATTTCCTCTTCATAGTGCTTCGCATCCCGATCATCTAAAACTCCAAATAGGTCACTTGCCAAATTGCCCACGATATTTAAGATCCCACGTTTTCTTCTCCTTTCTCTGTAGTGAAGTATTACGTTCTTGTCCTCGATTTCAGTTAGAATATGCATGAGCTGAGTGTTGATTACAGAGCATATCTGATGATTGTCTTCAGCTGTTTCCATGCAAAGTTGATCCATGTTCCTTGCCAGACTTCTGTATGCCATCAAATCTGAATAGTAGGATGTGAGGTTGAAGTAAACTACTATTTTCCACTGCTGATTGGTGAATCGGAGATTTCCCAAATTTTCTAGATACAGCCCAGGTTGGTGACTAAGAGTGGTGATGTTGTACATCAGCTGTTCGGTCGATGATACTGGACTCGGCAGCGTAGTGATCGCCACTAAACATAGTAGAAGTAATGGTAGAACTATGAGATTGGTGGCTTTAGGAACCTTGGTACGGGAGTCATTTGCTGACTTATTTTGCGACTTCTCGGTGTCGAAAGGTAGGACGCTTACTTTGGTAATGGGTCTTTTGAATATGGAACCATTCCCACTCTTTACTGTGACTACCCTAGTCAAACCATCGCTGCCAGGATGTAAATCAATGATCCTTCCCAAAGGCCAGTTTCTTGGCGGTAAGTTGTTGTCTTTTATTAAAACAATGTCGTCTACTTTAACCATTGGTTGTTTGCTGGTCCATTTAGTTCTTTGTTGTAGTTCGGTAAGGTAGTCATTTGACCAGCGTTTCCAAAAATCTTGAACCATTTTTTGTAGTAATCTCCACCGATGATTGACAGGAATGTTTTCATTCAGCATATTCGATTCTGGGATAGTTATTAGTGAATCACCAACTAAAAAATGTGCCGGTGTTAATATCAACGCATTTGGATCAGATGAAATTGCTGTAAGCGGCCTTGAATTGAGGCATGCTTCTATTTGTGATGTAACCGTTGATAACTCTTCATATGTGAGGGTTGTGTCTCCAATTACCCGTTTTAGATGGAACTTTAGAGATTTCACTGCTGCTTCCCAAAGTCCTCCAAAGTGTGGTGCAGACGGTGGTATGAAGTGCCACTCAATCCCATTGTCAGCTAGCATTTTCCGGAGGTCAAGATTTGCTTGTTGTAGAGCTTGTTGTTTATCCTTTTCAATCAGTTCTCGGGCTCCAACAAAATTGGTTCCATTATCGCTGTAAATCCGTTTGCAAAGACCTCTTCGAGCCATAAATTTCTTAAAGGCCGCGATAAAGGCTGCACTGGTCATATCGCTGACAACCTCTATGTGCACTGCTTTGGTAGCAAAGCATACAAATAGTGCTATGTATCCTTTGTATGACTTATTCCCACGTCCTTTAGAAACTCTTACTGAGATTGGTCCGGCGTAGTCAACGCCTGTGTTAGTAAATGGACGTGATGGCACGACTCGTTCTTTGGGTAAGCTTGCCATTAGTTGGTGTCTTGTTGAAGCATTGAACCGAATACACGTAATGCATTTTGCTATCTCCGTACGTATGTTGCTTCTGCCGTTCGTGATCCAATATTTGTTTCTAAGATATGACAGAGTTAACTGAGTCCCCCCATGCAATGTTTTAACATGAGCATCTTTGATTAGTAGCTTTGTGAATCTATGTTTTGGAGGCAGTATCTTTGGATGACGGGTATCATAGCTCAGGTTACAATTAGTTATTCTTCCTCCTACTCTTAGTATTTTATGTTCATCAATAAATGGATTAAGCGAGAGGAGCTTGCTTTTTCTTGATATTGAGCCTTCTTTGTTAATCTGCATGATTTCGTTCTGGAACTCCGCATGTTGAATTATTCTGACTAGTTCGTTGTAGGATTCATTAAGTTCTTCAGCAGAAAGTAAAGTTGGCGATCCGCTAACCTGTTTTTTCAAACATTTTTTTATAAATCGTCGACAGAAGCCGACAACGCGAATTATTTTGTTCATGTTTGAAAATCGTTCTATTATCTGTGCAAACGGATTGACTGCAGTTGTTGATGTTGCAAGTGTAACCAATTGTTTAGTTTCCAAAGTATCTTCCTCTTGAGTAGTAGTTTGTTGTGGCCAACATTCGGTTGGAAATTGTAGCCAATCTGGACCCGTCCACCATAAATTGTTGTTCTTTAGTTCTTTCGGACTGGTCCCTCTTGATGCGCAGTCTGCTGGATTGTCGGTTGATCCAACATGATGCCATTGTGATGGACTCGAGTATGTTTGAATTTCCGATATTCGGTTGGCCACGAAAGTTTTATATTTATGAGGACGCCCTCGAATCCAACATAAAGTGATCATTGAGTCGGTCCAAAAGAACGAAGTTGTTTCCGGAATTTGCATTGCTTCTTTGATTTGGTGCATTAGTTTAGTGAGCAGCAACGCTCCACAAAGCTCAAGACGAGGTAGTGAAAGTAAGTTTTTAATCGGTGCAACCTTTGTTTTTGATGCGAGAAGACTCACAATAGTAATGCCTTCTGAATTTGTAGATTTGATGTAAACGGCAGCAGCATAGGCCTTTTCTGAGGCGTCGCAGAAACCATGAAGTTCTGTTATATTGTTATACTCAAAATGGATCCAACGTGGAATAGATATTTCTTCCAGGAGAGGTAAAGAATTTTTAAATTCCTGCCATTTTGTTGATATGTGTGACGGAAGTTCTTCGTCCCAAGATAGGCCTGCTAGCCAAATTTCTTGCATCATCAGTTTAGCTACAACTGTTATGGGTGCCAGCCAGCCTAATGGATCAAAAAGTTTTGCACTATCCGAAAGTAGGTTTCGTTTGGTAGGCTTGCCAGGCGCGGATTGAGTGACAATGAAACCGAATGTATCTGTAGCTGGATTCCAGTGTAGTCCAAGAGTTTTAATTGTGTCATCAAGCTTGAATTCCAATCGATTTTGATTCCTTAGATGCACTGGTATGGATTTCAAGAGGACTGTGCTGTTTGTTGCCCATTTTCTTAACGTAAATCCACCGCAATTCAGTAAATCAATGGTTTGTTTTTGGCTGAGTAAGGCTTCTTCCAGTGTGTTTTGTCCAGAAATTAGGTCATCCACGTAGAAATCATTTAAAACTACGTTGGACGCTATAGGATAGTTTGGTTGTTCATCGATGGCCAGCTGTCGTAGTGACTTCACCGCTAAATAAGTTGCTGCTGCTGTTCCATATGTGACAGTAGTCAACTTAAACTCCTGAATTTCTTGTTGCGGAGACTCTCTCCATAAAATACGTTGATAGTTCTGGTCATCTTCATCAATGGCGATTTGTCTGAACATTTTTTCGATGTCAGCCGTATGGACGTATTTATGCTTCCGCCACCTTAACAATATGGATAATAAATCCTGTTGAAGAGTAGGGCCCGTCAACATTACGTCGTTTAACGATATTCCAGTTGTGGTTTTGGCAGAGCCATCGAAAACTACCCTCAATTTTGTAGTTGTGCTCGAATCCTTCAGAACTGCATGATGTGGCAGGTAATAGTAGCCAGTCTCAGTAACTGTTTCAGCAACTTTCATGTGTCCCAAAGCGATATATTCATCCATGAACTTCTTGTATTGAGTGCTAAGATTTGGATTTTTAGCAAGTCGTTTTTCTACTTGTATCAAACGCGCCATGGCAACCCCTTTTGAACATCCCAGTGGGTTGGCAGAATATAACTCAATGTCAAAAGGAATCTTGACTACGTAGCGGCCAGATTTGAGACGTTTGTGACTGGTCGCGAATATTTTTTCACACTCTAGTTCTTCTTTGGTGAATGCTCGTTTACGTGGCACCTCCTCTATTTCCCAGAAGCTTCTCAATTGTTTATCTATATCAACTGCTCTTGTTGTCATTGATTGTATTACTGTTGAATTGTGACAATCGACTGAGGCACGGCCTAAGAATATCCAACCTAGTTTGGTTTGTTGGGCTATCGGTTCGTCAGATTTTGCCTTTGCTACATTACTCATTAAAATTTCTCCATAATAGTCCGCGCCCAATAATAAGTCGATTGGGCCAGGACTGTAAAATGTTGGATCAGCCCACATCAGATTTTTGGTGTGTTTCCAGTTCCATGGGTCTAGAGGCTGCTCTGGTATATCCCGAGTTATGTTTTTGAATACTAATGCTTTTATGGCTAAGCTAAATTTGGATGGAAATCTTGGCTTCAAGGTAAATTCGACTTTTGAGTTCGCCACTCCTGCTTCGGTTTTTGCCATGCCTGTGACTTCTGCATACGCTGCGGTTTTTGGTAATTTTAATCTTTGGCAGGCTTCTTCTGTAATGAAGGTTGCTTGAGACCCAGGATCTATTAGCACACGAATCAGTTCATTGCGAGCACCAGAAAACGCATTCACTAAGGCGGTTCCCAGTAAGATGCATTTGCGATTCCATGCATGTGTTACTTGTACGTTTGTATTAGCTGGTTTTATATTTTCTGATGCAGATCGCATACTATTGTTACTATGCAGCAGGCTGTGATGTGCACCTTTGCATAACTCACAACTTTTATTGCAAGGGAGTTTGTGTTCTGGAAGCAAGCATCGTCGGCACACTGGTTTATAATATACTGCCTTACTTCTTTCGATTTGTGGTAAATTTTGGAACTTTTTACATTCTGGTAGATTGTGCTCTCCCCAGCAAAGGCTACATTTATCGGGTTTTCTGGCTACTGCAACATTTACAGTCTTAATAGATGAATTTGTTTGTTGGTTTACTTCCTTTTTTTTATACAATTTATCTCGGGATAGTGCTCCCAAAGATTGAAACCTTACTTGTAGAAAGGCTAGAAAATCTTTCATGGTTTGAATTTCCTTCGGGTTCTTCAAAGACGTCTCGTATAATCGATGAGTTTCCCTGTCCAATTTTCTTATTAGGATGTTCAACAAGATAGCATCCCAAGAATCTGTATTGATTCCTTGGTTCTTGATGGCATGCAAACATTCCAGTGCATTATCATGTAATAGTTTTAGACCATGAGCGGATTCTGAACTTAAATTTGGTAGTTCTAAAATTGTGTTGATGTAAGTATTGATCAGAAGCCTTTTATCCTCGTATCTAGAGCATAAAATATTCCAAGCTGTAGAATAGTTTTCTTGCGATATATTGAGGTGGTTAATGAGCTTGGCTGGATCTCCTCCTATTACTGATAATAGGTAATGCATCTTTTCTTCACTGGATAAATCATCATTGCAATGGATAGTCTTGTTGAAAAGATTTTGGAAGCTTGTCCATTGTTTGTAATCCCCATAGAAGTGTGGTATTTCAATCCTGGGAAGCTTGATGCTGGATCTTTTTTGACTTTGTTTCGAAGAATCTTTGTTGACAACGTTTTCTATTTGATCTTGAAGATAGATGATTGTAAATTCATAATCTTGCTGTAGGTTCTCGTATGTTTCTTGGCTAAAGTATTCGTTGTCAAGCTCTCCATCAATCGCATTTCCAATAATCTCTTCATGATTGTTGGTAAGAGATATCCATAAATCGGTTAGTAGTTTGATCTTCAACTCGTAATACGTTCTTGAGTGCTGCACCGCATCCTTGATTTGATGTATGGTGTTAATATTCGTTTGAAATATTTTAGCTTTGGCGTGTTGTATTTTATAACGCCTCTGCTGTTGTTGATCGTCTACTTGTACCACCTTATGGTCAGATTCGCCTTGTTGTTGCTCATCTGCTAGTATATAGGATGACGCATCTGCGACGTGTTTGTCCCAATCCGTATCCCGATCATCTTTTTTTTTGTTTCTTCGAACGCTTGTTTGACTTGATCAAAGAAATGTTGTTTAACATACGGATGATCCTCTGGAAGAGTGACTACTAATGAAGCATCGGTGGTTGAAAATTTATCGAAGAGTAGCTGCAAATTTGTGAGTCTTTGGTCACAATAATATTTGGTTTTTCTGGCAGCTCCATCTTTTTTGATGTTTGTTTTTAATTGGTTTATTAATTTACCGGTTTGTGTTTGTTCACACAAAGCTTTTACGGTATCCATGTTTTTTTTTTTTTTTTTAGATTAATTTTAAATACGTTTTTATGATGTATGTTATGTAAGCGCTGTATCTCTAAGCGCTGTTCTTTTTTGCTCGAAGGACCAATGTTTTTGTCGTTGTAGTATTTAATATTTGTGGCTTACCACTGATGAGGGCTCACAAATAGATTAAATGGTTTTTGTTTTACAACTGAACTGTTTATTAAGTTTTCTTTGATATTTATACATTAATTTTGTTTACTTAAGCATAATTAACAATTATAATTTTATATCTATCTTATAAATTATTATAAGTATGTAATGCATGCAAATACAATAATTGCTTATTAATCAGTATATTACATGTGAGTTATCGTGTTACACACATTATATTTAATTGTAGAAAAAGAAATATAAAAATTCTTAGAAAGAGAAATATAAAAATGCTTAGAATAAGCAAAATTACTAAATTTGAAAATATCATGTCATTTACGTTGTTGAGTATAAACACTTCAGAAATAAACTTATACGTAGACTTTCATTGAATATTAAGTTAATCGGAATACATAAGCATTCCGCGCAATATCTAAATAAACTGAGGAAAGCAGTCATGACCGGCAAGATAGTTTGAACGGTGTCGTCTAGACAAGGGTGGCATGCTACCAGCTAATTAGGTAGAATTACAGTATAGACCTGCAATGCAAATTTCACAATTATTGATTCCGAATTAACCGAGTTCTCTACAGCTTAAAATTCATTTTAATGGACAGAGGTATGGTCAGATACCAGAAGTTTATCTAAAATTTATGTTTCAGTCCAAAATCCAAATCTCATCTTAACCCTACAATGCATATTGTATCATATATGATACAACCAATTCAAACTCAAAAATATGATGTTTATACGTGTTTTCTGTTACATTTTTCTATGTATATCGCTTATACGCTCATTTACTCACACATACCAATGCATATCTTTCTAATTTACGCGCGAAATTGAAATAAAACTAGTAGTTGTTTGTAGCTTGCTGAGGTAAAGTGTTTGGTGCTCTCAAGGCCGATTACAAATCGTGAATTTGCAGCTAATTATTAAATATTTTATATATAAAAATATTATTGGCATTCAATTATATTTATTATTATCATTTTTATTAATTTTTATAAATAAATTGCAATATATCCTTGTAAATATTGGAAAACATTGGTTGTATCATATATGATACATCATGCAAGTACTCATCATTTTTTGGTGGTATCATATATGATACAACCAATTCTTATACTTGGAAAATTAATGATTTTCGCACTCCTAAGTCATATTTTTATACTTGAGGCAGGTGAAAATGGAAAACAGAAGGAAGTATTTGAACGCTGATCAAATTGCAAATATTGTTAACTTTAGCGAAAGTGGAGATGATGTGGCAAGTAGTATTGATAACGAAGAAGATTTAAATTTAGATCGAATAAATTGCCTCTTCCTTATAGAACCTCGATGAAATTAACGACGAACGTCAATTTGATAACGAAAATTTACCTATTATAATAGTTAATAATGAAAATGAATTAAATAATCTGCAAATTACGGAAGATCAAAACCTTGATGTGGTTCCCAATGAGCCCAGTGAAATTAAGGAACTAAAAAAAAAGTTCAGCAACGTTATTTGAAAACGAAAAATATAGATGTTTGTCCAGAAAAATATAAATTTTCGGATGATGATACATTGTCATCGGAAATACTTGAACTACATACCCCACTTCAAATTTTCAATTATTTGTTTGATTCGAAATTAAAACAAATTGTTCAATAATCAAATTATTACGCCAAATTTATCGGAGTATGTATAGTAACGTCTGTGCACCAGGTAATAAGCTTGCGCCGATATTGGTCCGTCGAAGTGGGAAACAAGATTATTCGAGATACCATTTCGATCAACAAATTCGAAAAAATCCGAAAGTTTCTTATTTTAATTGCAATAATAACTGTTTACCACGAACAAGTGCTAACCACGATCGATTATTTAAAATACGGCCAGTGATTAATGCACTCATCGAGAATTTCAAAAAGGTTCCACTAGAACAAAATCTTTCAATAGATGAACAGCTTTAGCAAAGTAAACGAGAACCAAGACTGTTTGAAACGTGGCCGACCGTTATCAAATGCAATTAGTGCGAAGATTGAAAATAAAAAGAAAAAGCCTAATGCTAACCACTTACCTCCAAAGGATGTTTTAATGAAATAAATTTGTAGTAAAATAATTTAAAATTTGGTTATTTTTGTTACTCTAAATGCATGCTGTATCATATATGATACAACCATGAAAATCTATTTTTCAGAAAAACTATTTAAAAAAATGGGATTTGGTTTTCGTTTTCCGAAAAGGTGGCACCAAATATGTTATGTGGATTTTTTTCGTTAAAAATAAAAAAATCATGCATTGTAGGGTTAATTGGTTAAGAAAATGCGGAGAAAGATAGAACATTGTTAAATTTCAAAATTGCATATTCTCCGAGTGTCTTTATTTCGGAGGTCAATCACTTTAAGGAACAATTTTGAGATTTTATTCAGCTGGAGTGTTTTATATTGTGGAAAATAATTAAAAATTGTCCACTGATTATAAAATAACGACAGAAATTATCTTTTGTAATAGTGTTACTACTTGTGGCGAGTAGCTAAAATTATGGTCATATACCGCTGTACAGTGTCCGGAAATTGAAACATTTTTTTACAATAAATTTCTCACGATATCTATCCATTGACCAACATTCTTAAAACCCTTTCGGTCATGGTGTGCTCATTTGTATACATCGACTTCAAAACAGTGTATTGTTTTTAAAATTGGCAACATCGCACTGATCTGAATTGTGTATAAATGGAATAATATCCGTTATGTTTTCTAGTGCCTTTATATAATTTTTTGTATATATTATATTAGTATTATGACAGTTTTGGTGAAGGTTGGTTGTATGAGAAGTACAAGTCATTTTGTCTCCAAATAAACAATCATTTTTAACAGTAAAAACTTGTTAAAATTGGGCAAAAAAAATATTTTTGTATGTGTAAAGTGTTTAATTTTCATAAAACAACTAAACAATCGTAAGTAAATTTAAAATTATTTATAATTAAAATGTAATTTAAATATGTGTCCTAAAATGGGCACATAAATAAATGTGTGCTCGATTGTAGACATGTGGACTGTATGGTTGTAAATTATGGAAATATATTTTAATTATATTTTAGGAAATGAGTGATAAAGAGGCCATTAAACGTATTTTGGCTAAAAATAGACAAGCCAAATTGACATTAGAGGAAGCTGCATTGTTAATTAACGCAGATGATTCGGAATTAGATTTATCTGATGATGAAATTGACCCTTCGGTTGAAACAAACAATTTTAAACACCTTATTAATGAAAATTTAAGAAATGATATTGTGACCGCTAGTAAAGCAAAAGCCACTGACTTATTTGACGAAATAATGATACCTGGTGTAATGGTAGAGGAAACCATAGATGATACAGAAAATTTGGTCGACGAGAAAGCTACACTATTAGCGGTAGGAAATGAAGATTACAATGAGATTGTAGTTGAGGATAACGTCGAGTTTGAATTTATTGATGAAAACCAAAAATTTAAAACTACTGAGAAATCGAAAATTGAATGGAGGAGACGGCACATGAATTCGAACCGTTTGATATTTGAGCATGCCCAACATGAAGAGGAATTGGATACATCTCCATATTCTATTTTCGCGAGATATGTTCCGCCGGAATTATTTTCTAGCATGGTTTTCTTTACAAATCTTTATGCCACCCAGCAAAATTCTGCAAACTACCGACCGACTACAACAAGTGAACTGTATAAATTTTTTGGCATTCAAATTTTAATGGGGACCCTAAAAATGCCTAGAATTCGAATGTATTTTAATAAATACATCTCGATTCAAACGGTTACGGAAGCTATGTCCCATGAGAGGTTTTCTCAATTACGGAATACGTTACATTTCGTAAATAATTTAGAAAAGCAAAGAGACAACCAGGATAAGCTGTACAAAGTTCGACCTTTAATAGATAGTATTCGCAGAAGATGTTTAGAACATACTGTTGAAGAACACCTATCTATTGATGAACAAATCATCCCCTTTAAAGGTCAATTGAGGATCAAACAGTACATTAAAGGGAAACCTTGTCCATGGGGTATAAAGGTAAATTATTAGTTTCATGTAATTCATAATCTATAAGAATCTTGTTTTAGGTATTTTTGTTATGCGGCAAAGGCGGATTACCTTATGATTTTGTAATTTATCAGGGCTCGTCTACCGAAATAAATAAATTAACTGCAAAACAACTGGGGTTCGGAGCAGCAATCGTCTTGCAACTCTGCCAGCGTATTACCACAACCGGCCATATTTTATGTTTCGACAACTATTTTAGTTCATATCAGTTGTTCGAATGCCTGACCCAACTCCAAATTAATGCGATTGGAACCATTCGAATAAATCGATTTCGAAATCCACCGCATATCGCAGATAAAATGATGAAAAAGCAAGGCCGTGGTGCTTCGGATGAAGTTACAAGTAAGGATGGCCAAATATGTGTTGTCAAGTGGCAAGACAACAAAGTAGTTTATTTAGCGTCAAACTTTGTTGGAATTGGTGAAGAGTTAATGGCTCGCCGGTACGACAAAATTAACGCAAAATATGTTCAAATAAGACAACCACAAATTGTACAAATGTACAATATGGGAATGGGAGGGGTGGATTTATTTGATCAACTGTTAAGCTACAATCGCTTTTTCCACAAATCTCGAAAATGGACACTACGAGTAATAGCACATTTTATTGATTTTGCGGCTGTATCGAGCTGGATTGAATACAAAGCGATTCACAAAAAACTTGGAACTTCGGCAAACGATGTTATGGATCTATTAAACTTCCGCCTATATTTAGCGCATTGTCTCACCACCATGAATCTGAATATTACACGTAAAAGAGGCAGACCATTATCTCAAGCAAACTTCGATTCGTACAATGAGATACCTGTAAAGAAAGCCAAAACGGAAACTCGCCCAATAGATGAAATTCGTTACGACGATATACGACATCTTCCACTCCACAGTGACGCAGCAAACCGGTGTAAATATAAAAAGTGTAAGGGAAAGGGTAGAGTTTTGTGTTCTAAATGTAAAGTGCATCTCTGTTTTGGTAAGGGCAACAACTGCTTTTTTAATTTTCATACTAAAGATGGACCAAAAATATAAGCCGCATATGCAATTCGTACCTAACTAAGTTCCTATTAATAATAGTTGAATTAAATTTTATTTTATTTTATAAGAAACATATATTATTTTGGATTATAATTGATTATTATATTATTTTGGATTATAATTGATTATTATATTATTTTCATTTGTGATATGTATTTTCAAATATTTAAGAAATGTGAAATGTGAAACGTGAAATATATACAAGGTATTTTTCAAAAAGAAAGTTGTATTATTTACAATTGTTGCTCCAATTTGTACCCATTTGGTGACATGTCCTAATTTTGGCCTAGCTATCGAAAACATAATTTTTTTTTCGGATCTGCTTTATAATGTCCAATTTGAATTAAATAAACACTAACCAATTTTTTCCCACCGCTGTAATTAAATCATGACCGAAAGGGTTAATAATCTGCTAAAATAATAATAAATTATCAATAAAACATCTAAGTTACCAATTATTTAAATCACATCTTTGTTGACCCGCACTCTGTAAAAATATTTCCTAATTTCTAAGAAAATCTATTATGTTTACCACAGTCAAAGTGCTAAACTATAAATATTTGTTGCTTGCATAACAGTTTTCCGACATGCATGCAAACCAATTACGTAAATTTGGCAAAACTACCATAAACATTGTAAATTTTACGAGCAAGTGTTCTTGTCATTTTAAAATTTAACACGATCTTTATAAAAATGTATCTCTACGTTTTTCTTGTACTCTCTTACAAAAAATTTTTTATTGTAGAGATGTAAAACAAAATTCTACCACATTGGTATCGCACTCAACCGAAGAAAGCTTTCGTGTTTACTATGTAAAAAAAGCTCAAATTAAAACTAATTTTCTAATTAGTTGTTAGTCGGGTCGAACAACTAAAAATTGTAAAATTTTTGCATTTCTTGGTTTCGTTGATTTTCACTACGTATAAAAAAATTGTTGTGAAATAGGAAATAAAGAAATTCGTGTACCAGACGAGAAAAATAATTAACCGTGGATTTAAAAGTAACAAGTATGACAACTTTTTATTGTAATGTTTTTTGTTGGTTTGCTGCAGTTGATACTTTAATCTCATAAAATATAATATTTTGTCACAATGTATTTATTAAAAAATAACGAAAAAAATAGAGTTTGGTTTTTCACTTTTTCTTCGAATTTGAAACTCGGGGGAAAATTTGTGTTGGTTTTGTATTTACGAGCTGGTTGGTATGGAGATATGTACGATATGGTACAGACAATCGATTTTGTTTGCATGTCCAACCAAATTATTACTTGTGTTTGGTATAGAGTACGTAAGAGCAAAACATAGACAATGCGCATTGTACTCTCGTATGTTACATAGTCGCAATTTAATTGCTTTGTTATTTTATTTTAAGCGGACATAAATGGGGAAAAGTAATAAATTGAAATGAAAAAATTGGATAGAAATGGACATTTTACTACTATACATTTTACAACTAGTCTAGCATAGCAAATTTCGAGAGATAAAACCGTACAAGGAAAACATTTTTGTAAACACATGTTAGATTCCCAGGATACGAATAATACTCGTATAATGCAACATTTTAGACAAATCTTTCTTCTATCTTATCGACGTCGATTTATTCTATTTTTTTATCTACTTATACACTCGTACATTTTCCGAAAGACATTTCGAGAAGGATTGAAAAAACTCTTTTCTGCAATTTAACAGTTGTAAAATTTGTTGAACTTTTACTGGTATAAGTCTAACAAAATTGACAAATTTGAGAAGTTAACGTACAATTCGTAATGGGTGATATTTATTTATGTAAGTAATTTCACATTTAAGAAAGTTACATAGCTAACCGTTTTGTCGACAGTTTCCTCGTGAGACTGTTTTTTTTTTATTTGATACGTATTTCATACTTTGTGGTTATATGGTTACTTGTTCTGATGTTGGAAAATTTTCTTTTGTACTAAATAACTTAATAACTAGTATAACTTAATTTATAATGAGCAGGATTAAGGTTAGAAGCCATTCAACATTGAACCATTCACCTAGAAGGTAAACCTTCAGTCGGAACTGTCTGGTAGGAATGTCCTTCGTAAACAATTACGGAACAATAAAGATTTTTCAATTTCTTATAATGGACGATTGCCCTGTGTTATTAGATTTCCACATGGAGATGCAGTTGAATCTTATGACTGACCTCGTGACCATTTGTTAACTAAGGATGTCTAATCTCGAAGAATCTGAGATGAAACAGAATATCCAGTGCTAAAATGTGTATGCACTATTTTAGTTCGCTACAGTTTCATCAATGACTTTAAGCTGATCAAAAGATTTAGAGACAGTCACAAATCAGTAATCCCATATAATAAAACAAATCGAATAGTTGAGGTGAAGAGCCAATGAATGACGTGGGGCTCAAATTTAACTTTTCCCATTGGTATTTAAAATGATAAAACTTACACTTTCTGGCTTTCTTTGCTCTTTCTAATACATTTGTTCAAGATGATGTGAAAGTGGATGATCAACCTTGAAAATTGTATACTTTCTAGAAGAAAAGAACTACTAAAGATCTTCAATATTCTGCTGATAAATGAGCGTCGGTTAGCCGTCCAATCCGGTTTTTTACAATTTCATCTGTTCAGTCACCAAGTGACTCGTTTACACCTAAAAATGTGAGTGCCCACGTGATCACCCCCGGTTTGACGTTGTTGAAGGCCAAATCAAAAAGGTTATATTAGACAACAGATGAAATAAGAGGGTGGAAAGTAGTTTCCACAGAATTTGCCTTACAATACTCATGTTGATATTTTGATAGCGCATGTGTGGCGCGATCTAACTTTTATAATGTCAGCTTATGCACAGAGTGAGCCATCTGTTAGTACTTTTTCATTTGTAAATAAAACATCCATTTTGGGATAAAAAGTCAAAATTTTTATTGATAAAGAAAGGATGTTCTATGCCATGCCATTTATGTATGAAAAACAATATCGTTCATATGCCCACCATGGTTTTGTCTACAGGCCTGAATCCGTAAATAAAAATGTTTGGTGACTTTTTCCAATAAAAGTGGATCAATGACCTCAATTTCAGCTCGAATGTTAGTTTTTAAGTTGTTGAATTGTTTGTGGATGATTAACATACACCTTACCTTTCTAATAACCAATAACGGTCCCTAATCACTGTAAGAGAACCTTTATGTTTTTTTTTTTTCAAAGAAAACCGGTCCAATGAAAACACCATTCCATAAACCACACCAAACGTTGACTCTTGGAGAATGAACTTCTGGTTCATGCATAACACGAGGAAACACCGCTCTGCATATTCGATAATTTTGCATATTGATGTACTAATTAAGATGAAAAGGAGCTTCATCGCTAAAAGTGATTTTGGTTGAAAAACTTTTATTTTAGCTAAAACGACGACGATTTAAATGATCTGGTGGCTTTAATTTTTAAGTTAGGTGAATTTTGTATGGATGCAAATGAAAATCAACATGCAAAATGAATCATAATGTATGTAGTTCGTGAAATGTTCAGTTCTTGTGAACGATGCCTGGTTGATGTGCTTGGTTCATTACGAACACTTTCACTAACAGCTGCTACTACGTCAGGAGTATGAATTGAATGAACATGTTGATACGGTGTACGACCTTTCACTGAACCAGTTTCTTTAAAACGATCAATAGTTTTGTCATTTGCACGCTCAGTAGGGCGTCCATGATGATAAATGACATATTTTTGACTATTCATATGTCAAATAATTTTTTAGAACAGATAACATTAAGTACTAAAATTCAGCGATTGAAAAAAGAACCAACAGATCAGGGTGGGCCATATATGTCTTTCAAAAAAATTAAAAGACAAAAGGATAAGGTTTCAGGTTTTTGGACTATGAAATTAGTACCAGAGGTTGTTCGCGCCATATGTGTAAATATTACCATTACTTCAGCCTATTCTATAATAATGTGACTAAGTTTCGGGCATCCTTAAAAATAAACTAAGGCCACGGTACGGTTAACACCATAGGCTGTGGACATCCGCACAGACGCTGCCGTCCGGTCCGGTAGACTTATAAATCTTAAAGCTGTTTACTTCGTAAGGGATTTCCAAATTATTTGGCATAAGTTCTAAAGATCCCACGATATTCCAGAGTCCTTCCGACCGTTGAAGATAACTGTGTAGATCGGAGTACCCTAGTAATCTCTAGACTTTTGAATTTTTTACTACATAATCTCCAGGCGTTGTTTCTTGCATTAAAATGAGGGGAGAGGGATATAATAATATAATACGGAATACTTTGATAATACTTTGATAATACGGAAGAAGAAATAGATGAAATATCTAGTCAATATGCAGAAGGTTTTTCGGTACCATATCTAGAAGAGTATAGGCTTACCTAAAACACGGTAATATCCTCAATTTCCTGATCGACACAGCAGCCCACAAAACCTTTGTTAAACCAGAATCAGCCGATAACGTCATTCTAACTAATATTCAATTTAAAATAAAATCGGAAGGTGACATCGGAAACAGCAAAAACAAAAAAAAAAAATAGCGAGTAATTCTTTAAAGGTGTAGGCATTAACAATATTATTGAATTATTCATTTGAGCAGGAAAAAATCATCCAATGACAGAAAAAACATACGATAGTAACCAACATTAGATTACGAGAAAAGCCATTACTTGAGGTCAATAACATAGAAGTCCAACATAGCCACCAAAAATAAAAAAAATCTCTAAAATGTTGTTATCGAAATTGAAAATGTTATTCAAACCTGTAAACCCTAAAAAAACGATCATCATAGTGATAAGAGTCAAAAAATAGATAACCATGGAGGAATCACTATACCTAGTCATAGCTGTACCCATACATTATGAGACAGGATGTGGAAAAACATGTGTCTGTTACACACGGAATCATTAGATCTTGTAAATGTCCATGTAACTCATCGATCTGAGTTGGCGGCAAGAAGCTCCCGCCTCACAAACTAAAAAATATTGGATGATGAAAGATTTCAAAAGGTTCAACGCCAACACGATTAGTTAATAGCTCGCTTTCCTCATTTCGTATCGTCCTTGCAGAAACGTTTAACGATTTATTGCTATTTTGCGATTTATATAACCATTAAATCTATTTTTCACCATTTTCTCTTAAAAACAACCATTCTCGAAGGTTACCAAAATGATTGATCAGCAAATTAATTTATCAAAAATATAGGAACAAACGTTTCCAACCTTTATTAATTTCCAAACTCAATTTAAATAATTTTCATTATTGAATAACACTTTAAAGTTTAATTGTGAAAGACGAACCTACCAGCAAATATTTTTTTGATAACATTTCTCCGAATTATTCATAAACAAAATTAAAAGTTTCGTAATAAATTTTTTAGAGCTTCACCTTGCTATTTTATTTTTATTTTAAGTCAATATTAATTAAATATTTTAATTTTTATATTTTTATTAGAATATTTATATTTAAGTTTTATGGGGAGAATAAATTTAATTGTTTATCATGTTTCTGAATTTGTTAATTTTGGTTTTTAATGAGAGTCAAAAATTTAATTACCAATGTTTACAACTCGTATGGGTTTTACACATCAAACGGAATTAAATAAAAAATTCAACATCACAATGATCAAAAATTGTACTCGTTCATGCAACAAATTAATTACATAAACAACAACAACAACTATAATTATAATGTTTTGTCATTTTCTCCATTTTCAGGTTTTTCAACATCGCTGCGTAAAGGTCGCCTCATGATACCACCCACATATTCAGCGCTAAGCCATGATTTACATATTCAATTACAAATTGAACAATACTCATTAAATGAATCACAAAATTTAAATTTGAAAATAATACGAATCGATAATTATAATGAATATAATTTAAAATTTAATTTGATCGGTTTTATCGAAATCTTTTTAAATCAAAATTCAAACGTAACACAAATTACGATACCCTGCAATTATTTTTTACGCGGCGGTCTCTATGAATTAGAAATTGTAGACAAAAATAGTATAAGTAGTAATTTAAGTAATTATTTAGTTGCACAAGACGAACGTTTAAAACAGCAGTTGGATGTGAGATGGCCAACGCCAAAGCTGAGTGTAACACCCGAATCGATAGGCACATATCCGCAACAATCGCTGACGGCAATATTAGAGTTTCCCGAGAATGAATGTTTACTACCGAATTTAAATAATATCAATTCGAATAGTTTAAGCAACGATGCGGACCATATAAATTTACAAAGTGATTTAGATTTACCGGAATTTTGGCTGGAGCTATTATACTGTGGCCGTGATATTTACTGTAGTAGTGACAATATAACAAAATCGCAACTGTTGTACAAGGAGCAAGTACGAGGTTTTCCAAAAACACGGATTATTAAATTGAGCTGTGAATTATTCGGACTAGCCGGGCACTATATATTCAAATTAAAACCGGATTCAACAATTCCGTCGAGTGTTTCGGCATCGGCGTATATTAAGGCGGACTGGAGTGAACAATTTGTATTTAATGTACATGCTCGAAGTATATTTCCTTGTGACCATTCCGGTATTGGTGTACTATTTGAATACCCTTCATGTATACTCGATCAAGCTGATCGCATTCGTTTGTTCGCTAAGCAACGAGCCGATGTGGCATCCTTAGCACCACCAACATCGTTGCATTACATAACCGAACAGCGTGTAAAACGTGGCCAACACTCACTTTACTTTAATTGTGATTTATTTTCTGAAAAATACGTTGAATATTGTTTTGTGTATGTAAGTCAGGCGATAACAAATGCTGTGGCTGACGTACGAATGGATTGTGTTCCGACGTTGCCTGTGAGTGGTAAGTAAATATATACCTATATACCTACATTATTATATATTATGCAGAGATAAAATAACAGATTATCCCTAAATATGAGAGATTTAGTTAAAAATCATTATTTATCATACAACATTAATCAACATCCAACAACAACAACAAGAACCGCACAAAAACTTGTTGCTGAACGTTTATTTCATATATGGTTTTTTGTCTGTCTGCCATGATCTGGCTGCGGCGAGAAAATGAAAAACTAACAGGAAACCGAAAAATGTTTATGTGTATAAAACCAACGAAACAGACACATTGAATAAATTTATCATTTTTATTTACCAAAAAAAAATTGTCTGTCTATCATGAACATCCTTAAATTTTCATCAAAAATATAAATATGTTTTCCATGCTCCCTATCCATATAGTCGTGTATATAGTCAGCAATGTCGTTGTCATTCTTATCGCATCATCATCAACACACATATGTCTCGTGTCCTTTTGGATGTTATTTATTTTATTTATCACATTTAATCTTCTATGATAAACCTTTTATATGTGGATATTGAGATAACACATGCAGTGGTACATATTTTGACTCAAATTCGCTTTTATTGTGTTGGGTAGATAACTAAAAATTAGAAATTGAAATTTTAAACCTACAGCATTTTTACGTACTACGGCATATATTCAGATGGAATGACAAACGTATTGTTTTTGTGTCCATGTATGTTTACACCGGTAACTAAAAATTTAGATTGTCTAATAATTGCATGTGAACAATACGCCTAATTTATTTGTTTGGACGACTACGGAAAATTTCAACATAATAAAAGCTGCAAAATTATTCAAAAGCACAACAACTTAATATAGGGGGAAAATGTATTTGATTTGCAGTGTCGCTCATATGCCCTCGTTTATTTTAATTGATGGCGTTATGGTTATCTGATGAATGTGATATTTTATTTGACTTTAAGTGTCTTGGCGTTGAAGTTTTGATTTGTATTTAATTACCCAAGTATTTTATTCATACTGAGTTGCAATAACCATTATTTAACAAAGCAGACAATTAAAATGTGTAAATAATTGGAACTAGGCGCCTCAAACTTCCTTAATTTGTTGTATAGGTTTTAAAAAATTTACGGGTCCCGTTCGAAATGGCATATTTTAAAACGGTATTTTTAAAAATTGCATTTCTCCAAACAACAAGGGGTGAGCCATCTGTTGGTTTTTTTTCAATCGATGGATTTTAGTACTTAATTTTAGCTGTTCTAAAAAATTATTTGACATATGAAAAGTCAAAAATATGTCATTTATCGACATGGAGTCGCTAATATCATAACGACGCATTTTGATTGTCCAAATTTATTATGCAAATAATCGTTCAAAAACAACAACATTTCATAAATTGCGTGAGAACTAAATTGCGTTCTACTGAACGTGAAATTGGCAAAATTATGGTTCGTTTTGAAAAAAACTGGTTCAGTGGAAGGTCGTAAACCGTATCAACATGTTCATTCAGTTCGTACTCCTGATGCAGTGTTAGCTGTTAGTGAAAAGTTTTCGTAATAATGATTGTATCACACGAACTGAAAATTTCTCTAACCACATATGCATATTATGTTGATCGGGGAATAACTGGCAATGTTCTTCTCAAATAGCCTAACAACAAAAGTAAAGAGCACCCGAAAAGTCTACCTTTGTGAAGATAGCCCAAATTTCTATCCCCAAAAATTGAAAAAGTTGTTTATGGCAATACTATACATGTTTATGTACACTATTGCGACATTAAACTAACAATTATAGCAATAAATCTAAATTCGGGTATAAATATTTCCGAAAAATAGCTAAACAATAAATAAAAATGTTAAGAGTTAAACAAAAAACAACTAAATTCTACTATCCAAAAAATATACTGACAGCAAAAATCAAAAATTACTTTAAATATTCCTCCTTCACCAAAATGCAATATTTTTACTCTCAGCCCAGAAAAATGTTTGTGTCATGACAGTTTTAGCTGTCATGACAGTAAATTTTCGGAGCTGACAGTAAACAAGTCGTGATTTTTTGGGTTGAGAGTAAAAAAAAATGTCATGATAGCAATAATTAGTGTTGTCATCGCATTTTTCGGGGACGGAATTTGGGCTATCTTCACATACATGAAAAGTCTGTTGTTTCCTTTTAGATCCTTCAGTGTGCGATTTAAAGATGTATACTGAGAAAAACAAATTTCTTATTTAGTATCGAAATTTAAATACCCCTAAATATGTATATGCTACTGGTTAGTTTCGTTATTAAGTTTGAGTACCATAATTTTGTATAATTTGCTTACTAAACTTTACTTATATTTTTTATATGTGTTGTTTAGTTCAGCCTCAGCTTGAACTAATTTAACACTTTTAATACACTTTTAATTCCGAACTTTCCACGGGTGAGGGCTAATACCGGAATATTGTAATAAAAGCATATAGTAGAAATTGATTAGAACTGTTTTGTCCATTTATTTTTTGTCGTTTATATACAATTTTGAGAGTTTCTTGTTGTTGTTTTTTACATTATATATGATCATATATCAATTTCAATATTTTAATGTTTTATAAAATCCAAAGGTGCAGAATTGCATATAAAAATTAATTATTTTATTTATAGCTATATTAAAATTAACATTATGCAAAACTGCATAATGTTGGAGTTAAATGACCCTGTTCATATTGAACATCTTGCGGCGCGGGTTTGGATGGGAGTTGGAAGGACGGATGATTGGTTACGGCGGTTTCTTCGTATGTAGCGAATTATAACTGCTATCCATAGGATAAGATGGATTGCTGTATAATGATGAATATGATGAAAGTGCTCGTTGGTTGTGTTCTCTTCTACCTCTTTCATAAGGGAGATTTGTTCTTCTAAATCCCTTGTATCTGGAGTGGTTAATAGATCATTTTCCTCATAGTTTTGTTTAGATATCTCTATTGTTAAATCTTTTAGGTGCATACCCTTTATAAGTATGGTGCAATTCCGAAATTCTCTATGGTAGTTTCGAATCTATCAGAGGCCAGTATGCTTAAGTGATTGTCTCTTAGGGCGCATCCCGATTCTAGCTTTATTATTCCTGACCCAGATAATTGCTTTTGGTTTGTAACTGATCCACATACAAATGTCACAGTTGTTGCTCTTGTCATTACGAATACCCATTGATTTGGTGCGTATAGTTTTATCCAAAGATTTGATGTAACATTTTGATATTTTATCTCACATATGTCTTGTAAATTGGACCTGTGTTGCAATATTGCGATTTCACAGCTGGTTCCTTCCCTGACACCCGACAGTATTGTTGGTATCTCGCATAATAGATGATCATCATTGATAATGTTGCATTTAGATATATCTCTGGCTGATAGTTGCGTAAAATGTTCATTTTGAATATCAACGGCGATAAATTCAGTTGTTGGCACTATATGTGCACGCCTTTCACTTACTAATATATTATAGGTACAGCTACTACTGAATAAATGTTATAGGACCAAACATATGATAAGGGAATTGAAATTTCGATTATCACATATGCCTTTGTCACTCTAGTCCTGGTTGTCATACTTTTAAATAAGTGGTCTAACTTGGGCAATCCGTGACCCGGAATTGTAATGGAGACTGGTATTTGCTCTCTGATAGATGCTATTTGTTCTTCAAGTTGTGATGGGCTCAATAAAAGTGGGTGTAAAATGTTAAGGTGCATTGTGAATAACCTCTAGTAATGCTTCTTGCACGTCCCGTAAATTTCCCGTGGCAACGACTAGTTCAAGGGATGTCATTAAAAAAGTTAATACTTGTTGTTCCGTTACACGTGTGTTATTTATGCTTTTTTCTAAGTGCTGAAACTTCCTCTGAATGTTATTAATTGCCTGTACTGTGGCATTTTGGCTGTGCTTGAATAGTTTTACAGAGTTATCAATCATTGAGGTTTGATTCTTTATTAGCAGTAACAAATGATCTTCATTTGTTTCTATAGTTTGAAAATGTTCTTCATATTGATCTGCTTCTCTCTGCGTTAATATTCCAAACATGTCACCTAACATTTATCCTGTAGTGTCACCAATCCCCCGTTTCGCTCTGGTTACTTCTTTATTGGATGACATCAGTAATTGATTGCTTTCATCTATTCTACTCATTTGAGATCGTAATTGCTGGATTACTAGTTGACAGTTAAACCTCTCCATATCTATTACCGAATGTATTGTTTTACACATAGTTGCAAGTTCGTCTATTATGGTTCAGTTGTTTCTTCCCAATACGTATTTAAATTATACCGCACAACCAAAGTCCATCTCATGGCAACTAGCTCCATCTTACTGATTTCCTCAAGATATATGCCAGTAGAATGTTTGAAGTTCTCAATCTGCATCAGTTCTTTAGCGCTGCTGGTAGAAAAACAAATGCTCATCAGGGCCAATAATGCCAGATGAAGCTTGATTCCCCATTTTGCCTGTCTTCCTGGTTGCCGTCTCACTGGGTGGTTGATGTTAGGTGTTGCTAGTTTTGCATCTGGAGTCTTATTTGCGTTAATTATTTGTTGTGACCATGAATTGTCTTCTTCGCTTAGTAGCTTGCACAACTTAGTGATAGGTCGTTTATAGATATTCTGGTTGCACTTTATGGACGCAATACGAACCAAGCCATTTGAGCCAGTATGCACCTCCTGTACGCTCCCCATTTTCCAACGCGACGGCGGCAGTGATTCTTCCTTCAGTAGAACGACATCCCCTACAACTAAATTGGGCTGACGTTCCCTCCATTTAGGACGTTGTTGTAACTGGTGCAGGTAGTCTATAGACCATCTTTTCCAAAAGTCATCTACAATCTTTTGTACTAAATGCCAACGTGTTCTTAGCGTGCAAGTAACATTATTACTTTCTGGAACTACCTTTATTGGTCCGCCTATTAGAAAATGCGCAGGTGTTAAAGATTCTAAATTTTCCGGATGGTCGTACAAGGTAGTCAATGGTCGAGAGTTTAAGCATGCCTCTATTTGAGCCATTAATGTTGTTGCTTCTTCAAATGTCAATGCGGTCTCACCTACGACACTTTCCTCATGTGAGTCTTTACTGACTTTACCCCTGCCTCCCATATGCCACCAAAGTGTGGTGCAGCAGGTGGTATGAAGTGCCAGGTTGTTTCATATTGTTGAAATACCCTTGCAATTTCTGGTTCTAGAGTTGCAATCTTCGTGCGTTATTGTTTCAGTACTCGTTCCGCACCAACAAAGTTGGTACCATTATCCGAATAGATTTCTCTACACAACCCCCTGCTAGATGTGAACCTGCGGTAAGCTGCTATAAATGCATCTGTTGTTAATCCGCTGACTACTTCTACATGTAAGGCCTTGGTGGTCAGGCAGACAAATACCGCAATGTATCCTTTGTACGTGGTTTGACCTCTTCCTATCTTGTTCCTCAGTTGAATCGGCCCGGCATAATCAATACCCACCTTGCTGAATGGCCGTGATGGAGTTACTCTGCAGGACGGTAAATCACCCATTAGTTGGTTGAGGGTTGCTTGTTTAAATCTTATACATGTAACACATTTCTGTATAATATGACGTGTCAGATTTCTACCATTAATAATCCAAAATTTATTGCGAACATTTCCCAATGTAAGTTGTATGCCGCCATGAAGTGTTGTAGTAGTATGAGCATCTTCAATTATTCGCTTGCTGATTGAGCTTTCCTTCGGTAATATAATTGGTTGCTTTTGAATCATTGGTAGTTGCGAATTTTGTAAACGTCCGTGTAATCTTAATATCCCATCCTTGCTCATGACTGGATTTAACGCAGATAGTTTGGATTTTTTATTTAATAAAATCCCACTCACCAATGCCTGAAGTTCTTTACGGAAGTATCGGTGTTGTTCAATCCTAATTATTTGGACTTCCGCGAGTTTCAGTTCTGGTACTGTCACTTCTTTCGACTGTCGCCGTTGTTTATGAACATGCACGTTTATGAACCTTTGGCAGTACACCAATATACGCTTCAACTTATGAATGTTTGAAATTTTATCAATTAATTCATGTAGCGTGTTTGCCTTAGATGCAGCGGTTATTGTAAGACAAGTGATATCCTCTGCGCTGTCCTGGTTGTGATCAGCTTGTATTTGTGGACCCTTGTACGAAGGTGATGATGGCCATGCATCAGAATTTTCCTGCAAAAATGTTGGTCCCGTCCACCAGATCGAGCCTTGTGAGGTGATGGTGGCCGCTGTCAATCCTCTTGTTGCTAAATCAGCTGGGTCTATGTTTGTTGGTACGTAATTCCATTGTAGCTGAGGTAAATTATCTTTAATCTGAGATACCCGATTGGCTACAAAGGTTTCTAACTTCGTGATATCAGCTCCTATCCAGCTTAAAACTATGGTGGAATCCGTCCAAGCGAACATCTTTACATCCTGGATGTTCATGGTATTTTTAGCGTATCTTAGAAGCCTAGATAACAGATGCGCTGCGTTTAGTTCGAGCTTCGGAACTGTCAGTTTTGTTTTGATTGGAGCAACTCTGGTTTTTGCTACTAGCAAACTGGTTGTAACTTGCTCGAACGTATTTATGGTTCTTAAATAAACCACCGCAGCATATGCTTGTTGCGAAGCATCTGCAAATCCATGTAACTCTGATTTTTGCGTTGACGTTGTTTTAACCCATCTTGGTATCTTTATTTTGCTTAAATCATCTAATTCGATCTTATACTTTTTCCATTTTCCTTCAATAGCTTCTGGTAGCTTGTCATCCCACTGTGTATCAGCTCTCCAAGTGTCTTGCATTAACAGCTTTGCTGTTATCGTTATTGGTGATAACCAGCCGACAGGTTCAAATAATTTTGAAGAGTCGGACAACAGTAGACGTTTGGTTGGTTCTTCTGTTGAAAGATTTAGCCTGGTCAGGTATAATTCAAATGTATCATCCTCAGGACTATAGAGAATCCCTAGTGTTTTTGTTATGTGGTTGATTTTTAAATGAATCATTCCTTTTGCTCGTAGGTGCTCAGGAACATTAGTCATGACTTCAGCTGAATTCGACGCCCATTTGTGCAATGGAAATCCTCCGCTCCGTGCAAGTCTTGCCATCTGTTGTTGAATGGTTACGACCTCCTCAACGCTGTCACCCCCAGTCAGTAGATCATCTACGTAAAAACCTCTTTCCATGATCCTTGTTGTTCTTTTCATCTTCTGCCAATTGCATTAATGTTCTTACAGCAAGAAACGTCGCTGCAGTTGTTCCATAGGTAACCGTTTTTAGTTTGTATTCTCCTATTGTTTGTGATGGATTTTTTCGCCACAATATGCGTTGTAAGTTCTGGTGACCATGATGCATCCAGATTTGCCGGAACATCTTTTCCGCATCTGCTGTTAGCACGAATTTGTGTGTTCGCCACCTCAAGATGATATCAATTAGGTCACTTTGAATTTTGGGGCCGTTCATCATTATGTCATTTAACGATAATCCCGAAGTAGTTTTGCTCGATGCATCGAATACTACTCTTAGCTTTGTGGTAGTACTTTCGTGGTTGATCACTCCATGATGTGGTATATAGTATACTGGATTCTCATCTGGATCATCTTTTACCAATTGCATATGCCCCTGCGCTAGATAGTCTTCCATAAGTTCGTGATATAATTTAGCGAATGGTTTATCTTTCAGAAATTTTCTTTCGATTTGCAGTAATCGTGCTACTGCTTTTTTTCTGGATTCTCGTAGCATAGATGGTTCTACTTTGAACGGTAAATGTACCATGTATTTCCCATCTGGTAGTCGCGTTGTGCTTTCTGCATATAGCTTTTCAGCGATTGCTTCCTCCTGGGTATGTGTTTTTTCTTGCGGAATGGCATCATTTTCAATTAATAAGTCTAGTTGTTGCTTAATTGTTTTGGTTGTGACCATTGACAACATTTTATCTTCCTGGTGCCTGTGCTGCCCATTATGATCCAACCAAGCTCGGTTTCTTGGGCAATTGGATCTTGTGGGCGTCCTCTAATGATGTTACTGTTTACAATTAGAGGATAGTAGTCAACCCCGATTATTACGTCAATGCTATTGGACTTGTTGTATTGTGGATCTGCAAGTTGTAAATGCTGCAAATGTGCCCATTTGTTGGTATCAAAGTCGATGTTTGGAATATTATCAGTTAATTTTTTAAACACCATTGCTTCAAGCTTAATTTCAAAGGAACTCTGAAGCCTTGAAGATAAAGTTAGTTCGACCTTATGACTGCACACTCCGGCTTCCTTTCCTCCCATTCCTGAGATTTTAGTGTTGACTTGTTTCTGCCTAGCCTTAAGAAGATTTGCTGCCTTTGTGGATATGAATGACGCCTGAGAGCCTGGGTCAATTAATGCTCTGAAGAGCATGCATTTTCCCTCGCTTGTTGTTAATGCGATTAGAGCTGTAGGTAATATCGCAGGACCTAATTGTGTTGTTAAATAACTTTTAGATACTCGTTGCATATCTGCGTTTGAATCGATGTGCAGTCCTGTGTTATGCTTTCCATTGCATATGTTACATTGGTTTTTCTGCCTGCATACATATGTTTCATGTTCTGCTGATAAACAGTTTCTGCATAATTTATGAAGCATTGCCATTTGCGATCTTTCACTGGAATTTAATTTCCTAAATCCTCCACAATCATTAATTTTATGTCCCCCTCGGCAGTAGACACAGATATTTGTTGTTGTTAAGAAGGTCCTTTTAACTAGTTGAGCCTTGTTTTCACGTGAGGCGGTTGTTGGTAGGATTAATGGCTTTTGGTTGCCATTGGCCTTTAATGATTTGAACCTTCCTTCCAAAAATTTTAAAAATTCCGTTGTTGTTTGGAATTCCCTTGGATCTTGTAAGGAGATCTCATAGAGTCGCCTTGACTCGTTGTCTAGTTTTTTTAGTTAAGATGAAGATTATTATTGAGTTCCACGATTCAATGTTTACCCCTGCGTTACGTATTCCGTACAAACATTCAATTGTTGTATCGTGAAGATTTCTCACTACCGCTGCAGACTCGATGTTTATATTTATTTGACTGAGTAACGTATTTAAATATGTTGAAATCAGTAGTCTCCTGTTGTTATATCTGCTATTCAAAATTTCACAGGCGGCTTGGTAATTTTCTTCTGTTGGTTGTAGGTGGTTGATTAATTTGGCCGCAGCACCCTCCAACTGACCCTTTAGATAGTTAATTTTATGGGTATCACTGATCTGTCTATTCTCATGGATGAGTTTGGTGAATGTGTCACGAAATCCAGTCCACTTCTGGTAATCTCCAGCAAATATTGGGATCTGAATTCGTGGTAGCCGAATGTCCGTTGTTTGGTTTGTTGGTATAATTTTTTCGGTTTCTTCTATCTTCGTTGTTATTTGAAGGATTACTGCTTGACACTTGTTATCAATGTTCTCAAAGTACTGTTCTGTGAAGTACTTTATACGTTGTTCTTCCTCATCAGTAACGAGCATGCAAATTTCCTCATGGAGTTCAGCTATTTGTTCCATGAGTTTTTGCATCACTCCAAGTGACAGTTTCATTGCCGGTTTTGGCCCAGGTCCGAAAAGGTCTTCGGCCTCATCAATCTTCCTGTAGAGACTCCTCATCCGAATGTTCTGTCGTTTTATTAATTGCTGCAACTCTGGATTCATTGTATCCAAATCTGCATCTTTGTTGTTACTGGTGTTCGACTCTGGTTGGCTTATACTGCGATGATGTGGGACCGGTGTAAGTGGTGGGCCGTTGTTTAGTTTTGCACGCATTATAGTAATAAATTCATTATATTTTCCCACTACACTATAGTTACCGTTTTAAAGTACGGGTGCTCAAGTTGACATCTTTCAGCTTCCTTATTTGCTCATCTGTTTCTTGAAACTTTGCATAAAGCTCCTTTAATTGTTGGATTCGGTTAGTGAGGTAAGTTTTTGTTTTCCTCTCTGGGCCATCCTTCTTATAATTAATACATATTTTATCAATCTGAGTCGCAAGCTCTTCTTGATTGAATGCAAGCGTTTCCATTTTTGAATTTAGGCAGTTCTCGTTCGCCAGTTGATTAATTGTCGCGTGTTACTTGATCTAATGTAGAATACGCGTTTGTTTTCGCCTGTTCTTAATGGCTCGAAGGACCACTGTTTAGTTCATCCTCAGCTTGAACTAATTTAACACTTTTAATACACTTTTAATTCCAAGCTTTCCACGGGTGAGGGCTAATACCGGAATATTGTAATAAAAGCATATAGTAGAGTTTGATTAGAACTGTTTTGTCCATTTATTTTTTGTCGTTTACATACAATTTTGAGAGTTTCTTGTTGTTGTTTTTTACATTATATATGATCATATATCAATTTCAATATTTTAATGTTTTATAAAATCCAAAGGTGCAGAATTGCATATAAAAAATTAATTATTTTATTTATAGCTATATTAAAATTAACATTATGCAAAACTGCATAATGTTGGAGTTAAATGACCCTGTTCATATTGAACATGTGTAGAATTAATTAATAAATTTTGGTTTTTCATTATTGATGAACTAAACCTTGCATATTATAATAAAAAATTGCATATTATAATAAATTAATAACCACTTATCTTGGATACACTCTCATTTTGTGATTTGTTATCTAGGAACAGTAAAATTTCCAAAAATAATCGTCATTGCGGCGTAAAACTCATAAACTTATCGTTTGACGTAATGTTTCGATCGATAAAAATCGAAATTTTTAACATTCTTAACTGTTTATAAGAAAAATATTAAGAAAATGTTTTGTAGTGATGAGAACCTTCAGTGAAAAGTTCGCAAACGTTATTGTTGTATGCGTCTAGCAATCAATCATCTAGAACGATCAACGTATTGAACGGAACATTATCAAAGTTGTCTGGAATATGTTTCTTAACCTGAAAACTATTACCCATGTATGAACGAAACCAATGAATTCTATCAAATTTTCAAGACTGTTAAGAAAATTTAGGGCAAAAGTAGTTTGTCCACAGTCCGAAGGGTACTGCAGTAACCAAGATTTCTGTATAATGGTACAATGGATCACGTTGAGACATTTGACCTTTCTGCGGCGTAATTAAGTTAGATTAAGCATTTGAAATATCGTTAACAACAAAGCACGTGTTTGGTTCCTTAACACTGATATATTTGTTGAGTCATTTTAGTTTTCAAGCACCAAATTAAGAAAACAATTAATTTTGTTAGATTAATTTAACAACGAACTAATAAAACGCAAGACGAGACGGGCATGCATTATTGTAGATTATTTCTGCATAATGACACAATAGGTCAAGTTGTGACATTCGACCTTTGTGATACAAGAAATAATGAAATGTAGACATGCTTGATTAATTAGCTGCAACAAAGTAGTGAAATATCACTAACAACAAAGAACGTATCGGTTGCTTAGCACTTCGTTAATTCCCCTGGCTTCACGACAAAGACTAATATGTTTGGTGAGCCACTTTATTTTTATTATCGTAATTCATAATTCATAATTTTTGTTCACTAGTGGCCGGTTCTAGACCATCACAACCCCAAAATGACGTCGTCATAGATATTGATTATCAATTAACGATTATTAATGACGTCATCGATTACCAATTCACTGTGCTAGTTGAAAAATGTGACAAGCTGGGCACCCGGGGGGTAAACCTTTTGAGATATCGCTTTCGACATATTTTGCCTCTGAGACAAATATTTGTCAAAATATACACTCATATTCACGTTGATAGCTCCTGAACCATTAAGATTTTCGTTATGCTTTTTTCAGTAAAGATGTTGCGCAAGTCAAGACCAACAACTTTGCTGAACATATCAAGGCCGAAAAACGACATCTACAATCACATTTTTGTGTTATTTTATTTTTTGAAACGCAAAAAAATAAAATAACACAAAAATGTGATTGTAGATGTCGCTTTTCGGTCTTGTATATATTCAGCAAAGTTGTTGGTCTTGGCTTGCGCAACAACTTTGCTGAAGAAAGCATAACGAAAATCTTAATGGTTCAGGAGCTATCAACGTGAATATGAGTGTATATTTTGACAAATATTTGTCTCAGAGGCAAAATATGTCGAAAGCGATATTTCAAAAATGGGGACTAACTTTGAAATGGGACTAGCACCAATGAATTCAGCATAGTCGAATTAGGTTTACCCCCGGGTGCCCAGCTTGTCACGCAAAAAGTTTGAAATTCAAGCACAGTGTATCAATCATTGATTATCGATTATTGATTGCCGGTTATTGATTGTAAATTATTGATTATTGGTGATTTAGTATCGATTAATGATCGTTAATTATCGATTATTAGTGACGTCATCGATTATTGGTTATCGAATATCTAGCATTGATTATTGGTTATCGATTATTGAATATCGATTATTGATTATAAATTACCGATTACCGATTATCGGTTATTGGTGACGTCATCGGTTATTGGTTATCGTAATAGTCAATAGACAATAATCGACAACCGATAAACCAACGATAATCAATAATCGATAACCAATAATCGATGATGTCATTTTGGGCTTGGGATGCTACAGAACCGGCCACTTTACACTACTGAAGCAGAAAAGCAAAGCCTAACGCAAATGCTCTTTGTTTGGCACAATACCCGACATTTTCGTTCTAATAGAAAAAATATTTTTGCGTCGCGATATGTGCTGGTATGACAACTGGTTATTGTTAACAACTCCTCACGCTATGAACAAAACACAACTTCTAACATAAATGACAACTAGAAGATTCGCTAGCACCATCCATGTGTGAAACCCGTAAATTTAGTTTTTGACCTAAAATATAGTAAAGTTAAGTTATGCTTGTTCAGTGTCTTGTTGGTACAATTGGAAGAACTGTGTCAATGATGTTTTTGGTGCTGTAGCTGCTTGTTATGCTGCATTTTACACACACATTGTTCGTTTTCTAGATGTATAGCCAAATGAATAACAAAGGATCTCTTTCATGAATGGGAAATGAAAGTATGCGTCATGCAGCTTCATGGTTGCTTATATATCTGCCATTCAGGGATTGTATCTAATAAGGGATTATATATGTATTAAATCATTTGGAAAGCGCTTCGTGCATTTGCCGTTATCTATACAGGTTGATTGTTATTGATTGCAACACATGATCTATGAATCATGTTCCTCCTAACAATATAAAACAAATCGGGATCTAAATATTAATATGTATTCAGCAGAAATTATGTTGTCAATCTCCTCTGGTCTAATTTTTTAACTAAGCAAATTAAAATATGTACCTGAGGTAGACCACGTTTTTGCCGCTCAACTAATACATCCACTGTTAAAGTTCTTCAAATAAGTGATACAATAAGTGTAGCAATTTCTTAATTTCATCCCATGGTGGTTTACACGTGAATGTGATGAATAAGTCGAGTCTGCCATATACACGAACATATGTCATTGCATCCTGATTGTATTCTTGCATGTGACGTGGACTGCCGGTATATTATAATGGTAGAATGCAGACATTTCTAATGTCCAATTTGCTTGATTGTACCGGATGAAGCGTATATCGTTCACTTTCTATCTTATTGATGTTATATATGGCGACATTGTAGAATTTGGTTCGTTTTGTTGCTGCGATTCATAATTCTGTATGCATAGAAGTTCATGGCGTTCACTTTCTTTTCAAATTTTCACCTTTCAAAAACTAAAAATTATCTAGTTTGTTTGATACTGATGTGATATCCATTTTATCCTTCCCAAAAAACTAACGGATATTGTAAAGTGTCATGTAAACGATGTGTATCTTGTATAACTTGAAGATTGTTGTTCCGTCGCATAATTCGAATGCATCTCCAACCATAACAACTATAAGTTTATTTATAGTTCGAACATTGAATTTGCATGCATGTAAATGCCATTTTGAAAACTGCCAGTAGAAATATGTCGTTTGAACCCTTATGCCGCTTTGAAATTCGCTGTTTTGTACATATGCATTTTTTCAATATGCCGTTTTGAAAAATGCAATTTTAAATAATTCAGTTCTGAACGTATTCCAAAATTTACATGAGACCGGCGTTTTTTAACAATTAGCAAAAATAAGCATGTATTGGAATCAGACTGTTAAAATATTTCTTACAAGATTTTTGAGTGAAAAATTTCATTTCAATTCATGAAATTTAAAATAGACGCATATTTAATAAATTAATTATTCTAATACCATGACGAGAATCTATCAAGACGTTTTTTTTTATTAAAACTCTCATATTGATCAGAAATGTTGATTTAAGTAAAAGTATTATCGGCAGATTTTTAGTGCATCCAATTCTGGTAAATGGCAAGACATCACGGAGAGTACACCAATTTAGGGTCGGACTAATCAAACGGACAAGCACAATATTTTTTTTAAGTAAAACCGTCATCGGATTTTTTATTTTTGAGGGAATTTTATTGACAATAATAAGACATCACAGAGGTTACACCAAAATGCTACCATATTAGAATAGCCCCTACGGATTTATTCTATCAAACGAAGCATGCTTCGTTCTAATGTGGATTTGTTCAGTACGTTTTTTTTGAGTTTATCTCATTTATTCTCACAATAACAAGACAATTCGTGATTGCATCACAATGCCATCATATACGGGAGAAACTCATACGACTTAGGACAATCAACGGCCCTACTTTTGATCTGGCCTACATGAATCTCATGTAGGCCACTTACTAAACATTTCAGAGATTGCACCAAAATCTAATCACATGGAAATAATTCCTTATGGCCAATCAGTTCGTAAGCCGTTTTTAGTCTACATCCGTAAGAATAACTTGTTTATGATTGCATTATGGTGCATTTTCTTGGATATCTAGTTAGTGACTTACATCAGATGCACTTAAAAATCAGTTGGAAGGCCGTTGAGAATTTTGTTCAAGAAAACTCAGATTGAGTGAATCGCTCAAATGGTATTTGAATTGCTATAGTTAATATTTCATTGGTCAAACCCGTATGAGTTATTCCTTTATGGTGGCATTGTGGTGCAATCTCAGTGATGTCTTGTTATTAGCCATAATGGCGTTCCCTCTAAAATAACAAAGAACCGATAAGTTTTACTAAAAAAATCGAGCTGGCCAAGTTCTTATTGAACTGATTCATACATTGTTTTTTATGTCAGGCCCTAAGGAATTACTTTAGGATGATTGCATTTTGGTCAAACCTCTGAAATATCTAGTTAGTGGCATAAATGTGACACACCAAAAATTCAGAAGGAGAGCCGTTGAAAGTTTTTTGCAAAAAAAATCATTGGGGGGGGGGGGGGGGGATGTGAAAGGGGGTGCCCCAGAACAGATAAAAAAATGAATAAAAAATAGAAAAAAACTTGGAAACGCGAATTACTTGCTAAAATAACACCGCGGTAATTTTGTTAATTTTTCAAATTTGCAGTTTAGTGTTTTCCAATCAGTTTAGATCCACTGTATAACCTAATTGGTACTGAACGTAAGTTTATTTATTTCTTTAATTATCAATAATTACATTTATTAATATATTTTATTTTAATAAACTTTGAAGTTCCCAATGTGGCCCAATGAATTATGCAACTTTATTCCATTATATCCCAGCGACCGTTGCGAATATGATTTACATTGTACATTGGTAGTCTGAATATATTCCGAGTATTATAAATATGAAATTCTCTTTTAGAAGAAAGCAGAATACCTAAATATTTTGGCAGACCTCCCTTTTCTAGTCTAAATAACAATTTTAGCACATTAAAATGAATTCTCTGGTTGATTGAGTTCCAGTTTATTATTCCCAACGTGTATTTTATGTACTCTATTTTCGCGTTCAAATCGTTTCGAAATTTTTTAAAGATGTGTAATTTGCATTTGATTCATCATAAACAAAACAGATGAGCAATAATCAACAAGCGGAACCACAATTGATCCTTAGAAAATATTTTTATGTGCATAATTTGACTTTAGTTCTTATGAAAAGTCCAAGTTTGTTATTCATGTTTTCGCCATTCAAACTTTCGTTTAAAATAACAACGAAACATTTGTATTGTTTTACTTGTTTGATGTTTTCCTTCCTAACTATTATCAAATCTGCATTGCTCGACCCTATTCAAACTAGTATAGCCCATATATAGTATATAATAAGTTTTGGACCCTGGAGCCTATTAAAAATAAAATACATATAAAAAGAGTTGAGCTCCCATGATAAAATTCGAAATATTGACCAAAATATTACACGGGAGCCGATCATGCACACCCAATTAACAGTTCATCTTCGAGTCTCAGCAATATAACCATATTCCTATCACCGACTATAGTAGAGACTCATATCTATTCAAGTTAAAATAACCTGTACTAGATTTCAATTGTTCAAGTTAGTATAACCTGTAAAGGGTTTTTCTCCCTGACAAAATTCGAAATGTTGCCAAAAATAGCCGATGAGAGCCGATCATACACACCTATTTAATTGTTCATCATAGAGTTTCCGCAATATAGACACTACTACGAAGAAGTTGTAGACACTCGAGCCTATTAAAATTAGTAATAGCCCCTGCATACAATAAAAGGTTAGATTCCCCTGAGTTTTGAAATATAGCCTCTACTACCATCGATTAGTTGACACTCGAACCGATTCAAAATAGTTTGGCCCGTACATATAAAAAGGGTTAAACTCCCTTCACAAAATTCAAATTTTGACAAAAATATATAGAAGTTTGGGAACCTAGTCTTGAAATTGCCCATTTTATGATAACGATTGTCAAGAGAAACTGATTGTATAGATAAACAGAAGAAAAACTGGAGAGTATTCACAAGCACAGGTTATTGAAACGACCGAACCATGAAGGTTGCAATGTAGACTAAAATGCCATCGCCACCTAATGTGATAGAAATTACAGAGTTTGCGAAGTTTTAATGAAATCTCTGTCCATAAAGGGCTATACAATACTAAAGTGGCACTAAACAATAATGTTTGGAAGATCAATACTAAAGATTCCGATGCATATAGGGCTTTAGCCACAAATAATTCAATAATTCAGTGAAGAATGTACATACATATCCATTTGAAGATAAGAAAACCGAGAAATTAAATTGATTGTCAGAGACCTTCATCCCACCTGCAAGAAGGTGGCTATAATAGAAGACCTGAATAAGAAAAAAATGCAAATTGAAGATGCAATAAACATCATTAAACGGATTGAAAATATCCAAGGAACCGAGACCACTTAAAGAGGGTTCCCGCTGTTCATGCTCAAATTCAACAAAAGCGAACAAATTAAAATATGTATTTTTATTAGGAAGCAATACTCAATATAAGGGATAAAATAAAACAACTAAAAAAGAACAAGAGATTAATACTTCAAAGCAAGAAATTTCAAGGCTATAACAACGCACCCAAAGATGTTGCGGGCGAGGTATTAGATGCCGCTAGATAGAACGCGAAAGACCTGCCAGTTAGCCGAACTTATTTAACAGAAACATCATTTATTAGAATATGTATATGACTATGAACTCTACCATGCTATTCATTCAGGAGAGAACGCTAAACATGAATCTACCTTAACTGCTAAGAATAATATCAAACATTACAAGGAGCCCGGTATCGAAACAGTAATAATTGAAGTTAAAATCATAAAATTTAGACCAATCAATAAAAAAGATTTCAGTATCTCCTTTATTTAATGTTTTCCACGCCCTCAGTATCGTCTTTATTTAACTAGAATCAAATTTTTTGATAGGCGGTGATCTATTTGACAGAACAAGGAACCACATAGACACGTAATTATCAACAAGAAATTTCTCACGTTATTACTAGGTGGCATGTCAATGAGAGGAGCAGACATTCACCGTGACAACCAAATGGTAATATCGCAGTTCTAAATTAAGTGTGCCGCTGTAAAACGCAACAAGATAAATCGGAAGAAATTTAACACCGACAGATTAAAAGACGTCGAACCGGCACCAACACACTATGGCACCAAGAAATCAATAACAAACCCTGAATCAAGTGATAATACTTGTAAGAAAATTGAAAATGCTCACAAGTCAAGTTGCAGGAAACGTTAATATGAAGATATGGATCAAGAAATCTAAAGAATGGCAACACAGCAAAAGGGGCTGAAGCAACCCGAAACATGCGCGCACTGCATCAATGCATATGAATAAGGGATGCATTTGGTTGAATCTTTACAACAGACGAGGCACAATACAGTAGAACATCACCAGCAATACCCACATCTTTGAATTAAGAACTGGCGCTTGTATCGCTAGTTGTATCATTGCTACAATGAAGTATACCAGCTGAAATATTCAAAGGAGACATATCCACAATTGATGGAGCTCTAACACCAGTAACGGTATCGGGTATAAGTTTGCGGTTAAATAGCTGTTATACTATCAAAAGTCAAACCATTAATAATATCGTTTTAAAAATTACTGAACGACAATCTTTACTTAGCCATCACCCTTTATTTATTTGTATAAAATGCTGGAACTGGAAAAATGTTAAATTGTGTCATTTACACTTATTTTATTATATCCTATTCAGATCAACATTTTGTTATTTGATTTATAGTGTTTTTATTCAATATGTTCAATACAGCATACATTGCCGCAAAAGCACGAACTTTGAAGAAAAGCACAATTCGAAAAAAAAATATTTGCTTTGTATGGATTTATGAGTATGATGTTCATTGCTCTTTATGAATGAGCAATATGTATTTCATCGTTGTGTGCAAAGTGATTATTATACGAATAAAAATTGCCAAAATGTTGTTTTTGTTTTATATATTCCGGTTACTGCAGAATGAAAATATTTTGCTCTTTTTAGAGCGAATGTTAAAAAATATCTGAAGATAAAATAAAACATTTATGCTTATGATTTACCAGATGGTATTATACAAAATATCTGGCATATTTTACTACTAAAAATAGTAGGATGAAACAGTATCGAACTATGGAGTACCAGCTCCAGAACCAATGATAAGGGTTTTATATGTTTTGAAATGTGCTATTTGGCGTAAGCCTATTAGTACCATTGACAAATACAAACTTCAATCAAAAATATATTGGTTACAGTTGGAACATTTTAGGTAATCAAAAATAGTTAACCTTTGTGGCGTTTTGCAATATGAATCTGACAATAAATTATAAACTACCCTAATTCATTTTTTAAAACAAATAAACGTTTTCACCTGCACTGAAATGCAATTTAGTTTTTTTTTTTAAATTATATAAAGATAGATATATATAGATATATTGACATCGAAAAGGTTTGCCCAATTTATTAATTAAATATCAATTTTATTTCCTAAAATGTTTACTAACCGCATATTTCAAAAAAAGGCAACAACAGCACAAAATCTCCCCTAAATTAAAAATTTACTCTGTTATCTATCTCCATTACAATTTTATGCTCCCTATTTTCTAAAGGTATGTATATAGATGTTAGGTTATGGCCAGTAATATTATTTTGAGTAACACGGCAATTACCCTTAATAATGTTATTCTTTTATGTTCGTGATTAAATATCATTTTCGAGTGCTGCATTCATTCCCAAATAAATAAAATTGTACAACTCTTGTTAAATACTTTGTGTTGGACGTGCGATTATTACTCACCAAAAACCAATTATTGTGTAATAAGATTAGTTACATTTAAAATAGGGGAAGATTTTTGTTAAATATAAGAGTTGCACGATTCATTAAATATGGCACTCAATGCGCCGTAGCATACAGCAACGTCATACTTGCATTTAATTATATACCGCACAATTTAAATAAAATTTATTAAAAATTTAAAAATAATTAGAATTTTCCCATCATTGAAAATAATTATATATGCCAAAATTAATAAAACATATAAAAAAAGTTACAATTCGTTTTTTCCACTAGAATTAACAAAAATTTTATGCAAAATTCAAAATTTCCTCATTTAATTAAAACCATAAGAATAATTCTAAAGTATTCGAGAATATCTTATAACAAAAAGACGAAGAACGCCATAATTTTTTGCTACCGTTCGAATTATTTTGAAGACGTTGCTATGAAGGAATATGATAAGGAAAGAATGCGCTGCTGCATTGTAATGAAAGCAACAATAAAAAAAATGTAAATTGATTTCTTAATTTGAATACATTTAAAATTAAATTTTTTCATTATAGAGCATATTAAAATGGAATAAATCGGTTCAATTAATTTGTAATATAAATTTATTTCATATTTCCAATATTGCGAACGACGATGCTTTCTAATTTTGAAATATTAATATCGTTTGTTGCATTTTTATAGGACGTGTCAAAATGGTCTCAAATATACAGTCGAAAATGCAATTGGATTATTTTTGGACCTTTCTCTTTCTAAGAGTAAAATAGTATGGTGCAACTTCGAACAGTAGGCGATAATATAAGAAATTTTAAAAGGAGCCATGTGTATTAAAATTTGTTTACGCCCATTAATTATGCACTTTAAACCAGCTAAAATGATTACCGTTGACATGATTAAAATTATCGAGCGATTTTAATTTGCGCCAATCGTGACAAGACAATTCATTCAGCACATTTGTATCGATTTCTTCAATAGCCCAAAATCGAAATCCCAAAATCCCGCAATTAAAAATTCCGCCTTTAAGAATTCAGCTTTCCCGATTTTGATAACATAAATCAGGATTTTAATAGTTTATTTCAAGAGAGTACATTGTAGAAAATGCATAAAATAATTGATGGATCCGAATCAAAGTGAGTTGCAATTCTAACATGAACGTTTGCAGAAATTTTGGATTTCCGTCAAAATGAACGAAACTAGGCCATTTAATAACAAATTAAGGTCAATTTGGTTTGCAAAGCACTTAGTTATAGATGATTTTTAAATTTGAAAAAGTTTTTAGAGCTGTTGAAAAATTTGAACGTGAGTTTTAGATACAATTCTAGAGTTCCAGTTTCTCTCGATTTTTTTTTAAATTACATTTTGTGAATGAAATCGATAAAATAATTAAGCCACCGGCTTTTTAAATAATATACACCCGATATTTTGTGGATTAACTTGAAATTTTATGTACAATTTTTTTTAAGGTTAATATGAATGTTTTATCGATTACTAAAAATATTATTGATAGCTGTGTTGAAATAGGAAATTTATGTCTTTAATTAGTTTCAACATTTCTAAAATTCAAAACTTCATTCAAAATTAATGTTAGATTTCCAATCCTGCGTTTCAAATCAAATTTGAATACTTTTAGCAAAGAAATCCATTGCCTAGTTTCAGTCAGCATTTCTGAATTTTAGAGCTTAATTCAAAATTAATTTTAGAATAAAAATACGCTTTTAAATACTCAATGTTGCAATAATTGGTTGAAATTTGAGCAAATTCCGTAAAGAACGGTCGAATTCCAGAATTTCATTTAAAATTCACGCCAAAATCTCAATCTAGTTCTACATTCAAAACTTAATCGTAATTTACTGAGCTAGTTCATTTCGTAGTTAAACGAATTAAAAGATATTTAAATCGAATTCCAGAACAGATTGGGTACGATTCGCCAAGTCCACAATTCTAAAATCAAAATTCTAAAAAAAAAAATTTCGGATACACAAATTCTAATAAAAAAATTTCCAAAAAAACAAACTTACTATGGAAATTATGAAATTTCAAAATTCCTGTATATAAAATTCCAAAATAAATTCTATTTTTCAAATCGTACCCATCCTCATATTTCTGTTGAAATATGAGGATGGGTACGATTTCAAAAATACAGAATTGCAAAATCAAAATTCCAAAATTAAAATTCCCAAAAAATTAAATTCTAGAAATCAATAATCCAATAAAAAACAAATAAATAAGTTTAAAACAAAAATTCCAAAAAAAAAAACAAAATTCCTTTACAAAATCCGAATATTTAAATTTAAAGAATTAAATAATAATAATCAAAAAATTAAATTAAATAAATAAAAAAAATTTACAAACTGTTGCAATTAATACTAAATTGATAAAATAATGTAATTTTTTAAATTGTAATTTTGTCTAAAATAAATAAATTTTGGAATTTTAAATTTTTATTTTACGTAATTTCTAAAATGGAATTTACTAAATTATTGGTGTAGGCTAATTTCCATTAGAGACCAAACTCTAAAAATTTCTGTAAAAATCATGTGAAAATGCAAATCACATCCCATAACCCAAATTTAACCATTATCGGTCAAAAAATGACCGTATTGCTAATAAAAATATATGTAAAACTTTTTTGTTATATGTTTTTAAAAATACCTCGCATTTGTCGGGATTTTTTTCAGATTTCAGCAAACACGGGATTTTAAAAGTAGAACGTTAACGGTGAGATGTTGGATAAATTCGATTTTTAAAAATGGCGAATTTTAATAATTCCGATTCCATTTGCCCTTTTCACTGTCTAGAATCAATTACGATTTTAAAACGAATTCATTGCCAAAGCTAGCTCATCCTTTGAATTTCCGGAATTGTATTAAAGCCATGCAGTATATCCTGAAATATTTGTCAAGTATAGTTCTCCGGCCATTTGCCTATCCGAATTTAGGACAACCATATGTGATAGTATTACCGCTCGCAAAATTAAATTATTTTTTTTAAATTAACATAAACTTCGGTAATATGTCTGCTAACATAAGCTTTCATGAACTCGGATTAGAGGTAATTCCAAAATTTAAAATATGTAATATGATCTAGTAACATTTCCTAACACGAAATTTATATCGACATTACACAGACTTCGGTCTAATCCACTTCGTGTAATCCTTAGTCAAGGATTTCAGAAAATAGGAGCTTCGGCGTTCTACATTTGGCGTTGTTGCTATAGAAAGTTTTAACATAAATTCTGGTTAGAACCAAGTTACATCGACGGGAGAAATCCCTCGTGTAATATGCCGTTTTCATGCACTCAGAAAAAAAAATTGTAGAATTAACAATTTTCATATGCAAAATCAATAAAAAACATAGGTTGTTTTTGGCCAATAAACGAAGTTATTGCCGTAACAATTTTATAGTTATTGATTTTATTACCTTTGAATCGACACAATAATAATTGTAATACCAATAAGTATTTAGTTCTGTTCAATAACTTGACGTTTTAAATTGGAAGTTCTTTAGTTATTATTACAAAAAATTAAATTTTTAATTTGTACAAAGAGCGTAATAATCCTAATTCCTAATAAAGGATATTCTGGATAATAGGGTTGATAGGATGAGCGGGAGGTGAGGTTTTACCAAGACGTTAGAACGCATTTTGAATATATGTTCAAGTCCATCTTGAATGGGGGGCCTTTACCCTCAGAGGGTGCGAGGCCCGTAGAGTCTATAATCTTGTTTAAGAAGATATCTCTAGTGAGTCGTGTTGCTGATAGTGTAGCACTAACTTAGTCAGTAAACTCCATGTAAGACTAATTATAATGGAAGCTTGGTTTCGCACTGATGGAAACATTGAATTCTTTACATTAAAAATTCGGTCGCCTCATCAGACTGCAGTGACCAAACTACAAAAATATTGAAAACAATTTGAACTTACACATCAAGTATGAGCTCAATACCTTAGCGAATTTCAATGATTCGCTACGCAATAAGTAAAGGGTATGGGGTTGACAATTGCGACTATATATATTTACCTCAATACGTCTTCAAATAAAAATTCCATGATTAGTTTACAGACAATGCAATTACGCAACAAGTTTTATGAAAATTCAATAAATAAAAGTTATTGAGGGAATAACGAGAACAGTCACGTTGTAAATTTAATAACTTTAGTTATTACATTTTTAAGTCAAAGTTATTAAATTAAAAACGGTTTTTTTCTGATTGAGTACATCTTCAAAACGAATACTGTATCCACCCAACATGGACGGCAAACAGATATAGCGGCCACACCGCGGCTGTGTGCAACCAATTTGGTGTTGCCCGGTTCAAATCCAGTTTTATGTTTCAACCATAAAAATACCCCATATTTGTGTCGTTTTACCAGATTAAAATTTAATATTGTGTAATAGAGTAATGCAACGAGGTGGTTTTTAATGAAGACGATATTTGTTTTCTTCTGGTCAACTAAGATTAACATTTAGCCGAAAGATTCTTCATTCTTAGTTCTTTTTCACAGGAGCTATATTGCCTGAGATGCTCAGCGAGTCTTTGGTAAAAAAATCCCGTTTATACGGATTATTAACCGATGAACTTGTAAGCTCATTTAATATATCCTTGTCTAAAAAATTGTTTTGTGTTTTGAAATTCACTAACTTTGAAATGAGAATGAACAACATTGTTAGTATTATAACTTTGAGAGCTCTGTGTTTGATATAAAAACTTATCTGTGTGTCCATCCTATACTTTGTAACAAACGTGTCTATTGTTTTTTGTATTTTTCGAAATTGTCGACAGCTGAAGCTTTATCAAATGTGGAATAAGAATGAAGCTCTGCACCTTGAAATGGTTCTATTTATAAATTTAGGAGTAACGGGATCTAAAATTTTTTTTTGTTTTGCTCTGAAATTTCATCAGTTGTGATCAGAACTGTTCAAATAGTAGTACGAAAACAACGAAAAAATTAAGTTCTGAGCAAAAAAGAGTCATTTTAGCTGTAAGACAGGAAAACGTTTTTTTGCAATATACATAGCAAATAAAAGAGGATGTAGTTACGTTTCGGTTTTGAAATAATTGAAAAACTTTGCTATTTTAGATACAACAGAAAGAGCCGCGGGAAGAGGAAAATTAAACAAAAAGACGACCCAGCGAATTTTATTTTTTTTTATTTTTTTTATTTTTATTTTTATTTAAATTATTACAACTGAATACAATTCATCTAGTAATTTTTCTTTGTTAATTTAGTCACTTGTGAATGAGAAGAGGCCCATTGGCCAGTTTCATTTATAGGTTATTTACTGAAATAGTCTTTGCTCTGGTGTCCTTAATCCATTAAATCAATTGGTTTCGTTCTTTGCAATCGTCTTACTGCATATGAAGTATCCAACATACCACGAAGCTCTTCATTTACGTGTTGATAGATACGTTGTCCATGAATTACTGCAAATTTTTTTATTTCTTCTTGAACCGTCGGGATATTTAGGTCCCTATGAAGGTCATCATTCCTAATGTACCACGGAGCGTTAACTATACCACGTAGCACTTTGTTTTGAAAAGTTTGTATTATTTTGGTGTTGGTTTTCTTTGTACAGCCCCAGAGCTGTATTCCGTAAGTCCATACAGGCTTTAGCACCTGTTGATACAATAGCAATTTATTTTCGGTTGACAATTCCGAATTTTTCCCGAGAAGACAATACAATTTGCGATATTTGATTTTAAGCTCATCTTTTTTCTTTTTAATGTGCTCTTTCCATCTGAGCCTGGTATCTAACGTCATCCCTAAATATTTAGCATTATTTGCATACGGAATCTGCTGACCGTTAATGAGTACAGGTTTATAACTGACTTTTAGATTGGTGAAATTCATATGCGTGGATTTCGATTCATTGAGCCCGATACGCCACATTTTTGTCCATTTTATGATGTTGTCACATGCTTCTTGGAGTTTCGTTGTCGATTCCTCGATAGTGTCTCCTACTGAGAGAACTGCAGTGTCATCAGCAAATGTTGCAATGGTAACATCGTTTAATTGAGATAAATCTCTGGTGTAGAGCAGGTAAAGAATAGGTCCCAAAACACTACTCTGCGGGACTCCTGCCGAAATCTTTTTTAGCTTGGAATATTCATCTTCATATTTCACCCTAAAGTGGCGATTCTCTATGTATGATTTTAAAATCATCTATTATATTAATACGCTTAATTTTTTCAAACTCAACGCAAAAATGACCCCTAAACATGATCCGATCCGTTTAAATTTTTCAGGGTAGGTCGACATAAATATAGCGGTGTGCCTTTGCTAGAAAAATCGGAAAAATTCCACCGGGAAGTACCTGAAACGGGTACCTTAGGTGTTTTCAGCAAAATTTTGTCACGACGCCAGAATGCCATGACAAAATATGTTTATATTGAATCTACGATCATGCGCATTACACCGTGACAATGACAAAATTTATTAAAATTGCCGATGTTTTTGTGATGACACACTGTGATGACAAAATGAGTAGAAAATTTGTAATTGAATTTCAATTAAACAAAACAGAGAACATAAAATGATTTTACATACATTTTGGTGTTAATAGTAGTTGTGAGTGTAAAAAATACAATTTTGTCATGACACTCTATCAATTTAAGATTTAAAAATTAACCGCGTATATGAATTTACTTTATTTTTGATAAAAGTGCATCAAATTTACATCTTACAAAATCATCTTAATTATTTCTTAACCAAAAATTCAATAAAATGTATTCACATTATTCAGTCGAAGGTCAGCTTCTATCTATCTATCTATTATATTAATATTCTTAATTTTTTCATACTCAACCCTAAAATGACCCCTAAACATGATCCGATCCGTTAGATCTTTTCAGGGTAGGTCGACATAAATATTGCGCTGTGCGTGGGTTATGGAGGGGGGGGGGGGGGGGGGTTTACCTCAGATGGTTTAAAAAAGATTTCAAGTTTTTGTGCGCGTGAAATCTTGCTACATTTGAGAATTTTATGGGACGAAGCAAATATTTTTGTTCAAATTAGTGGCGCGCGATTCAAATTCAAAGTTGTAAAACAGTTGGTACGCGATTCTGATTCGAAGTTGCACCACTGTCGGTGCACGAATCAATTTCAAAGTTGCTTAATGGTTGACGCGCGATTTAAATTCAAAGTTAATCATGCCAGGAGCAGAGCTCACAATCATAGACGGGTAGTGCGTGTTCCATTAGTTGGGAAAATCATCCTCATGTGTGGTGACTACCTGAAGGCGGGACGCGCGCGAACTTGCGAATCGACCATCAAGTTGAACCCGCTTTGGATATTGGTAAATAAGTTTACACTCACCAAGAACATGCGCGTCGATGAAGGTGAGGACGAGTTTGCGCAATATGTGCTTTCTGTTGGAAACGGCAATGCTCGAACCGACTCGATCACACTTCCGGCAGACTTCCTCAAAGTGTGATCGATTTCGTGTATGGTGACATCAACACAACACCAGCCGAAGGAACCATCGAGGAGCGCACCATCCTTGCACCCAAGAGTGATGATTGCGCGCTAATCAATCAGCAGGTGCTTGACCTCCTGCCCGGCGAACAAGAAGTCAAACATAGTGCTGATAAACTTAAGAGTGATGACATGCATGAGGAACTCCGCCTACCCGTCGAGTTTCTCAACAAGATTGAAGGGTCCGGATTGCCGCGCCATGCCATCCCACAATAGGTAAACGCGATCGTTCGTTTGATGAGGAATTTAAACACTAGCAAGGGTCAAATCAATGAAACAAGCATGCGCGTCGCAAAAATAAACCGCTACATTCTGGAATGTGAGGTGCTGACTGGCTTCTCAAAAGGCGAGCGCGTTCTCATCCCACGCATTAAGCTCTAACCCTTGGAAGGCATCTTCTCATTTAAAATGTCTCGCCTTCAATTTCTGGTTCAGCTCGCGTTCGCTATAACCATCAACAAGAGTCAGGGTTAAAGCTTGAAAAAGGTAGTGTACTTGCAGGGACCCGTATTTACGAATGATCAGATGTATGTGGCCTTTTCACGATGCCGCTCATTTGACGGACTCAAAGTGTTTATCGCTGAGACAAGCGATCAATCAGCTGATCGGAATGGGCGCATCACAACAAAGAATATATTTTTTGAAGAGATTCTGTGCATGTAAATTGTAATATATTTTACTATTTTATTATCTACCTTCTACTACTATTTTATTATCCTTTTGTACATTTCTTATGAAATATTTAGATTAAAGTTTGCCTCAGCAATTGTGTGCTTTTCCCTTTTGAGATTTTAATATTTAGTTTGGGTGCGTAAGTGATCATGTGATCCCGAGCGCGCGCTTCCTGTTTGAGATATGACTAATTGACTTGACACGTAAGTCATACTGTTCACATTTGAGCGCGTGCTTTCCGTTTAAGATTTAAAAATTAACCACGTATATGAATTTACTTTATTTTTGATAAAAGTGCATCAAATTTACATCTTAAAAAATCTTCTTAATCATTTCTTAACCAAAAATTCAACAAAATGTATTCACGTGACTGATTATTCAGTCACAGGTCAGCTAGTATAATATTGTTTTGGTAAATCTCTATGTAGTTTGAAGAGTAAACCTCTGTGCCACACCTTATCGAAGGCCTGCGCCACATCTAAGAAGATACTAGAACAAACCTTTTTCCTTTCTAATGTATTCTCAATGACATCTGTAAGGCTATGAACCTGCTCAATAGTTGAGTGTTTCTCTCTGAAACCAAACTGATATTCTAGGATAAGGTTTCTTTGTTCTATGGTTCTTTTCAATCTTTTGAGCAACAGTCTCTCAAACAATTTCGCTAGTGTTGGTAGAAGTGAAATTGGCCGGTAGGATTTTCTATCATTCGGTGGCTTGCCCGGTTTCGGAATCATTATTACTTCTGCTACTTTCCACTGCATTGGCACATGCTTTTTCCTGAGAATCGAATGATTATGTGCAGTAATTTACGGGTACCTTTTTTAGGCAGCTCCTTTATTATTTGCCCTGTTATCAGATCATAACCAGGAGCTTTCTTTACTTTTATGTTCTTAATTTCAGCTTTTAGTTCTTTTAATGTTACAGGCCTGATCTCTTCGAAAACAGATATTCTGGGCGTATCAGCAGTGTTTTCGTCATTGGTCTGCTGACCTAGAGGTTGAAATGTTTCTTCAAGATGTTCAACAAACATGTCAGCTTTATCTTTCGCACTTCTAGCCCATTTCCCATCGTTTATTTTGATTGGGGGATCTGCGTTTTTGGTTATTTTAACCCTTTTGTTGCTTTCCAGAGTGAATAGTCGGTATCTTTAGTTGGAATTAGGGAACAAAGGTATTTTCCAATTGTTTCATTTTTCACTTTTTTATGAGTGCCTTAAGTTTGATGCACGAGTTGTTTAAGGTGGTTTTATCTTGCGGCGCACGCGTAGTCTGCCATTTCTTTCGGGCTTTTCGTTTTTCCTGCACTAGTTCTCTTACTTCTATTGGGTAAATAACGGAGTTTTCTTTCCTGGATGATAATTTGGGGGTGCATTTCCAAGCCGACCATTGTATGACATCAAGGAGCTTGTCTAGTTCTTCTTCTATTTCATTTTCACTTTTTATTGGCACTTGAAGTTCTATTTTTTCCTCTACCAACTGCCTAAATAGTTCCCAATTTGTTTTGTTGTTTGTGAGCTGTGGTGAATTGGTTTTTTCTATTACATTTTCACTAACCGTCATAATAACAGGAGAATGATCAGATGTTAGACTTTTATCATTTTCTAAGAAGATGTAGAGTTCCGATATGCCTTTAGTGATGTAGAAATCTATTAGATCTGGGATTTTATTAGGATCAGTTGGCCAGTACGTTGGTTTCCCTCCTGAGTAAAATTCACATTTTGAGTATTAGCCAGCGGCAAGTAACTCTTTGCCTTTTGGAGAGGTTAATCTTGAACCCCAGAAGGTGTTTTTTGCATTAAAGTCACCTCCAATAATGAAGTTGCTTCCTAATTTCTGGAACAAGTTAATGTAGTCTTCTTTCTTTAGGTTATACCGTGGAGGGTAATATATCGCAATTTTCTCGGTTTTTAAAAATAGTTCTAATTCTTCTAGGTGTTGTGTTAATCCATTTGCATTCCATATAGCTATTCTTAATGAGTAGTTTTGATGTCTGGTTTCTGCTCCGGACTTATGAATTGAACTATGTATTGCATACATTATTTATGTTTAACTATTTTGGAGCTTGGTATTTCCAGCAGATTAAGTCGATCCAGAATTAACTTATTTAGCTTATTTTGTTCCTCAAGGCTCTTTAAAATTTCTTGGACAGTGCTTTTGAAATTTTCAGTACCGTTGGTCTCATTTTCTTTCGAATTTGAAGCGGCCTGAGCATAATTCTCCCTACGCACCGATGCTTCATTTCATGCTCGATCCTTGTTTGGATGACTTAGAGGGGGTTTGCGTGCCTGATCCCTCAATTTCTGTAGCTGCTTGGCAACCCCACATCCTCGATAGCTGGCTGGATGTTGCCCATAACAATTTATACATTTTGCTGGTTCTTCTTTAGATAGTTTGCAAGTTTGTGTTGAGTGCTTTTCAGCACATTTCACACATCTTGGATCGCGCGCGCAATATCGTTGCGTATGGTTATAGCCTTGGCATTTTTTACATTGTACTATTCTTGCACTGCCTCTTTTAATAGCTTCGATCTTTACTCGCATGTTGAGTATGCCAGTTATATTGTAAATTTTTTCTATTTGCTCGGATTTATCAAAGGTTAGCATGAACAGGGTAAGCCCTCTTTTTGAAACGGGTTCTAGTCGGTTCTCCCCGCTACGACTCTCTTTTTAAATAATGTTTACGGCATCAAGGATTTTAAATCCTTTATTTTCTAGATCCTCCATTATTGAATTAATTTCACAGGTTGGATGTAGTCCTCTTGCCATGACCTTGATGGGACGATCATTTTTATTTTCGTACGTGTACAACTGATATTTTTCCATATTCAGCTTCATTGACAAGTTTCTGTATGCGTTTGGATTTGAAGTGTTAATCTTCCATACATTATTGTTCAGAGTAGTAATTTTATACTCTTGTTCCGTAACATTACTCATTACACTTTGGATTTCTGAGTAGTTGGTTACTCCTACTTTAAAAATCGGTGGTGGGGCTTTTACCTTTGGCTGTGCTTCATTTTGTTGAGCTGGTTGCAGTTTGAGTGATTTTTCTACTTCTGATGTGGACTCAGCGTCATTTATTGGTGGAGGTGGTTTTTCTTTTGGTTTAGCTGCTTGTTGTTGTTCTAGAGCTAGTTGTTTATTGATGATTAATTGTTTTCTAGAAACCTCTTTTGAAGTTGATGGTAAGGTTTCTGCCATTTCTGGTGAGTGTTGAGCTTCCTTTTCTTACTTGGTCTTTTACTCCGCTTCAACATCCAATTTGTTGCTCTTTCTAATTCTTCTTCATCCGTATGGAGTGGATTAATGTCATCATCGATTGTAGGGCTGGGTGTCTTCCCAAGTTCTGCACGTGCTTCAACTGCTTTTTTGAGTTCTTCATTCTCTTTCTTTAAAATTGTGAATTCTTCTTTCAATTTAGTTGTAAATTCCTTTATTTCTCTTAGTTGTTCACGGAGTTCGGCATTTTCCTTCTCGTACTGAAATATATTTTCAGTTGAAGATCTTGGTAATTTGGTACTTCGTCCAAATGGATTAAACAATGATTGGCCCACCTCAGAATCTACTGGGCCTGCTTCCGAAGAGCGTGTATTTGTCAGCATATCTGCTGCTGTACCACCTGGGGTATTACTTTCCGTATTTGTTGTACTCATTGTTTGTTTTAGCCAATTTATACCACTGGCATTTGGTCGCTGGTAGCTCTTTGCTACTGCCGAAGCAGTACCCGCCACAGTTCGTAGAAGATTGCAATAATTGGGTCTCAGTGGGCAAATGCCAAGGAATAAACCGGATTTCACAAAAAAATGCAATTTGCGCGGCTTGATTTAATTCGGAAATATCTGAATTGGACTGCGTAAATGACTGGAAGAGAGTAATTTTCTCAGACGAGTCTAAACGAATTGGATGGTATCATATACATGTGCTGAAAGGTAATTGAAGATTTACACCAGGTCAATATTATAACGCGAAATAAATTTCCAATAACTTTTATGGTCTGGAGATGCATCATCTACCATGGATGTGGAGACTTGACGTTTATTAACGGGGCATTAAACGCTAACGGCTATATTGACATCTTAAAAAAAAAATTTGGATCCCTCAATTGAAAGGCAGTTTCTAATAACCATTAACCTTGTTTACCAAGATGATTCTGCTCCGTGTCATCGAGCCACAAAGGCAGTTATTTTTTTTTAATTTAGTGAATTATATTGGCAATTTAATTATATTATAATGGACAAAAATCGGTTTTATTTTTACTAATAGTTATTGTAATGAAATACTTTATTGTGCTAACAAATGAATGCCTTTTATCTCAAATTAAAGGAATGTTTCTTTTTCAACATCCTTTTTTCTATAATTAGCTTCCTTTCTTTTTTAGCAATTTAGTATTCCGTCTATTATTACATAAATTGGATTTTTTTCGAAACATCAACATTTTTTGAACACTATCTGACCACTACTGTAATGTAAACTTATTAACAACTTTATAATCGTTGATCGTATTTTGATAAAAAAAAAATCCAATTATGTTTAAAATTTCAAGCATTAATAGTTTCTTAATTACATTGGCTTTCTGCGGTGTAAGTAGCATATTTGCATTTACTTCTACTGCACTAACAAAGTTGTATGTAGGAAGACATAAGAAATAAATAAAAAAATCTAAACAAGAAATCTTTGTCCTTCTCATTTCACTTTTCAATACGACATTCGGTTATACATCAATTTTCTTGCCATTTTTTTAATTTTCTATGTACGTCGAATATTAACTAACTACGCAGCGTATACAATACGGTTCCACATTGAGCGTGATATTGGGGTCGGCGGTTTGTTCATGGAGTAGGATGCGCGAAACTCGGGTGCGATCTCCGATGGTATGACTGGAAGCTACGATTTGATCAGTTACCTTGGATCATAATATACCCCACCCAAAAAAACTCACTGCGTGATTACTTCCTTTCAGTAACCATATATTTGGTTTTTACTTCGTTGATCAAAAGGTCACTATTTTGAGTTGATAATTTCATTAAAATGAGAACTTCTTAAATGGAAATTATGTTTTGGCCCAGTATACAGATATCGTCAGGGTCAGCTAACAGCGGGCTAAAAAAAAAGTATAAATGGGCGACTGGGTCACTTTGCCGTACTCCTATTACCATACGCATGCTGGAAGTATGTATATACAAACAGTCACGAACATGGATATCGTTCTCGTAACATTTCTCTAGCAGCATGCGCAAAATAAAATTTGATTGGTTGTGGATATGTTTGTCTCTTCTGGGATGTTTCAGTAGACCAAATGGACGATAATTTTAAAGATGCTGTAAAACAGATGATCGGCCTAATGTTTTAACATTTCACAACAAATCCAATCTTCACCAGGTACTTGTTGTTTTACATTACGGGGTGACATCGCATGTCCTCGTATTTTGAGATCGATCTCGCTTAAGTGAGCGGTTTTTCCTGAATAGCATCATTATATTCTGCATTCAACTAGTGGTTTTTTGTTTGTGGTGGATTTCGTCCTAAAGTTGACACCAACGCATTTGTTACCGGTGTTTTAATAATCGATCACTGATCTTTGTCTTACTCAAAGAATGGTTTTGATTCCTAAATTCCTACAATAGTATTCTCGAAATGTGAACGAAATGTTACATGATTATTAAAGTCTGGTAATGGTTCCAAGCTCCAACAGGCGATTCACTGGAAATGTTTATTTTACTTTATAGATATATAGAAGAATATTTCACAACTACCAGACAATGGCTAGCGTCAATGTGGGCCTCACATTTTCCACTAATTTATTAAATGAAAGGGAACTTTCGCTTGCACCAAAGAGTGGGTCAACTCAGGAGCGGAATTGCGCTCAAGACGCTTCCCAGATGTTCTGGTTCATATAGATATAGTATCCTAGGATTAGTTGGGTTCATGTTTCTTGGGGTATGGACATTTACAAATGAAATGATAAAGTGGTGCCCAAAAAACCTGAGTGCTCAAAATCGGTTACTAACAGGTGTAAAGTCAAATGTCTGTAAAATCGGCACATAAATTTAGCACAGTAGGTTCGAATCTTATTATTGCACTTTAGTACAAGATAGCACGGAAAAGATTGAAATGTGCTAAGAATTTATAAAAGTTAGCACGAAGAAAATTGATTTGCTAAAAAAACTAATCTGAAAATTTATCAAATTAAAATATAAGTACAATCGTATGGGTTAGGCAATTGTTCTAAGGCTCAAGCTGGCCTCTTCCAACCATTTGTCGGATATGGCTCTAATTTTTTATTGTAGTATAATCTTTAATGAACTCCCTAGAAAAAAATTCAAAACAATCGTATGGGTCATTGATATAATCGCTTTATCGTGCGATATAGTAATTTATCTATTCAAGAGATGAATACGAATACCGGAAGAAATTAATTTAAATCTTAAAATCGATTTTCATTAAATCTGACCTCATGCATTTTGTTTTAAACTTCTACCAAGATCCCAGATAAAAATGAGAACTTAATTAGCGTAGTTACTTTGCTTGGTGGAAATAGAACATTCAGTATTTTCTTCTCACTCTCTACTTACCCATTCACTTTAATTTCCGTTTTGTTTTATTTTTTACTATCTGATTGGAGAATTTTTTAATTAAAAATTTGCGAAGAGAATGGAAAACGGTTTTTAAAGGGTGTAAATAGAAAATGAAGGCCAATTTTGTTGTAGCAGGAAAATTTACGTAAATGAATTGGAAGGTTGTTATCATTTATGGGGTAGTCTACAAAAAAATGATGTTCAACTAAGATAAAGATACAGTACTACATCCCTAGACAACTAAATTTTTATTAATCAGGAATTTTGTTCACATGTTCCGTTTAGAAATATTATGGTATGATGAGGATGATCAAGACAATATACTATAACATATTACATAACAAATATTTTTTATATATTTTCTTAGCAAAGTAAAATCACATAAAAGATAACAAGTTTCAAACCATTATGAATAGAGGACATATATAATAGCACTATGAAGTGAGGAGTGAAATCTAAACTGATTTTCCAACAATTTCATATTTGTCCTTTCTATAAAAAAAAATAAATATGTTTACATCAAAAAGGACCAGAAAAATATATTTTCTTAAAGTATCATTTTCTCTCTACACATGTTTTCATTGTTGTTATTCATACACAACATGTTTATATTCCTAATGGTGTTCAAATGGCTCATTTTGAAATTGTATGAAGGACATTTTTCAATGACCATTAATAAACAATATTTCATAATATATAAAAGAAGTAAAGCAAAAATTTTGAATTCTATAGCGTGTAATATGTCCTTCTTATGAATGAGTGCTCAATTTTTATAAATCCTATTTTCGTTTGATGTATATATTTTCATACCCAAGTACCTTAAATAATTCATTAGAATATGAAATGAACAAGAATTGGCATAACGTGTAGAAGAATAGGCCTAAAACGATAAACTGGAAAATTGAATTAAAGTTTTAAAGTATATACGATTTGAGAAAAGCTCCCCGAGAAATATTATAAAGAAGATTTTATTTAATGAATATTTAATACTCTTCCAAGATGTCTAAAATTCTTTAATGGTAATATTTTGTTTGGAAAATCAGCAATCTTGTATTTTTTTGTGGTAATCGAATTCTATTGTAATAATATTCGGCATTGTATTTTTTTCAAATTTTTATAAGCCCAAAAAATAATTCCCAAATCACTAGGGTATTTTGTGTTCGAACTCCCCCAATATTTACATGTTACCGGTGTGGTGGTGTATAAAATTCGTCATAATCACGTAATTGTTTGTACATCGTCATATTGTCATGACCCCACTTGCAATTGAAATAGATTAAACGCTTATGTTTATTTGTTTTGTTTTTCACTCAGATTAAATCTTCTGACCATATCCGAATTTTGAACACTTTGTCACGTAGATTTCACATAATTTTAGAAGGTGTTATGAATTATTTGTTTGCAGAATGTTTTAGATAAAATATTACAAAATTCACGTCGGGGAATAGTAACAAGTGCTGGACAAATCGTTAATAACTAATTAACATTTAGTATGTCCAAAACTTGTGTCAACTTTAAATGTTTATCTTCATTTGGTATTGCTTTTATGCCCCTGCTATTATTTATAATTTTTACTCATTTCTACAAAAGATTTCATCTCGACAAACACAGAACAATTGCGCATTCCATGAATATTATCATCATTCTCTTCCAAGTAGACAAGCAAATAGGTTTCGAGTTGCTTTTAGACACTATTCACATCCGTGATATTGTTGCCTCTCATTTACGCAACTCTCGAATCGAATAAATGATTACATAAAGAATTGACAACGGCCTTAGAGGCAGTGCATAAGATAACACTGGATTCTATGGATTGAAGTCGAATATTAATTTGAAAACATCGAAAATAAATTGGCACCACGAGGTTTTTGACAAAGAAGCGAGAGACTTGGATAGTTCGTCTTATTTGTTCGGCAAATAGGATTCCTGGCGAATAGACTAGTTGAAACGATTTAGAAAAGCCCTAATCTGGTAGTAATCTATCTTTAACCACACTAATATCTGGATGTGACATTTTTGAGACTTAGACAATAGTTCCATAGTAATAACTTAAATCAAATACAGAATGAAAATAAGGACGCTTCAAGCGATATTTTGCGAACCATTCAGATTTACTTTATAGACATTGTTCATGCTATCGATCACCAAATAACACATACGAGAGTCAAGATCGATAAAACAACCGATTTGTAAAGATAAAATATGACATTTTGGGTGATTTTTTTTGGGGGAGTCGCGAGCTAACTATGTTCTTAAAAAGGTGCGCTAAGTTTCTACGATTTTTAAAAATCAGTTTGTGAAAATTTGTTTGCCTTAACAATAATATTATCAGCATAGGCCTGTAGTTCGACTAGAAATTCATTAATAATCAAGAACCCCTGGGGTCGTATTCTTGAAATCGGTGGTCTAATCGGAATACAATTTGCTTTGAAATTCTCTATACTATTCGAATTTTTCTCTGGCTACTTTAATCATTTTTTAAATTTCTTTTCTTTTTTTAAATTAAGAAACATAATTTGTTTCCCCTACTAATACCGTAGACAGACACAAACTAGATAACCTCGTTATTTAGATTATTAAGTTAATTTCGCCTGTCTGTCTGTACACGATTTTTTCAAAACAGACTTATTAAGTTTTTATAACTAGATAAATACAATCTATCCCGATAAATTAGGCACACTAGCAAAAATTGGGTTTCTGTCTGTCACCACAATTTGTTTATTAGTATTATTATAATCTAATTTTCAATCAAGATAAATGAAAATCGCGATAAATTTTGTGTCTGTCTACGGTATAAGGGTTAAATTCCAACTGGGCAAATCGATTCAAAAATTTCCCCTTAGTAGGGTAATAAATATTAGCAAACTTGCAAACAAATTTGAAAAATGATTAAAGTAGCCGGCGAAAAATTCGAATAATGAGTGTTTTTTTTATTCATTCCAAAGAAGGAATAGAAAGAATAGAATACTGATTACGTGACTGTAAAATATTCCACACAGAATGTAATAAAAAATCGATTTGGAGTGAATGGAATAGATTTTTGACAGTCATTTTTTTAGTTGTTTATTATTTACGGTGTTGTGTGTACTTATAAAATAATAGTGCGAGTAAATTAAATAAAATTAAATATTTAAAAGAGATGGAGAGAGAAAAATTAATTTCATTTGCATTAAACATAGTCGAGTGATATTTCGCCAAGTCGACATTCTTTAGTTCGCAATTTATTAAGCGAATATGTCGCTCAAATTACCCTTTAAAGTTAGCCGAAAGTTTCCAGCCGAAGAATGTTAATATACATAATGTCTTTGCTATCCCAGCCGAAATTTTTTTTAAGCCCATAGATATATTACTCAAAATACTTAGTTGCCCTATCAACTTCAAACAACAAGATTATTGCAAAGATGTGTCAGTTGCTATATATAATTTTACCAGAATGGCCTTAGTTCTGTGGCGCATAAACTATACAGTAAATTTCGACATTCACGAAACAAACTGCCTTACTATGTCCATCCAGATACACTTGGGTGCAAAGAATTCGCACATTGATCAATTATCAACAAAACTTCAAAAATATTAAAAAATCGAATGATTGTTTAATTTTCTTGAATGCAGGTTTAAAGTCCTTTTCATCACCTATCCAGTGGTACCTTTGTTGTATTTAGATGGCGCCAACAAAGTGATTTTTGGTGGTCAACATCTGAAGTTCACGTTTTTTGTGAATTTGTAAGCAAAAAACATTTTTGTTAATACGAAGATTTCCCTCGCCTTGCCCGAATGGGAACTTCCATTCGATGTTTCATTGATTTCACCAAAGTGTTCACCAAACCTTGAGGTATCGTCTGTTGCAGCTCCTGGAGACTCGTTGGAGCAATATCTCTCGATTGAACTCCTTTTTCAACTCGTACCATAAATGTTCGATGGAATTGAGCTCTGGGCTTCGAGCTGGCACATCCTCTCTTTGAATTTACTGATATACTATAGCAACCGTATGTGGTCTTACATTATCCTGCATGAACAGAAAGTTTTCATTTATAAACCTGGAATAAGGTGCGACGTAGATCACGAGTAGTTTTTAAATTTACTGTTGCTGGTCTTCGCCTCCAGTGGCATGCCTCTCCAGAACATGTACGATCCACCATCATACGAGACACGTTCTGCAATGCAATATTGTAAAAATCGCAATATTTGCCCTGGTCTCCTGAATACACTCTTCCTCGCCCATGTTTGCTATGTAAACACATCCTGCACTCGCCAGAGAACAGGACTGAGCCAGAGAATCTCCATTGTTCTTGTGTCTAGTTGAAATGATCTCGAGCGAACTGAAGGGCTCGTCGATGGGCTGGGATCAATTTCGGTCCGTTTGCTCGTCTGTGTGCACTCAGATCACCTTCTCGATGTCGTTTTCTAACTGTCCACCAAATGAATTCGACTTCACGAACTGCTTGGAGCCGCTTGAAGTTGTCACAAGTAAGCGGTTATCACGCTGTGTTGTAACACAAAACCGGCCAGATCCTTGTCACTGTATGTAGCCGTAAGTTTCTTGATATCAATGCCACATTCGACAAACGGAGAATCGGCGTAAATTTAGTAGTCGAGCCACTTGACTTTGGTTCTGCCCCGCATCAGTTAGTGCAATCGCTTGAGCGGCTACCTCTGGTGTGGTATTCATTTTCTTGTACCGGATTAAAACTTAATCGATCGATGACCGTTTAAGCTAAACGTTGATATGCGAATGAAGACAATTCCCTTGAAACGTACCCTTTTATACCGGTCACATGTTCCGCAACCGGTGCTACCTGGAACGAGCATGTTCAGATTGTTGAGTTCTATTGCAGTTATTGTCCTGGTTTTGAACAGACAATAGACACACGTGCTATGGATAGGTGTTGAAATGATCTTTAACTTGATATACTTTGATTTAAAAAAAACATTTATATTTGCAATAAAATTAAAAAAAAGTGAAAATAATGCAACTGTGCAAATTTTTTGCACCCAAATGTAGGTTATACCCCTAGGTAAACTTAAACAGAATTTAGGGCAATCCTGAAAGGGATAGATGAGTTTAATAGGGTGTCAGGATTGCGTTTACCTAGGGAGGACCTGTCTCATGAATATAGTATGATCGTCGACGAATTTCGATTTTTTTTTTGAGTTAGGTACGTAATATCGAATTTTAAAATGCCGATTCCACAAATGAAATAGGAGCCCACCAAAATCAGGATTCTTCGTAATCGATTCTTGATACACAAAACCCAAAAATTTTCCGCAAAATAGATTGAGCTGCGAAACAAATGATGGGGTGAATATGTTGTGATCAACACCCGACTTTCTTTTACTAAGAATGTATAGATATATTTCGAACACACTCTCGAACACACCTCTTAAGCGCAAAATTAAACTTCAAAAACTGTTGGTAAAACTGTCTTAAATTAACTGTATAATCAAAGATCAAAGTCAACCCTTGTTGGTTGAAAATTTAATCTTTAAATTTTTTAATATTTTTAATTCTTTGTCGTTATTCTAAATAAACTTTTCAACATCATTTCAAAAAAATTAGAAATCTCCAATTGAAGCTGCCACTTCCGATAGACAAATTCCCAGCAAATTTTGCAATGATCAATACCAAATTGTGGTGAAATAATTTTTTTTATCGAAACTCGTCATTTCTGGTAAAAATTGAAAAATGTTCTGAACTAATTTTGTTTGAAATTCACTTTACAATCATTCTGGTTTTAACACGAAAAACTCCTACGCACGCTGCCACTACCTGTGGACAAATGTCAGCCAAAACCATTGGGATCTCCCAATTTATGAAAAGCCTTAAGTATGAAATTTCATCCAGATCAATCAATCCGCATGAGCTGTAAAGGGAACGAGTTTTTATTGAAAAACTTTTTTTTGTCAAAAATCATCATTTCCGCTTAGATGTTAGAAGACGGATTTGGGTCGATATTTTTGCAAAGTAAATTTCGGATCTTCTAGTTTTGAATTGTTTTTCTTGTAAATGACATACTTTTTAAAATATGTATTTGCAAATAACGGAAAGGATCCTAAGAGGTTTGCCACTTCCGATGAACTGATGTCATTCAAAAGTCTCTAAGACCTCACAATTTATGATAAAAGCTTAAGTATGAAGTTTCGCCACAATCAGACAAACAGTTTGGGCTTTAAAGAAGACACAGACATTAAGTTTGCACTCACAGAACACACAGAGAATTTTTCAAAGCCACTTTATTTGTATTCGGCGATATAGAAAATCTTCAAAAATCTCGAAAGTCGAAAATTTTTATGAGTTCTATACTTTATATCGCTTCGTAAAAGAAAGTAAAAGACAAGGTTTATAAAAAAAACTCACAATATGTTCCCAGAAGGTCGATTCTATCTTTCCTTTAGGAAAGGAATTACACAATAAAAGATCTTTGACAAAGATATTTTATTTAAACATTTTAATCAATTTTGCTTGATAGTGTAATATGCATATTTTATAAAACTATCACTTTTATAAAATGATTTTATTAAATTTAGCATCATGTAGGTAAATTTGATAAAAAATTTTGAAATTTGCTCATTCGAAATGGCGACCAAATACAATTGGACGGCAAAAACTACAAATTAATTCATGAATACGAGGCGAATGAGTTTTGCTAGAAAGCTAAGTATGACCATTATCACCTGCACACTTATTGAATTTCGTAGTGTGTTTCCTGTTGTTTAATTAATGGCGAAATTTTGTGGACAATAAAATAAATGAATATTTTTCCATCCTTAAATAATTTATGTAGCAGGTCATATCCTCGGGTCTGCAGCTCCTTTAATAAATTTTGATGGACACCTTATAAATCCCGTCTCAATAGCCAGGGTTTCTCCCATATTCTTTTTTCCTGTTGCTGTTTCTAATGATATAATAATAAAAGCGCTTAATGTTGCTGCACTGTTGTTCGATTCTTACTGTAGTTTGAGAAAAGTTTTGATAGAATCTTTTATATAGTGTAATTTTCAAAATGTATTTGATCAAAATTTAAAAAAATGATACAAACATTTTATTAATCACCTTAGCCAAATATCTTTTATAGTGTAATTTTGTTCATTAAATTTCTGAAAGCACGGTGTATAGGCCAGGAGCATCGCAAGCCTCAAACTTCCACGACCCAAGCATTTCTTCGTGAAATCTAGCCGGTAAAACCACCGTGTGAGGCCTCTGCGAGCCTAAGTTGAAATTTGCGGGTCGGCTGCTGAGCCGTCTGTAACAGTGGCGCACAAGGTTCGCGAATTTTATTTAAATTTAAATTTTTTTCAGCTTTCAATTTAATTTTTGTTTTTTTTTCGTAGCATCAGTCTCTTTGGTGTACGCATCCAGTGTCGAAACCAACGCTGTTTGAATTCGGACGGTTGTCCACACCAAAGCCTTCCTTTCGGTTGGCATCCTCATCGATGACAGTAACCATCACGAGCTGTGTGATTACGCGCGGATGGGAATGTCATACACCTACTTTCAGGGCATTTGATGGAACAGCTCCAACCATTTCCACTATGTTGTGTTTGATTGTGGTGGAGCTCGGATATTATTTGTCCTGGGATTAGTTCTCATTATTTTTAGCTTTCGTTTTTTTTCTTTTTCCCTAGATTTCTCGAGCGACAAAAGATCACACAATACAAGCTACTTGGGGTGTACCACAAGATGATAAAGCATTCTAAAATCTTGGTGTTAAACAATAACCTTAAGATTCCAATCATTTCATGGAAAAGCCAACCATGTTACAAAAGAGTATAAGATAAATGATACACTTCTTCAGGTAGTATTTGAACTAAAAATCAAACCTTGAGTTAACTCTGTGCTCGGTAGATAAGCGAATTTCAGTTCGGGTTCAATCCGGATTGAACTCTTATTATATACGGGATAATTTACGTTTCTTATATGGAGTAAAGTGACATTGTATGCTTGTAAATGCGATATACAGTGACTCACAGTGAAAATTGTCCACCCTTAATAAAAAATAAAAATCGCGAAAATATATAAATAAAATATATTTTTATAACACCTTATTAAATTTCAGTTAAAAAATGCTGCGAATTTAATAGCAATATCAACTACTATTAAGAAATGAATAAAAAGTGAATAAAAAGAGACAAGATTTAACCTCACAATGAGAATATTTAACTTAACAAAACTTTGATTCTCAGATAACGGTACTTTTTCAAAATTTTAGTTTGTTCTCTTCTTATTTGTTTTTTATGCTTTCCTGCACTTCAATGCAAATGCATTAGTTGTCGATAGGTTTTTGTTAAGGTTAGTTGTGAAAAATTGGAGCTCACACGTCAATTGCAAAGCTCACACAACAATTCAAAATTTTATTGACATGTACGTCAACGAGAAAATAATTATTTATAAGCAAAAAATAAGCTAAGAAAACCTGTTTTCTGGCGGGTTTGAAGAGTCCTACGCAAAAGTGTTTACATGGTAGAATTGCCAGGAGGAAGTTCTTCGTTAGTGAGAAAAATAAGAAGGTTAGGTTGGAGTTCGCCCATAACTATCGTATGAAAGATTTTCCGTTCTGAAAACATTTCATATTTACGGATGAGAGGAAATTTAACCTTTTTTGGTCTGATGGCAGGATAAACGTTTGGCGAAAACCAAACCAAGAAATGATCCACACTGTTTGCGTCCCACAGTTAAACATGGTGGTGGTCATGTGATGGGGCGTGTTTGGCGGTTGGAGTTGCGAAACTTCATTTTATTGGCGGAATCATGGACAAATACCAATTTTTAAATATATTAAAAAAAATTAAAACAGAGTGCTAATAAACTGGGTATTATAGACACTTTTAATTTCTATCAAGATAATGATTCCAAGTACACGGCTGGAATTGTACGAGAAAGGCTGTTTTATAATTACCCTAAAATAATCAGCACACCACTACAATCGTCTGATTTAAATATAATGGAAAATTTATGGCATAAATTAGGAAACATGATATATTTTTAATATGGATGTAAAAAGTGTCTTATTAGAGGAGTGGGATAAAATTAGCCCCGAAGACACCAGAAAACTTGTGAAATCTATAACAAAACGCTTAAAACTAGTTATTAAGCAGAAACAAAATTTTCAACAAAATACTGAAGAAGCGTTAAAACTTTTTTGTTATACATTTTATAACTGTAAAATAACATGAACCATTTTAATTGTGATATGATTTTTTAATTTATTTTCCTGATTGTGTTATTAGTTGTTGTTACTGATATTGAATTAATAAATTTCTTGTTTTATTAAAACTGTGATAAAATGAACTTTTAAAAATAATCATTTTTGTTTCTTACATTATTTGATTTTTTAGGAATATTTCACCAATTTTTTTTAATGAAGGAGGACAATTTCCACTGTGACTCACTGTATACTGTATTAGTAAATTCTCTGTGCATCTTCACTATACACCACAAAACAAACCCACTGTATTCACTAACATTGTATTTAAAGCAGGAATGAAGAGAAAATAATTTTTACAAAATGAAAAATGTAATTATAAGGTAGGTAACTTTAAAAAAAAAAATTCTCACCATGGTAAATCTCCAATCCAAAGATAAAGAAAGTTTGATAGCGAAAATTTAACTTTTTCCCGTTTCGTTGTTTATTAGAACATTGTTTTGTTTGTATTTTTTGTGCAGCTAACGAACCGTATGAGTGTAAAGACAAAACAATACAAAACTCTCTCTACAGTACAATAAACCACATAGGATTTTTTGTTCGAAAGCACAAAATAAATCTCAATAAATATCTGTGACATAAATTGTCATTATTATCGGAGATAGCAGATGTTTACAAACCAAAAGCGTACAAGTATATTTCATTCTTGTTATATTGACTTTTAAGTTTCAAACGAGCTTTTACCACGTCCTTAAAGAAACGACTATTTATTGAATAATATGGCTTGCATTTTTAAAATTAAACATATTTAAATATGTTAAACCGTATAAAAATTCTAAATGGGTATGGTAAATTTATTATTCTCATAATACTTGGCTTAATAATATGTTAAAATATTTTTTATAGTACTAATATACGATTTATAGGTTTCATTCTTATCTGCGAGTAAATTCTAACATAAAAAACGCTTTTCTTCATCATTCACGTCAATTTTTATTTCACTGTATATTCTCGTACCATCACACTCTTTGGGTTTAACAACAACAACAAAAAAGTTAACATAGTGTATAGTAAAAACTATGAAAGATATAAATTCATATTATTTTAATGCAAAAATAAAAATTGCATATTGTATCCTTCCAAATATCCATATATTTGACATACGAGGTTACGAAACTAGTACAGGATAAACGTGAGTGGAAGGATAATGCACGAGTAAATTACAATGAGAAAGGAAACAATTCATCTGCATTTTATAGGAAAAATTTTCACCATTTAATCATAAAGGATAGTCTTTGCGCTCCAAAGAAAATATAATGTTAGTTCTCAACATTTTCTTTTTCGTAAAGCACCTGTTATACCGTGTGTACATTTTAAAAACTACACCATGAATAATATCGCACATGTAGAACAAAAATGACACAACTCAAAAAATCGGTTTTTCTCGTTAGGAGCATATTCAGATTCATCATTACGTTTTACTCTAATTCTCCATAATTTAATAATCTCTTTTGTTTTCCTTCACCTGTTATTAGTGTCACTTTACAAGGTTAAAATGCATTTTGAATACATGGAAAAAAAGAGACACAACTTCAGGTTGAGTGAAGTATATTCCGCAATTTGTTACAAATCAAGTTGTGTCATTTTTGTCGGAAAGGAGAAATAATACTTTTTACTTAAATTATTTTTTGTTAAGTCATTTTCGTACGATCATTATTACGCATTTTGATGTATGTCACTCTTGATGTTAAAGGATATTTTTACTTTTCTCAGTTTCAGTGACTTTAACACGTTTAGATTTTAAACTGAGCCATTTTAGAATATAAAAGTGCGTTCAAACAAATAATCAAATACATTTTGAGTCGTCAACGCACAGCAATGAAAGTGATATTATAGATGATTCTGATGAGGGTTCTGATTTTATAGATATTCGAATCAAATTCAATAGACCGTTCTGAAAATCAAAATGCAAATCAGTACGAACTTGCTTCTGAAAATGAACATGATATACAAAATGTGGCCATAAAAAGAAGAAAAATGAAACGGCAGGTTGAAAAATGGACTAGCAAAAAGACAAAACTATTAAAAAATTCTGGGGAAGCCTACATTTTGGCCTCAAAATCAAAGAAAGGTTTTCCCGCGAAAAAAATACTGCCTGGATGTGGAGATAAATATAGGTTAAGCTGAACTAGCAAAATTAATGCTGCTTGCCGTGAAAAACTATTCAACAACTGTTGGAAGCTAGCAGATCTTCAGAGTCAGAGAGAATTTATATTAAGACACACAGATCAAAAGACAAAATATCGATATTCCACCACAAATGAATTTTGTAAATTGGATTCAGCCTTCTTTTTATATTTAGATGACAAGCGCCCCAAGTAACAATTTTGCTCTAATTTAGTTTTAAGAGCGCTCTTAGAGCTACTTTATAGAGCGGCATGCGCTAATTTTAACTCTAGAAGCGCTCTTAGAACTGTTATAAAGTTTTTATAGAGCGAAAAGTAGCGGTCTTAGAGCAAAAATGTTTATTTTATAAGCCCCATAACCATCCATTTTGCAGCTTTTATAAAGTACTATATAGTACTTAAATAAGTTAATCTGCAATTTTAAAAGTTAACGAACAAATCCCTAAGATAGAAAAAATAAAATAAACAATTTCGGAGCAATCGAATTATGCCGAATTTAGACATTCATCATTTTTTATCTATTATATTTTTCTAATGGCATTTTGATTTAATAAATTGCGATAATAAATATAACAATATATTTAGTACTTTTGGTTTGTAAATATAGTGAAATAATTATGCAATTATATTTTTATGGTTAAATCTAGTACGATACCTCATAAATTTTGAATGGGCCACTCAAATCATAAACATTTAATAATAAAATAAACATTTATTGAAAATGCAAATTTTCAAATTTTGTTGCAAAATTGAATTTTACATCTTCAAAAAATTTCTTATGTCGTTTCAACATAATTTTATAGAAATTCCTTTATTTTGCCCGTGGAGTCATAAAAAATTAACCTTAATTTATTATTATAAACAATAATATTTAAACATGGACGCCAATTTTTATTTTATTTTAATGGAGAATATTTGTTATTGTTATTAAATCCTATTTTAGAGCATTCTGCATCTCTCTATTCTATTGTTCAACTTTGTGCTCTGAAAGTGAATAATTTGTTTTCGTTTGCAGTTTATATAGAGCACGTAATGGTGTATTTTCTGTATTACAGCTATTAGCTGAATTACATAGAAAATCGATTAATAAATAAAATTAATAGCTCTATATCACAATAAAATTGTTGCAGCGCAGTTTTTGAATACTGCTATAGTGTTGATTAGTGAAAATATTAAATTGTTTACAAATTCCACTTCTTCCACTTTACAACTCGGTGCACTTATAAAAAATGCGAAACGTCAAACTAAACGAATGAAGAGTGCTTTATAACGCTCTAAAATAATTCGTATGCTCTAAAAGAGTTTAAAATATTTAAGTAAGCTCTATATAAGGATATTGTAATTTTATTTGTTACCTATGAGCACTATAGTATTGTAAAATTATGTTATATTTGAGCATATATCTAAAGAAGCTATAAATTCTAAATCAGTTGTAATATAGCTTTAATATGAGATAAAATGTGGCTAATAGAAACATTTTATTCCAAAATCCAACGAGCTCTATAAAGCAACCTTAATAAGCTCTAATTGTGGTTATAGAGCTTACTAACAAAGCTATAAGCTCCATAAGCAATTAGAGCTAACATCATAAAGAAACAATGAGTTAAAGCACCAGAAATATTGTGTAAAGCTGAAAGCTATAAATATTTACCTTGTGGAACTACTAGGCTCATATTATCTGTTTTAGAACTGAAATAGAGCTCAACGCTGCTTATAGCTCTAACAAATGTTACTTGGGGCATATGAGTTTGCAAGAGTTTTTTTTAAAGCCACTTTCGACATCAATGACCAGCCTATACGGACAGCATTTTCAAAGAAAAGCGACACAGGAACCTTAAAGGGCGAAATGAGAGGAAAGCATGGAAAACCAATTAAAATCGAATCCGAACTTAAAGAAACCGAAAAAATTTCACAAATGGCTTTCCCAGGATAGAATCTCATTATTTAAAAGCTCAAACCACAAGGGAGTTTATTGAAAGTACCAAAAGTATCGCAGATCTATATCGTGACTATAAGCAGCAACGTGAGGAACAAAGCCTTCCATTTGTACATATGAGTATGTTTAATCGCATATTTAGAGAAGAATACAACATATCTTTCTACGTACCAAAAAAAGATCAATGCGCCTGTGTGAGTTGTTTAAAAATGCTGATGAAGAGGGAAAAAACCATTAGTAGATAACTACACAATTCACCAGAAAGAAAAAACTCTGTCCCTTGCTGAAAAAGAGAGTGAAAAAACAAAACCTAATAGCGCACATGTCGCTGTATACCATTTGCACGCAGTTATGTCATTGCCTAAAGGGCTAGTTTCCTCGTTTTACTACAAAAGCAAAATAAACTACTTTTGCAATGAAACGCAAACGTAGTGCGATGGAAATCGAAAGCTGTATCCTACGATATCTCAAAGTGGTAGCTGAAAATGCAAACAATGCAAACTTCGATATTATAACTTTGACAATTGTTGTGGGCAGCAAAAAAATAAGTTTGCACTCTCAGCTTACTCCTACGGGGTTAATACTTTCAAAATTCGAAGCATAACACATAAATTTCTAATACGAGGCCATTCTCAAAATGAAGGCGACAATGTACATAGCGTAATAGAAAAGCAGGTAAAAAGATACGTAAAATCAAGTCTGATCTATGTACCACACAGTATGCTACAATTATTCGAACAGCAAAAAAAAAATGGCCCTCCATATGATTTGGAAACGCTTCAGGAAGAGTAGGGGAATAATTTTACTATTAACTCCGACAGAAAACTGGTGAAGTGGCACGACATAAAAGTTCTTCGAGTTGAAAAGAAAGATACACTACTTTTTTACTATAAAACTTCGTATACGAAGATTCAACCTACAGCAAAGTCCTGTCGCAACTCCTTTTGTCGCAACTCCAAATTTTTATATATTTCTATTGAGAACTTCACACCAAAATGTCACAACTGGATCATTTTTATTGAAATTGTTTTTCAAAGGTGACATAACTTAAAATAATACAGCATAATTGTAGTCCAGATAAACACCAACACACTTAAAATATCACAAAATTCGACTTGTAGTTAATTTAAAAGCGTTTTTTCTTCTCCTGAAAAATGTCGTTTTTTGACTTGTGTCACTTTTGTTCTACATGTGCGATATGGAAAGCATAGGCGCGATGAAAAAGATTGTGCCTTCTTTACCATCTTCTTTCCAATCTTAATTTTTTATTGGTGTTTCTCGTATATTTCAAATTACACAAAACGGTATATTTTGTTTCAGTAACATGGTCAGATTATTTTGTTCTGATTATGATCAATTTTGTCATATTGACATAAAATGTTACTTACAAGCAAAATATTCTGAGCAATTTGACTAAAGCTAAAGCAATTTCTGAACTTTTGTTGTACAATGGAAATTATAGAAACTACTTAACGCGATCAACACACGTAATTAAATGTAAGGATTCCGTGCAGGAATTGCTCTAAATTTCACTGTAAACTGCGATTCACCGAAAATTACAGTTCAATTACAGTTGTATGGATATATGTGGTACAATTGAGTACACCAGCCGAGTCGAAAACGACAGTGATCATTTTTGCGCACTTTTCTTTAAAGTTGCCAAAACAAACTACGTTAATAAAATAAATATTTAAAAAATTCACAATAATTCTTCAAAATATTGAAGTTGTGTTCATCCTGTTCTTCCGTTGCCACATAATCCAAATTGAAAATTCCATCCTCATACCTCCCTCTGTTGAAATCCTATCGGGCGTCTATGTGGTTTGTTCTCTTATGGAATTCCGGTTTTTTGATGAGCCTAATCGTGTTTTGATTATCCATAAGGAAAACTGGCTTGTCCAAATCGGTTCATAACATTTCGGATAAAATTCGATTGGCTCTACTTCTGAACGCCAAGTTATAATACCATTATTGTCAAACATTAATATAAAGCCGGACGTCGACCGACTGGTTTCGCAGTCTCCTGCATAGTCACTGAAGCCACAAAGATTAAATTTTTATTTTTTTGTTTTTTTTTATCTAATAAATTTATTTATTAATTTATATAATATTACAACTGATTCAAAGATGAACTAGTAATTTATCTATCTTAAATTAGTTTCGCGGATTATGATGAGTAACCTGTTGGTTACTTATTTTATAATACTTTCTTATTCTAATTCAAACCGCCCAGCTCCAGCGGTTTCTGCCTTTGGAGTCTCCTCATTCCGTTAGTGGTGTTCAACATACGACGGATATCTGCATTTTCGTGTAGAGATAAGCGCTGGACGTGTTTCCTAGCTTGGTTCTTTATTTCATCGGTGACGTACTCCATCTTCAAGTCTCTATAAAGGTTGTCGTTCCTAATGTACTATGGGGCATTCACAATCCCTGTACCATGGGGCATCCCCATAACCCCAAAGTTGGATACCATAGTTCTATACTAATTTTAGCATTTGCCTGTATAGAAGCAATTTGTTGTGTATTGAGAGCTCAACATTTCTAACCATGAGCCAGTACATTTTTCTATTTTTGATGTTTAACTCTTCTTTTTTCTCCTTGATGTGTTCTTTCCATCTTAACTTAGCAGCAAGGGTCATGCAAAGGTATTTAGCTGTATTTGCATATGAAATTTGGTTTGAGTTGAGAACCACGGGAATACAGTTTATATTTTGATTTGTAAAGTTGACGTGTACTGTTTTGGCTTCATTTAATAAGATTCGCCATTTTTTAGTCCAGTTGCTCATCGTGTTAACTGAATTTTGAAGTTTGCTTGTTGTTTCCGCAATATCTCTTCCAACTGCTAGAGTAGTCTGCAAATGTTGCTACTGTAGTGCCTTCAATATTAGGTAAGTCTATCGTGTAAAGAATAAACAGAATAGGTCCAAGTTGTGGTATAACTGCTGATATACTTTTTATTTCAGAGTCGTTCTAAAGTGTCGATCAGCTATGTAGGATTTAAGAATTTGATAAGATTGCTTAGGTAGGTCTCGATGCAGTTTAAATTCAAGCCCTTAATGCCAAACTTTGTCAAAAGCTTGAGCTACATCTAAGAAAATACTGGAGCATATTTTCTTATTCTCAAGTACAGCATAAATGACATCCGTTATTCTGTGAACTTGTTCAACTGTAGAGTGATTTTCTCTAAACCAAAATTGGTGCGGTGAATTTAAGTAACTCTCTTCTATTAGAGGTTTCAGTCTCTCAAGCAACAGTTTTTCAAATATTTTTGATATGACTGGAAGTAGTAATTACGGTCTATATCCCTTTGCCGACCAAGAATTAAAAAAATTCGGCTCAATTGAAGTACAAACCACACAAATGTGTGAGTGAAAACACATAGTATGTAATTGTGTTTCTCATAAAAAATTTCGCTTGATTTGAACTATAACCAATACAATTGTGTGTATAGTTATAGTGTTTTTTTTTTGGACGAATATAAATGTGAAAGGAACACACAAATATGTAAGTTGGTACACAACCAGAAATAAATTTTGAACATGATTCTTTTGCCTTACCCACACAATTGTGTGGGCAGGCTGCTAAAGTGATATGATTTTTTATCGTTTCCTAGTTTATCTGGTTTGGGAATCATTATTACTTCGACCACCTTCCATTGTCATGGAACATATTTCAATCTGAAGGCTGTATTAATTATTTGATTTAATTTATGCACACCTTTCTCGGGAATGGCGTTACAATTTTCCCAGTAATTAAGTCATAACCTGGAGCTTTTCTAATACTTAAGTTATTATTGATTTCAGTTTTAAGTACTAATAAGATCACATGCCTTATGCTAAGATCATCTACTTTGTTTACGACTGTTCTATTTTCATTTGCTATTTGCCTCTGTAACGGTTGAAAAGTCTTTTCTAAATAAGCAGCAATTAGAGAGACTTTCTGTTTGTCACTTTTAGCTAAGGATCCATCATCGTTTTTGATAGGCGGTACTTGAATTTTGGATATTTTTAGTCCCTTCGTGGCTTTCCAAAGCGAATAATCGCCATCCTTTAGTTCAGAAAGACCTCGAAGTCGCTTAGTTATTTCGTTCTTTATTCCTGTACGAGTATTAGTTGTTTTAATTTATTGCACAAAAAATTAAAAATAGTTTTGAGTGCTGCCAGATTTTGCGAGCTTTCCATTTCTCTTTAAGTAACTATCTATGACTTGAAGAGGATAGTTATGTTTCAGTGTAGTGTTGTTATGAAAAATCGGTGAACTTTCCCAAGCCACTTGTTGGATATTATTATTAAATATTTCTAGTTCATCTTCCAGCTGCAACTATATCCCAATTGGTTTTATTGTTTGTTAACTTAGGTGAATTATCTTTTTTTATTATCATTGTACTCAGAGTCATGATCACAGGTGGGTGGTCAGATGATAGTCCTTCACTATTTTCAATACACGTGTAGTCCTCTAAAACTTCTTTTGTTACAAAGAAGTCAAGAAAATCTGGAATTTTATGTTTGTCAGCAGGCCAGGCCATTCATGCTCACATTCAACAAAAGCGAAAAAAATGTGAATATATTTAATATCAAAGCAATACTTAATATGAGGGTTAAAATAGAACCACTGAAAAAGAACACGAGATTAATACCTCAATGCAAGAAATGCCAAGGTTATAACCACACTCAAAGATATTGCGGGAGAGATGTTAGGTGCGTAAAATGTGCCGGCAGACACAACGCGAAAGACTGTTCTCATAGTCGAACCGGAACTGCAAGGTGTATAAATTGTAAAGGACAACACCCAGCCAACTATAGAGGATGCGAAGTAGCGGTACAACTACAAAGGTTAAGAAATAAAATACGCCAATCGACTCAAAACAGTAATGTTAGAAGAGAAAGTATTCCGACTACAACTAGAGCCAGATAATTTAGCAGAATAATATTAAACAAAATCCACTAGAAAGGATATTTCGAAGTATAGAAACGATAAATGCACGCCGAGCAAAACAAGAACGTGGTCTAGAAGCTATATATAAGCGGCTGGATAGACAAGAAGCTACCAATGAGCTTACACCAATGATATACTAATCTAATGAATAGATAACTTATAATTGTGATATGGAACGCGAATGGATTACCACAGCATGCTCCAGAGCTAGAAATTTTTCTAAATTTAGAAAAAATAGACATATGTCTTGTCTCGGAAACTTATTTAACAGAAACTTTATTTATTAAAGTACGTAACTGTAAATGCTACCATGCTATTTATCCAGGAGGAAACGCTAGAAGCATGTCTATCGTAATTATTAAAATTAATATTAAACATTATAAAGTGCCTGGCATTGAAGAAGAAATTATGCAAGTTAAAACCATAAAAGTTGAATCAATCAGTAATAGGGAACTCAGTATCTTCTCTATTTACAGTCCTCCACGCCACAAATTAAAAAAAGAAGACTACAGTCGACTTTTTAAATCAATAGGACCAAATTTTATCATAGGTGGTGATTTTAATGCAAAGAATACCTATTGGGAATCTAGACTTACAACCTCTAAAGGGAAAGAGTTATTTAATGCAGTTCGCGAGAACAATTGTGAATTCCTCTTTGGCGATAAACCAACATTGGCCTGCTGACACACATATTTAAATCGATGCTACTTTCAAATCGAATTCCCATGTATATTGTCCCCTTTATGTATTTCATAATAGATTTTACCACATTCACATCTTCTGTCGCTGGTTTCTCTAATTATGGACTTGCGATCAAACACATTCAGCTACCGACCGGCGACCATACCTCACGATAGGGAAAATATATTTCTTCATCCGCTTCAAAATCGCCAAGATCCGATGGAGTTGCCACTGCATCGCATTCGGTAAAAACAGTTGAGGACCTTTGCGCATAAGCCTGCTGATTCATGTAAATCGATCCGTTTGGATGTTGTTTGATTCCAAACCCTAAGAAACATTTGAGCTCTAATACATTTGATGCTCAAATATCTTCAATTCTCTGCGCAAGTGTTCAATAAGCAAAAAAATTGCTTCTTGGTTATCCGTTGTAAACAAACCACCGTCAACATAAATCGGTAGTATCATAATTTCATTCTTCATATTACACAAAAAATACATAAATCCGATTCACCAGCCCCAAAGCCGATTTTTTTATGCATGACGAAGTTTTTTGATCCAGCAGCGCGACCCTCGTTTCAATCCGTATAAGCTCTTGGATGGCTTGCACACTTGTCTGGTGCCACCGTCATATCCGGTCGGTTGACTCATATATAGGTCTTCCTCCAAATCACTGGTTCAGAAAAGCTATCTTTAGGTCGAACTGGATTTTGCTTTAGTTTGTAGACCCAACGATCATCAATCATCTTTTGATCTTTTGGTAGATTGACCAAGTTCCACGTACGGTTTTTAATGAGTGAATCGTACTCCTCGTTCATTGCCTGTTATCATAGCTTGTGATCATCCGATTAGATTGCTCGACGCTCGCTCGAATTCACGCCACGAGCTACCTCAATTTTATTCGTCTTCGACGAACACACACTTGACAGACTTTGGATCCAGTTTTTTGTTATTTTTCCTTTGGAATGTACCTCTGATCTGAAAACTCGCGAATGATTTTCTCCTTTCTCCTACCGTGCCATAATTCATACGGTTTGATCCAATACATGCACTGCCAAATTGACAGCCTCCGCTCCATCCATCTACTTCGCATGAATCATTGTTGCAGATTCCACAATTCTCTGATTATCATGTTCCACTCAACCTTTCTATTCTGGCGTATACAGTACAGTTCGCTGATGCTCAATGCCCATCTAATTAAAAAACTCGTTTTTAATTCGGAGCTCTGTTATTCGCATTAACACGAATTTGATCTTTGTTTCAATCTCCGACTTCTGCTTCATAAAATATACATAACGAAACTGTGAAAAATCGTCCTTTATAAGCAAAAAATACCTGGAACCGGACGAATAATTTTGCCACATTACTTTGATTTTTCTTCACATGCTATCCGTAGATACACGCTTCGATTTCAACATGTAAGGTCACTAGCTTCCGACTCCAATACCCAAATATTCTTGTCTCCACTTGATGTCGACTTTTTTTTTTTTTTTTTTTTTATTTATTTAAATTATTACAACTGAATACAATTCATTTGGTAATTTCTGTTTCTTAATTTAGTCACATGTGAATGTGAAGAGGTCCATTAACCAGCTTCATTTATAGGTTATTTACTGAAGTACTTTGCTCTGGTGTCCTTAATCCATTAAATCAATTGGTTTCGTTCTCTGCAATCGTCTTACTGCATATGAAGTGTCCCACAACCACGAAGCTCTTCATTTACATGTTGATAAATACGTTGTCCATGAGTTATTGCAAGTTTTTTTGTTTCTTCTTGAACCGTCGGGATATTTAGGTCCCTATGAAAGTAATCATTCCTAATGTACCACGGATCGTTAACTATACCACGTAGCACTCCGTTTTGAAAAGTTTGTATTATTTTGGTGTTGGTTTTCTTTGTACAGCCCCACATCTGTATTCCGTAAGCCCATACAGGCTTTAGCACCTGTTGATATAATAGCACCTGTTGATATAATAATAAACACATTTTTATTAATCACTTGTTTTTTGTTTCGCAGAATAATTAATTAAAAAACAAGTGATTAATAAAAATTTGTTTATTAGGTATAAGTGTGTTTCGCCAAGTGCCTACGGCAAATAGCGTAAAAAGTAAAATCATCTTTGTTCTTTTTAAAGTGCTCTTTCTATCTGAGCCTAATATCTAAGGTCACCTCTAGATATTTAGCGTCATTTGCATACGGAATCTGCTGACCGTTAATGATTACAGTAATGATGTTGATGACACAGAAATAAATAGTCTAAAATATTTTTTTATTTCTTATTATTGATCCTTTTATTTTGCTGTATATAGTAGCGTATCCAATGTCTTGCCAAAATGAAAACGATTGGCTTTTGTCTTGATACTACCTCTCTTAGCTTTTCCTTTGTTGTTCTGTTACGATGAGTGACCCTTTTTGTGAATTGGAATGCTTCTTCGAAAAATTCAGTTTGGCAATTAACGCTTCCATTCTGTCAGTTTCACCCTGACCCTTCAATCGAAGCCCATCTGTCATTAATCGCGCACGTAAATTTATTATATCAGTTTGGTTTTGCGCACTTGTTGATTCCTACGAACTTTGAAAATTGTTATATTCAATTGGCAACGACATTAAAATCTTCGTCATAACTAGTGATTGCAATCCCGGATCATTGTACCAATCCCGGGATTACGGGATTGAGCTATTTTAAATCCCGGGATCCCGGAATTAGGGCTATATAAATAATTCAGTTTCCTAAGAAATAATTTTTATTCAAAAAATGTAAATCCATATTAAAATAAATGAACATTCATTTAAAAAAAAAACAGAAAAAACATTGTCACAGATTAGGGAAGACGCGAAACATAATCTTAAACATCATCTTTCAAATTATTCTTAGAACATGACTTTAAAAAATTAATAGAATCGATCGAGTTGTCTCCTATTCTGTTCCACAGCTTGCAAATTACATTCCTGCCGCAGAAAATACCCGCTCCGATTCTACGCTTGTCGGCGAAATTGCAATTAAGACACACGCGAAGTTACACGCGAATGAACGTTTTAGCTTTATAAAGAACTGTTTGTAGATCTGACGGCAAAAAATTAACCTGATTGGGTCTATTTTTGTATGTTAATTTTTATTTTCATAAAGTATGCCATGCTAAAATTTGATGTAAAAAATCAGCTTATTTTTAATGCGCTATAGTTCTCAATATAAAATTAAAAAGGAAAAAAATCAGTAAACGAGTAGTCGGAATGATTAAAGAAAAAAATATTCGTATAGTGTCGAATTTGTTAAAAATTTTGTACATTACATTACACAATGATAAATATTTTTTAAAGAGAATATAATATCAGGTTCCTATATAGAGAATATGAAAATAAGGAATAAACTAAAATTGTTAATGGTCAGCAGTCAAGTAATGAATTTAAGAGAATTATTAAATTATATTTATACTTTTATGAAATCCCGGGATTCGTTTAAAAAATCCCGGGATTACGGGATTCAAATATGAGCCGGGATCCCGGGATGGCTATCACTAGTCATAACCATCGAATTGGAAACCTCTTCACCTTGGTTCTTTAATTGTGTTAATTGTGGCACGACTACTTTACATTTTTTTGTAGTACCGCTGTTGCAAGTACATAATATTTGGATTCGATGTTTGCTCATACATACTTTTGAGCGTTGACCATATATGAACTGCCAAATCACAATTTATTATTATCACCACTGCTCCTTTTTGTTCGTAGTCTAAATAAAATATCTTGCTGGTTTGGAATCCCCCATCAAAAATGAACAAAAACACAAAAAAATTATGTTTGTCGTCTTCCGAATTTTTCTTTTCACACGATGATGAAATTGTAATAAACAGGCTTCTCGACGCTTCTCGAGAATTTGTTTTTAAACACGCATAGACCACTCGCACGAACTATCAAAATTTTAAATTGTAGATCATGTTATTCGTTGTCATGTCCTGGGCTCAATACATGTTGAAATTACTGAATTAACCTTGGTCCTGTTAATTTTCGAATCTTCAGACAAATAAATACGCAGTGGGACGAGTAAAATAGATACTGGCGTGAGTAAAACAAAATATTAATTTCTAACTAAGAAAATGATTTCAGCGTGTTTCTTGCTCGCAGATAAAAATACAACAGTAAGTAATAAGTCAAGCCTGTCAAAACTTAAAGAAAATTACGCCAGAGTGCGTTCACTAATTTCAACAAACCCATAAGTCTTCGTAAGTTCATTAATAAATGACCTAGGATTTCGAAATTAGTGTGAGAAATGTCATAGTTACCACCAAGTTGTTACTTCATTCTCGAAAGATGATGAAGGTTTAACAAATTTAATATACATCATATTTAATATACACAATATTTTGTTCTTCTAATATACACAATATTTTGTTCTTAACATCAGCTTTAGTCGCAATGTGATCAGTGCAAATTAGATATTCATGCGAGGTGTGCCAATATTGGGGATGAATTTATCAAACGTATACAACAAGGCAATGCTGTTTGGAAGTGTGAATCCTGCCTATGTAAACAATCTTCTAATTCTCCTGCAAATGAGCAACCGGATGATGAACAGAAAAATGCTAGTTTGTCTGGCATAATGTGAATTTTAATAGACCTTAGGGATCGCGTAATTAACATCGAAAATTTTCAACAGTTTCTCTCAGGAAAATTTGAAGAAATGAATACTAAAATTAATATGGTAACGCAAGAAAACATTTTACTTAAGACTAGGTTGGATAGTATACAGTCAAAACACGGATACTATGAATACAAAATTAATAGAATTGAAGCCGATCTAGATCATAAAAACCGAGTTGACCTTGAAAATAATTTGGTAATTTTTGGTTTACCTAACGATCCAAGTAATTATGAGAAGAATGTAAATTCAATATTTCGTATTCTTCAAGTGGCATCAAATCAAACAGATTTTACATCAATAAATACAGTGAAACCTAGTAGAACTACAATGAACGAGAAATTAGCAGACTCACCATTGGTCATAATCAAACTGAGTAGTAAGCAGATCAAGGATGATATTTTAAAAAAGTTTCGCGTACAAAAGAATTTGTTTTTGTCGGAACTGAATTCATCGTCTACTTCCGAATTCAACAATGACCGAAAGATAGTTGTTTCTCATCATTTGTCGTTTTTGCAATCAAAACTATACGGCGAGGCAAAAAAACTTAAATTCAAATACAATCTTCAGTTTCTGGGGGTTCAAGGCAACAACATTTTGGTCAGGAAACATAGCAACACAAAAATCCATCGTATTGATTCTGTCAATGATATCAATTATGTACAACGTTTGTATGGAGGGACTGCTGCTACTTCTGGGTAATTTCATAATTCACCATATAATATTGTTTCACTATATAGTTAAGATTTTATTAGTTTTTATAATTAATTATTTACTATTCAAAATTTTTCTCGTTTTAATTATGTTTACATTCCATACGTCAAATGTAATGAAATTTTATTTTTTTCTGGATTGGTGGCACTGAAATATATTTACGTACAATGGCAATAACACAAATACAAACAGCAATAACTTTCAACCTGGTAACAATATTTGCTTTTATACGATTTAATTATTTTGTTGGTCTTAAGGTGTATGTACTTGATGAAACATTCTTTTTGATCATATTTTATGAGGCTTGGATAATTGTCTATGCATTTCTTGTTTTTATTAAACACAATGATGATGGATAGTAGGGTGAATAAGTTGAATATGAATGTAATAAATAAATATTATTTGAATCTCTATGACTGTATTAATCAAAATTCTTCTTCTTTTTCATCGATTAATAAATATAAACAACTCAATATTCTCCAATTGAATATTTGTAGCATGAATGAGTTGTCTAAATTTGATAGAATTTTAGAAGTAATAGATTCGTTTTCTTGTGACATCCATATTATAGTGTTAACTGAAACTTGGGTAAAGTCCATTGATCCTCAATTTTTTCCATCAGTAATTATTCCAGTATATTCAGCTGTAGAGATGATAGACAAGGTGGTGGTATAGCTTTATTTGTCAGAAAGGATTTAAACTATAGGGTGACATCTGTTGATGAGGGATTACTTGGTTTTCAATTCGTACTAGTTGAACTAAAAAATTTGAATACAAAAGTGTGTGCTGTGTACAGGCCTCCAGCTTCTGACATCACCAAATGTTTAGACCATATTGAAAACGTATTGAAAGTTGATAACAATTTTAACACTATAATAGTAGGGGATATTAATATTCCAATTAATAAAGAAAATAATTACTGCAACTTATTGAGTAATTTGGACTTAGCTGTAACTAATTCTAATGAAACTCATAGTTCTATTGGTAATATATTAGATCATGTTATTAGTAGTTCTATCAATATTATTGGGGTAGCTAATCAGACAATTTATTCAACGATCAGCGATCAGAACATATTTTTTCCAAATTTAGATATAAGGATTAATATGTGGTCAAACAACTTCAAACGAAAATAATTAATTATAATATGATAAACGAATTGTTTTTAACATATTTATCTGAAATCCATGTGAGTAAGGCAGATCCCAACACTATTTCATCTAATTATTGATAAGTATCAAGAATTATCAAATAAATTCACGCGAGTAGTTAATGTTGATGCAAAGATAAAATCCACTAATTGTCCGTGGATCAATTACGAATTTTGGATACTTACTCGCCAAAAGAATAATCTATTGAAGAGAATAAAAAATATACGAGTAGAAACAATATAGACAATCGAATGAAAAGAATGTTAGAGGATAAATTAAACAGCTTAAGTAAAAAAATCTGCAAAGCAAAATATTGGGCTAAGAAAAAGTATTGTCATGGAATGTTCAACGACATCACTAGCCTAAGGGATTTATGGAAAAACATTTATTTGCTATTTGGTAGATCGAATTCGTCGTATAATAGTTTACAAATTTGTGTTAATGATTTAGTTTATTCAAATCCGAGGGACGTAGTGAATAAGTTTAATCAATACTTCTCTGAATGTGGTTATTCCTTATTAGATTCACTTATCAGCGACAGGCAGTTTAATAAATTTAATACTATTTACAGCATTGTAAGTTCCATTTATATTAATCCCACTTTCCGCTGAAATATTTAACTTAATTACTGAACTTGATAGCGGTAAAGGTTGTGGGTATGATAACATTTCTGATGATATAGTTAAGAAAAACAATAATTGTTTTAGCTATATCTTGGCTGAGGTTTATTATACTGTTAGATCTTCAGGAATTTATCCTGATTGCTTGAAGGTGGCTAAGGTGATTCCTGTCTTTAAAAGTAGCAATAAACTAGACCTCAACAACTACCGGCCTATTTCTATGCTATCTGTATTTGATAAATAATTAGAGAAAATCTTAAACAGAAGAATAATTGACTATCTTACAAAACATGATTTCTTCTATAGATATCAATATGGATTTCGTAGTGGTGTCAGTACAGAAATTGCAATAATAGAAACAGTCGATATGATCAATGAAATATTAAATAAACAATCGTATATGGGTGCACTATTTCTCGACTTACGAAAAGGTTTTGATTGCATTGACCATGAGATCTTACTGAGTAAATTGTATAGCTATGGCTTTAGAGGTGCGGCGTATAACTTGCTTAAGAGTTATCTGGTTGATCGATATCAATATGTGTTCAATAACGGAATATCTAGTGACCTTAAAAGAGTTGTGACAGGAGTACCACAGGGCAGTGTACTTGGTCCCACTCTATTTCTAATTTTTATTAATGATTTATGTAATTTAAAACTAAAGGGTAGAATTCGCCTTTTTGCCGATGACACATCTCTGTTTTATAATATTAGAAACCTTAACGATATCCAGGATATGATTCAGACTGATTTGATAATTTTGAGTATTTCACTAGTAATATGCTTATATTAAATTTAAGTAAAACAAAATTTGTGATATTTCGGTCAGCTTACAAACAAGTTAATACTGATATTGTAATTAATATTATGAATAATAATATTGAAATGGTAGAAAGCTACAGGTATTTAGGATTAGTATTAGATTCAAAACTAACGTGGCAAGATCATATAGAATATCTATGTTGCAAAGTAGCACCGCTCGTAGGGTACATGCGAAAGTTGGCTTATTATATTGTTACGATTTTGCCTTGTCACTCAAGGTTCGAATCACTGGATTGTGAATAAATACAACTGCTTCAAATTTGAACTCACACAATTCATTTACACAACACAATTTATTATACAATACAAAATTAACAATTAATTATTACAATTATAATACACTTTTTAATTATCACTTTAATAATCGCTTTTATAATCACTTTAATATTCTTTCTATTTAACCTTCACTGTATCACGTTTAAAATAATACTCAGCATTCCACGTCAACGCGCGCCCTTATATACCAAAATATTTGTTTCTAGAATAATCCTAAATGCGCAGGAAATATGTTAGTATAGAAATGACGCCTAAATGTTGAGTATAAATCATAAATGCAATTGAACAATTAATGAAATTAACTTATTCTATTCTAATCTAGGTGTCACCGTAACAATATTCCAACTTCAATTTTACGTAAAATTTACTTTGCTTTCATTCATTCGTGTCTTTCATATGGGATTAGTGTCTATGGGATGGCTTCCAAGTCTCGGTTGTGTAACGTTCAAACTCAGCAAAATAAAGCTTTGAAAGCTGTATATAAGTTACCGTACTTATTTTCTACTGTTGAACTATATTCCAATATAGCGAATGATACTCTGCCATTACTAGCACTGAATAATCTTTGTATAGTAACTTATGTTCATAAAATTGTAATTAGTTTGAGCCCCATACATAATCGGGAATTTAAAACTCCCATCCACACATACCAAACTCGTTATTCTCATAATCTATGTACAGCAAGTTTCAACAATGAATACGGCAAGAAAATGATATCGTATATTGGTCCTTTTAAATATAATATGTTGCCTGATTCGGTCAAGATAATACGAGATGTTCATAAATTTAAATCAAGTGTTAAAGCATATTGCCAATCCAATATTTCGCCCTTCATTATATAGAAACAACTTGAAAAAAATGGAATTTTATTATATCTTAGTTCTTGTTTAACCTCTATTATTTTAATATAAACGATTTATTATTATAAATTTAAAATCGTAAAAAGTATGGAAATAATTAGTTTAAACTTTAAAAATGTGTATATTATTTGAAATTATTTATATATTTGTTATATTGTACATAAAAAAGGTCTTGAGTTTCGGTAACCCCTTGAAAGGACATTAAATCCACTGGGCAACTGAAGCTCACGTGAATCTATGTATGAATGAAATAAAGAATGAAAAAAATGCCACATCGATTTTTTTTTTTTTTTTTTGATTTTATCATATTTTTTTCATATATTGCATTGCTTTAAAACTTCCAGTATAAATAATTGCTTTGCTTATATTTTGTAGAGCCACATAATACTTTTTTAATATGATTTAACTTATTTCCGATTTTATTTAAAATTGTGAAGTTTATATCAGGAACAACAGGAATTGCATCTGCAACTTCTTGTGCAATTGTGCGATATTGTTTATTTATTTGCAAGTAAAATTTGGTGGTAACCACGCATCTCTTTTTGAGCTTTAAGCTCATTTATAAAGAGAGGCGTGGAAAGCCTCCGCATTTTTTAAAATAACGTCTTCTTAAACCTGTAAAATTGATTTTCGTCTCTTTGTCTTATTCTATTCTTACTTGGCATATCCGACTGCTTATCTTCTTATATTTACATCCATGTTACCACGGTTCATTAATGCACTCCATAAAAACATTAATTATAAATAAATTTTAAAATAAAATTAACTTTGTCACATAGCCACAAAATGTCAGCGCCGAAACGAATGATTGTTTGTATTTGGCAAGAGACACATCAATGCGCACATTTAGACTACTAAAGGGGTGTAATTCGACAAAATTTTGATAGTTCAAATTCTGAATGTTCATCGCTTTCATGAAATTAATTTCTCGTAGTTTGATTGGTTTTTTTAAGCATGTGATACTTAAAGAACCAACGCAGCAGCCATGATAAATTAATTGCAACAAATTTCCCTTGAACTAGTCCAAGTACTTGATGCCTCATTCTGACATTGGCGAACACTACATTGATTTGTAATTTCTTTATTGTCCAATTAACTTTCTTCCTTATTTTAATTTCTCGTGAAAATGTTTATTTTATGTTAATGTTTCGTTGAAATGAAAATTTACCGATTTACCAGAATATGCAGTTACTTCTAGCAGGGGAACGTTGCCAAGTGGAAATATGAAAAAAGTTGTTTATACAAGAAGTTTCATTTGTCTACCGTCTACAAAATTTAACGTCGTTGTTGAATTATTTTTCATTTATTGATTGAAGTTTGTAAAGCACCTGTACATAAAAACATTCAAGTTAATAAATTATTTCCATGAATCCATTTTGATGTTTATCACGCTATACGTTTAAATGTAAACAATTTTATTATTTCGAAGTTTCAAACATTTACGTGATAAACAAGTAAGAATCTCTCGTTCTTCCTTGTCTATTTGCATAAACACAGTTTGTTTGGTGTATACATTTTCCATTATTTAGATTCAACTAAAGCTCAATGGCTTTTAGGATAAAATTTCTAGTGTCCATATATACATTTCAATTTATTTTGCGCAACAGCATTTTTATGAGATGAATCTACATCGTGAAATGTAAATAGTAAAAAAAAAAAAAATCGAAAAAGCGCATATAGGATTCTTCAAAAAGTATGAAAGTTTGAATTTTATCGTATACGCTCTTAAATTTGATTGTCGTGCACAACATTTTAGGCAAACTCCTAGTTTTTTAATTTAAAATCCTTCAAAACTTAATTTTCTTTAAATTGTATATTTTGTACTTCTTGTATAAATTATAAGAATTTCGAATGAGTTGAAATAAAAGTGAAACCGTTAGGCTTAATAATTTACTGTACAGTTCAAGTTCTGTGTATATTATGTCAAATTCACATTTCGTTTAGGATCTTTTCATTTCTTAATTTCTGTTAACCCTCTTTATCTTGTACGTGTTTATTTTGCGGATCAAAGTCATTTTCAACGACAATTAATTTTAAGAGTATATTATAGACTTTTAGATAATCATAACAAATTAAAATTTCAAAATTACATAAACAAAAAAACTTTTTTCATTTTATAAAGGTACGAAAGATATTCTCAAAATACCAAGAAAATGATAAAGGTATATTCGCGATAGAAATACATTTAACAAGAAGTATTAACCCCAGTATATATTTTTAGATGTACGAAAAACAATAACAACACAAAATGAAAATGGAAACTTTAACCAAAACATGTCAACCACAATGAAAATATGTCAGATGGAAAAATTTTTCCGTTTTTCGTATAGTCGATATATCCTCGTAATATGTAACACCAGAAATACAGAATAACATTTTCCAACTGTCCACTCACACAGTAAATTCAGAGGAAAAATAACAACAAAAGTTTAAAGTTTAAAGTGGGAAAACTTTGTGTCGTCTGTGATACACATTAAATTTGTAACGATAACAATATTTAAGAGGTAATATATAACAGTTAATTTATTACACAATGGTTAAACTACAAGACAACTATGTATAAGGAATGATCGATGATGTTAGATAAGAAATGTTGTGAACGTAACAAGTGGTTGCTTTTTTGTGGTACAACACACTATAATAATTTTCAACGTTGTTCGACTACACTTTACATATCTAAATTGACGATTAAAGCTATAACAGGGACACCTAAATTCTCATGATCCAAGCTTAAATAGAAACATTTTCTTGCATACGATTTACTAAAACATCCGAGGCGTATTTTTAATTCATTCAAAAACGTTTTGGTTTTGGTGAAATAACTATCGTATGCTGGGATAAGTTGTTTTGAAGAAATGGGAATTGTCAAATTAATATTTTTATTCCTAAACTGTGTATAAGCTCTGTAATTGTAAAATTTCCGATGTGTACTAAAACGGTATTCACAAAATGTATCTCGAAACTGTAAACGTAAATTTGGTTCTAAAATTTTACAGCACCAATTTTGTTGGCGTAAAGTTATACGTATCAAAATTTTGAAAACGAGTAACTCGACAAAAATGTCATTTTCTAAAACGGTTTCCATATACTTATGTCATTATTAATAGCATCTCTATACCAACAAAAATTTACGTTATTTATAGTTTTCGAGGGATTTAGTAAAATGTATTTGTTTTTATTCCTAAATGTTGATAATTATACAGTGTAGTGGGTCACAGCCAAAATGATGCAAGCAATTTTTATTTTTTTTAAAGTAAACATTCCAAAAAGCAATTATAAATATCTATTTTTAATTTACATTGATTATAAGCTTAATTATTAATTATTAATTTCATAAAAAAAAACAAATAAAAAATTTTAATTTATAACAAAATAGTACCAAAAACAAAATTTCTTTTCTAAAATGATGCGCCTCTTTGTTTTGAAAAGACGGTACTTTTCCACACAAAACAAAAATTTTAGTCTAAATTTTTTTTGAGTATTTATCAGTTTTAAACAAGATTTTCGATGGATTGTCCGAAAAATAAAATAAAAAGTGGTCCAAGGAAGCTGAAAAGGAAGCTCGAAAATAGACCAAGGAAGCTGAAAAATATTTACATAAAAAATGTCATGCAGAAACAGTTCGCAAAATAGTAAGAAAACCAAATATTTATGGTGCAACAATGCAGAAAAATCATACATCAGTGAAGTTAATCGTAAGGCTAGACTTAAATTTGCTCAAGACCATAAAAACAAAGATGAAACATACTGGAATACGGTTTTATTTACTGATGAAAGCAAATTTAACGGTTTTTGTCAGACGGAAGAAACTACATAATATGGAGAAAGACTAATACGGAGCTAGCAGGTAAAAATTTACTAAGCACTGTTAAACACGGTAAAGGTCACGTCTAAACTTCAAAGCGAAATCAGAAAACAAGAGATTAATAATGTTAAAAAGTCATTGTTAGAAGAGTGGAATAAAATAACCCCAGCGCACACGAAAAAACTGGTAGATACGATGTGATAAAGACTCAAAGCAGCTCTAAAACAAAATTGACATCCCACCAAATATTAATAAATAATTATACAATGTGATAATATTAGTTCATCACATTAGTTTATCATTTTAGATGTGACATGTTTTACGTAGAAATTTTGATTTTTGTTACTATTTTGCTTATAATAAATGTAAATTAAAAAGAGATATTTAAAATTCTTTTTTGGATATTTACTTTAAAAAAATAAAAATTACTTGCATCATTTAGCTGTGACCCACTGTAAATACGCACAGCCGAAATAAAAACTTTTTGTACAATCAATACCAATATCATAAAAAGCCACATAACTGAGGTAGTGCCGGTAAATCCAATAAAAATTTTGTACGCCATTCAAATCGAAAAACAATCCATCTGATCATTCTTTTATTTGTAATAAATCTGCAATACCTTCTAAATATCGGCTAAATATTGATAATTTGGTATTAATTATAGAAAAAAAATTGTTATTTGGAAATTTTTTATTCATTAAACATTGAGACGATTCCATTTCAAATTGCAGACCTTTTGGGAAAAATTGTATGAAATCACCTAGACCCAGAGACCGGCCCCTTGAAACATATTAGGAGAAAAATAGAAATTGAAATTTCTGAAGAAGAAATCCACTTGATTCAGGGAATGGTCTATTCGTGAACTCATTTCCTAAATTGTTTCCCGTGATAAAATTTTAAAGAAATACGCATCCGGAACACATATTGAAACAGACATTTTTATTTATATATAATAAGGTTATATATTCTATACCAAAAGATATCTTTGTCATCAGCAGCAAAGCGGTGAATTTGTGAAATAAAATTACTGCTTGGTCGAAAACATTTCAAACGATATGCCTGCAATTACCAGTTCCATCGGCATTACCCAAGCATTTCTCCACAGCATTACTATCTGGTAATTTCTGTTATCTCTACATATTTCATACTAAAATTCGTTTTCTCATGCAAAGTCTGATGTAAATTAAATGTGGCCAACTGCCATTTGGTTTTGATTTCATCGTCATATTGGACAAAAATAAATTTCTAATGTAATATCTTCATGATGTTCTCAACTATGCCAGTTTAAACGATTAAGAAAGTGCACTATAAAAAAGGAGGGTGTATGTGTTGTGGCCAATACCCGACTTTCTTTTACGACAAATGTATATAAATCTTGAATACACCACACTTGATTTCGAAGGCGAACCATTTAATGTACCAGGCTTTTGCTAAAACTGTCTTGTATAATTAAAAAACAGTATCCCTGCTTTTAAATTTCGAAAAACCAACAAGGTCGATTTCAAAAGGTCAACCATTGTTTTTTGAAAATATATTTTCTTTTCCTTCAATCTTTTAATTCTTAATCGTTTTTTGTAAATTCTAAACTTTACAACTATATTGGAAACATTTGAAAAGCTGCGACTTCCAGTACACAGATTTGCAACATATTTTGCAAGAATCTCCTATCTAATGGAAACAGTTTTAGTATGAAGTTTAATTCCAAATAGTCAATCCGCCTAGACTGTAGAGATGCGCAATTTTGATTAAACAAAATATCTCTATCAAAACTCGTTATTCCCGGTAAAGTGTAAAATCCTGATCTGAACCAATGTAGTTTAAAATTTAATTTAGAACCTTTTGGCTTTTAATCTTTTTTTCGTAAATGCTATATAAGGGGTGTTTTTAAGCCAGATGCCAGATACAAATTAAAATTGTAAAAAAAACCTCAAAAAATTAAATTGTAATCAAAATTTTTTTTTTATTCGAAAGATCAATACATACCATTAATATTTGAAAATAATTTCAGGCATATGGGCTTTGCGGCTGTTCTTGACTAAACGCATTCTAGACGTGCAATTTTAGACCACTTGTCCAAATACTACTGGCCGTATGTATCGAATAACACGAACAATGCTGGCCTCCAAGACGTCAATTGTTGCTGGTTTATCAGTATAAACCAGTGATTTCACGTAGCCCCACATGAATTAATCGAGAGGTGTCAAATCGCACGACCTTGGAGACCAATTGACAGGTTTATTTCTCGAAATCAACTTATCACTAAATTTTGATTTTAATTAGTTGATGGTTGCTATCGTCGTATGGCACGTAGCGCAATCCTGTTGAAACCACATCTCGTCCGGATCAATGTCATACATATTTTCAAACAAAAAATCACTGATCATGGTGCCGTAACGATCCCCATGACCGTAGCGCAATTTCCGGCCTCATTTTCAAAGTAAATTTTAATAATTTCGTAGCGTTGTTCAAGCGTGAGTCTATTCATGATGATTTGCCAGAGTATGCTGAGATCTTTCAGAGTATATTTTTCATAAAAATTTAATTTTTGTTTTATTTTTTACAATTTCAAGTTCTATCAGGCTTAAAAAACACCCTTTACTATTCAAAATATTTTCAAACTACGATAAAGCTCCTATGATAGCTATTACTTCTGGTAGACCGATATCGGCAAAAATCACTGGGATCACCAAATATATGGAAAAAGCTTAAGTATGAAGATTCATCCCGATCAATCAATCCGATTGAGCTGTACAGGGATCGAATTTTTGCTAAACAACTGTTTTTTGTCAAAAACCGTTATTTCCGCTTACATTTTGAGAAAGTGATCTAAACCGTGATCTTAAAAGATTAAGTGCGAAGTTTCATTTCGATCAGTCATCCGTTTGTGCCGTTAAGAAGCTATAGGCATTTAGTCGGAATGGCACCTCATACACACGCACCCAGAAATTTTTTAAAAACTACTCTTTCGACTACGGCAATATAGCGAATGGTAAATCTGCAAAAATCTCGAAGTCAATACTGTTCACAATTACTATACTTTATTTTACCACGTAAAAGAAAGTGAAATGGGTAACTTTCTTAAACGATCATGATAATGACTGTTTGTAATGTGGCTGTTTTAAAACCAATCAGGACATTCTTTAGTAACTTTGAAGCCGGAATTCGGAATTTTTTTTACTAAATAAAATTTTTTTAAATGGGTTTTCCAACATAAATGGACTGTCCGCCATTTATTAAGAAAAAAATTCCAGATTTTAAAGAAATCACTCGACAGTTAAACTTGTCTAGGAGTTAACCCCTGGTCCAACTCTTCTAACCTCGGCGATTTCTGCCTGTCCGATTATTTTGTCTCATACCTACCCGCCATTAACTTTCTGGTTCTCTCCGGCTATTTCACCTCCTCCCGGTCTAACTTCATCAGGTTTTGTTAAAATGCTGTGGTTAAGTATTATATTTTCACGACTTAACAAAAATAATGATCATTAAGGAATTAACTAGTTTCCTAGCAATTGGTCATAATCAGAATTGTATAAGAAAATTAATAAAATCCCACTAGAATCACGATGATCCCTGAGGAGCTCCGCTACTTATCTCATAAGTTTTTATTCCATCCTCGGTCTTAAAATTCAAGATTCTCTGCTTTTTTGTCTATTCACAAATTTTTTCTTTCAAATTGTTTCTTGTCTGTTTGTCATTTTATGATGTAGACAGTGCAAAACTTTAAAATCTTTGTATCTAATTTTCTTGGTAAGACCAGCTAAATTATTGATATATAGACTGATTGTACATCAGGTAAGGATGATTGGACTGTATCTGTAAGAAAAATATACCGTAACAATTATATTCTGATACAACTCTTTAACGATTATATGCCGTTATTTTAGCAAACTGTACAAACAAACAATTAAAAGTACCGTTATGTTATTTAAGATATTATGTAATTCAATTTAGTCTTAATAGAAATATCGGGCACGAAAGCATATCGAAAAATAATATTTAAACAATTTCAAGAAGAAATGTATCGAGGAGACATTTTAAAAACTTCAAAAAACGACACAGTCTCCAAAATAAACTATATACCGTACTGATACTAGCTTCCTGGAAACAAGTACTATTAATGGGCGCCCAAGAGTGGGGCGTAACCACACCGTAAGGACATTAACAAACAATCAAACCATCAGAAAGAAAAAGTTCACTGAAATTTCGCTCGATCTGCAACAGAAGTATCTAGACAATTACAAATCAACCGTGAATCTGCTCAAAAAATATTTATGGAGTTGAACCTCAAAAAGAAGCGTCTTGAAAAATCTAAACGTATTTTAGCTTGGTACGCTGTGGGTAAAATTATATTCTCTGATGATAAGGTACTTGTCCTGGAGCAATTCTATAGAATAATAGTTTGTTCTTCTATAATTGTAGACTTCCCGGATGGCAAAATACATTTCAAGATTCCAGAATGCTGTGTCGGTCATGGTTTGTGATGAAATCAGTTCACCATGAAAATGACCCTTAAAAAGTCGAAGAATTAATGGCCGGCTACAAAACTCTCCAGTTTATAATACCCACCCTTATTTTGTACGTTCTTTTATATTGTCTAAGCTCCCAGATTACAAATTCTCAAATTTGCAGTAATTTAAAAATGCTATTATCAAAATTTAAAAATAAGATTGAAACTAGTTCTCAAAGTTATTCCCAAACACTTACTCGTATTATACATTTTCAATACATATGTATTGTGTATGTCTACTTTAAGAATTGAAAACATAAATAAAATTACTTCCGTAACTAAATCTTTATCATAAATGTATTATTTTAGCGAGTTCATTTGTTTCAGAATATAATTGTGACGCTGTATGTTCCTGTACGAAATAAAATACACCAATGATCGGTTAAGCCAGGCTTAGCTCCAGTTTGCCGTATTCCAGAATTTCATCTAATAATCTTTTTAGAATTTCATTTCCTTACAAGCTTAACGAGAGTTCGATACGAAATGCTTTAGTTTCGAATCAATTTTCAGCGGCTTACCAAATATAATGTCTGCTTAAGAGCGTTTTTACTAAACTACATTTGTTGTTGAATCTAACCTAAAAATTAAATTTCAATGTGTATATATGAACCTACCTAATAGAAAAAATTCGTATTGGCATACCAACCAATACCTAGCTCTCTATCGGCAGTTTTATGAGTAAGTTTTCATAAATGTTTCTGGAAATTAGGTAACCTGTTTTTTATTTAAATTTTTTTGATAATATAAAATTAAAATATTTAGCAAGAAATAAAACTATGCATGAGATTATGGATTTAACTTTTTTATTGCGAAAGAAATTTGAGTCTATTGTTGTTGTATATTCCGATTGAGCTTGCACAACTTCTCCTAATTTGTAAGTTAACTAAAGCATACCAAATTCAGAAAGTCTCGAGAAAAGAAAAAAACTAAGCAAGAGTTTTCCATAATAGCTGTCGAATATGAAAACAACTCTAGAAGAAAATATATCGACAGATGCTTATCGCACCTGCACACTTACCCTTACTTTAGTAAATAACTAATAATTTTACTCAAAAATGAAAAATAAATTTTATTTTTATTATTATTTTAAAACAATTTTAAATTTTGTTTGTTTCATGATTAGTCATTTCTTCACTTTTGTGCACTTTTATCACTGAAATTAATTACAAATAAAAGCTAGCTTTATTATTTTTTTTTTTTGAATTTTTATCAATATGTACTTAACCTTCCTTACAGTGATAATAATTTTTGAATGTTTGATTTTTTAAAGATCGATTTCAGAAATATTCCTCCTTCAATTTTTTAAAATAACTACTATAAATTTAAAAAACAATAATCAAACATTCAAAAATTATTATCACTATATTATTCATGAAGAATTAAAAAATATTGTTAAAAATTCAAAAAAAAAATAAAACCAGTTTTCATTTATAATTTATTAAATTTTAATACTCAATTCCCTTAAACGTATCACTTCATGCTACGTGACTATGGATCTTCCTCAATTCCCTTAAACGTATCACTTCATGCTACGTGACTATGGATCTTCCTGGTTACTAGATTTAAAATCAAAATTACCTAAATATTTTTGTGCAAAACTCTCAATGAAAATTTTTTTAAATCTTAGTTGGCTGCATTAGTTTGAAATTTTTTTTATTTATTTATCACGTCAAAATTTCAAGTGATATAAATTGTCGTTTGAAGTGATAGCAGTCGCAAGGAAATATTTATAAAGCAGCATACTAAGATTTATAAAACAGACAGAACGACTTTATTGAACAATTATTTTGTAAGTTTCGATTTAATGATCTAGTAACCAAGAAAATTAGTCGTCACATCACTTGAAGTGATGCGACTAGGAAAATACGGATCTTCTTCGCTCTACTAATTGCACATTTTTCTTTAATGTGTGAAATTAGCCTTAATTTCTCCCATATAATTCACGTTTTCACTGAAATCGAATTTACCCCTAAAAAACTCCGACCAGTGGCACTATTCTGGGTTTCCCTGGGAAAAGGGAATTGGGAAAAATATTTTCATAGCATTTTTGTCTAAATTGCATTTTTCCGGCCTACTGAGGGAATAAGTTTGGTGTAAATATTTACGAAACAAATGTAAATGGGAAATATATCACGTTTTCACTGAATTTGAATTTACCCCTAAAAAATTCCGACCAGTGGCACTATTCTGGGTTTCCCTGGGAAAAGGGAATTGGGAAAAATATTTTCATAGCATTTTTGTCTAAATTGCATTTTTCCGGCCTACTGAGGGAATAAGTTTGGTGTAAATATTTACGAAACAAATTTAAATGGGAAAATATTTTTCCCTAGAAACATTTTGGGGAACAAAAGTTTCCCAATTATCTTTGTTTTGGAAATGTTTGCACTAAACTTATTCCTTCAGTAGGCCAGAAAAATATGATTTGGTCAAAAATGCTATGAAAATATTTTTCCCAATTCCCTATTCCCAGGGAAAACTAGAATAGTGCCACAGCACATATTTATATCGCTTCACTAGGCAGCGATTTATCAAGTTCCATTCGGGTTTTCAAGTTCTAGTAGGTGTTAAAAATCGGTTAAAATATTTTGTGATAGCTTAGTTCCAGATGAATAACTAATGCTGATAAAAATTAAATTACAATAACGCAATGACACACATACCACCTAAAAAAATTAAGTGTCATTGTTTTTGTAAATGAAAAACCCCATTTTCCTAATAATCAAAGCTTGTTGTATTTTAAATTTACACGGTACACTATTATTTTGTATCGTAAAATTTTATTATAATTTCCTATTTATATAAGGACACTCTTATCAGTTTAACACTTTCGGAAATTACTTAAACTGTACATACAAAAACACACTGGCAGTTCTCGTTGAGATAGTTTCGATAGAGTGATGGCAATAAATGTGTGGTAAGAGCCATTTTAAATAAACACACATGTATAGTGTTACAATGGAAGATAGTTTATACTTGCTTTTTTGTTATCCTTTCAACATTAAATAATATACTTGAAAAAATCTGCAATCATTCTTATCTTTATATTTTTAACAACAATACAAGAATTGTGTATTGTAAAAGTAATAAAAATAAAAAGGAAATCATTTTTGTTCTCCTTCATGAATTCCAATTTTATTTTTTTTTTGTTGAAAAAAACGGGAAAAGTAATCATTGTGCTATATAAAGAGGATATAGATAGGATACCAGGAGGAATGATAATGCTATTCTATAAATTATCAAATTTTTGTTTTCGTTTTATTCCATAATGCACTTTTATTGATGACAAATTGCGATCGAAAATATAAAAACGAAAGACTTCTTATTTCTTGAGTTTATCATCTTAAGTGATTTTCATTTATTTATTTTGTTTAAGTACATCAATTGAAATGATAACAATTTCATTTTATCATTAATTCAAGAAAATGACATTTATCTTAAGGATAATATATAATTCATCTTTAGTGTTTTCTTTTCTTAATTATTAGCTTTTGAAATTGATGTATGGCTTTGTAAATGTGCATTCGATGTTACTTTTCTACTACATATATGCATTAATATTGATGTTTTAGTATCGAATGGTTGACATTGGCATCGTTTGTAAATGTGCTTTATGGTCTCGTGCAAAAAGTAAACTAATTAACGTAGTAGGTTAACATTAGGCAGTAGAAAAAACGTGCTTTTGCGTTACGGGTTGCTTCGGGCGAAGAATTTGATGTGACGAAGTACTAGATACAAAAATATTTTTCTGCTTCTACTGTCTAAAATGCATGCTCTATTCAAATATTCTTCATCAGTGTCATTTAATTTAAAATGATAATTCTTTTAGCCAGATTCTAGCTAATTTTTGTAACTAGTCAAAGAAATTCAAATTGCCTGTAATCTTGTTGGCGAATTATATTTATTTATATCAACTCACCTACGGAATGGATTGAATTGAATTTAAAAGTTCAACATAATCGACACCTAATCGATTTGCTTCAGAGGCAAATACTTAAATGTATGAAATTACAAATACACATACCTTGTAACATTGTTAATGTTCCAGCAGCCTAAGAATATAAGTTTTTTCGAATTTTTTTTATCACTCAATTGCGCAACGATATTTTATATGTTTTTGTTAGTATCGTGACACATGCGTCTGTAACCAAATCTATCTCTTGATGTCTATGTAGTTATTTTGGAAAGCCCTAATTGGTGTAATAATTTAAAAATATGATAATAGATGGTGATGATGCTGGACAGTGTCTCGGTGTTATTTTCATCACCGAAAAACTTGAAATTATACAATTTTTTTTCTGTCATTCGGTGATTGTATTTTAAAGAATAAAAAGCAGACGACTCAAGGTATTAGTTGGCAGAACAATTTATATAATTACAAGTGTTGTATATACTACAATATACTCGTATAAATAGTGCTTGTGCATTTAAAAATAAAAAAATAAAATAAAAAAAAACGCTACTCATTACGAGCGTGTATAGTTTGTGTCACGTTATCCGAAACAAATTGAGTACTTTTACGGGGATTGCAGGTAAAGGTACCGGTTCATACGAACGGAACGTTTTTTTTGTGTAATTGTGATAATCTGTTTATTTCTGGTTTTTGTATCATTATTATTATCGTTATTTTCTGGTCCTACAGAATCACATAAAAATCAAGGTGGTATTCGCTTAGGCGAACCCCGCTATCGGCTGGCGGCTTCGCGATTTTTTTTGTTCGATTGCCGGTTCAATTTTATCGCAACGGTACTCAGGTACGGATACAAGTGCATCACGCCATAAAGAAAATATTGAAACGGCTCATCAAAACACAAAACGGTAAATCGAGTAAGAGTCTGGATATAATATGCATAACTGTCAATAATCATCATCGTCTATCATGGCCTAAATAAGCTAAGTTTTTTTATATATTCCTACTTATTATAAATTACATATATACATATTATACATATACAACTTAAATTCTGTGGAGTATATACTAATTACTAACAAATGTAATTACAAACTATATGACTAACTAAATACTTATATTCATTATGATTTATTTATTAATTTATTTATAATTATATTAACTTAATTATGATTTTATTTATTTATTGATTACTTTTCTAATGTTCATGTTTATTATAGTTTCTTATTTTATAATTTATTAATTATCATATGTTTATCTTTAGTATATTTATTCAAACCTAATAGGGCCGCGGACCCTAAAAAAATTAGTTATAAAATAATCAAATTGGTACGTTACAATCACAATTTGTTATTCTTATTATTATTGTTGTAATTGTGATGTACAAAATACTTAACTAAATTATATTTCAAATAATCTTTCATATGTACTTGTAACACAAATATTCAGGTAGAATTATTCCAATAATTATTTATCAATTTCATGTTAATTTTTCGTGTTTTATTGCTGCTGTCACGATACTATCATCTACAATTTGCTTCTTTCGTGTGGTGTAATAATGTTTCATGAATTTTCTTATAGTTTAATGTAGTTTGTTGGGATATTACCATGTCTGAGTAAACTTTAGTAGATAGTTAAGGCTAACACGTTAATCAGGGAAGCGTTCCAAAAATATGATGCACGGTATTGCTTGTAGGAAAAGGGGTGGCGAGCATGTGGTCTACAGAGACCTTGACCACGCTAATAAAATGACTGTACATACTCTACCTTCGTTTAATTAATTATTTGTTGTTTTAGTATTATTTTGTTTGTATTGAATTTTTTACAGCTTTCTTGATTAATTCCTCAATCAAATAAATGACATTAACGAAATGCTAATACCTACTGTTAATTTCCTGTTTTTTATAAGTGTCTCGTTCCATATAAGTTTTCACTCACAATATCATCGGTATGGGTAACGCGGCAGCACATCAAGGTTACTGCAATTAGTGATAAGAACTCCACCCACCGACTGAACCTAGCCTCGCAAACGTGCTGCTATCACATGTTTAAAGAATTGCAGTGACATTCTGTTAACGGAGCAAATATCTTGTTTTGAGTCTGATCAAACCATTACAGTGTTGCCAAATGGTAGAATCCATTATAGTGGCGCTCACTCCCAAACTATTACTCTGCCGTTCCGTTACAACCTCAATTTTTATAAATTATCCCTCGCTCAAACAGTCTACATTTTTTAATTCTAAGCGACCTGATCCTTATTACTTAGATGATATTTTCGGGTCTTAATCCTTTGGCACTAATCTTAAAAGGATGGGTTGTTATGCGTTTTCTTGTTGTAAGTTCAGAAATTTGAGATGATTTATCTGACTCTGATATCTATATGGAATATATTTAATTAAATTCGAAAAAGGCATTAAAAATGTTTAAACCGTTAAAGAATTATATAAAGAGCAGCCATTTATAAAAAAAAAATTATTTTCTGATTAACTGGTGATCCTTTAAATCTGCATATTTTTTAAATCTTTACACAAATCAAATATTGATATGTTTGTTAAGACATCTACTTAGTAATATTAATTAGTAAACTACAAGAATTTTTTAGAAATAGGCATTAGCAAGTCATAAACAACAGACACATTGTAAAAATCACCATAATTTTATTTATGTGCAAACAAATAATTCCTATTTTTGATAACTTTCTTTTACATAGTGAAATAAGAAGTATGTAATCATACAAAATTATAACCTCGAAATTTTTGCAGATTTACTATTTACTTGACTAAATAATGTCTTTGTCTTCTCCGTAGACTCTCAGACGGTTAGTTTCAATGGCGTGAAACTTAATGCATTTGCAGTTTTGTTCATAATAAGGGAGATCCCTGCGATTTTTGGCCGAAATCGAAGAAGCAGATTTTTCGTTTTTGCAAACATTTTTAAAAGTATATCAATTATGAGAAAATCGACTTTTCGAACAATATCGGTTCTGCTCCATTTTCCAAAATTTAAGAAGTTTTGAAAAAATATATAAATAACGTAAAGTAATCATGAAAAATTTTGACATCGAGATTTTTACAGATTCACCATTCGCTATATTGCCGAAGCCAAAAAAACTACTATTTAAAAATGTCTGTCCGTGCGTTCGTGCGTGTGTGCGTGCAACTAAATTTCTTTTTCATCTCCATACCTCAGATGTCAGTTTGTCTGGTCGGGGTAAAATTTCATATCTCAGCTGTTTTAATAAATTGGAGATCCCGTTAATTTCGCGTGTGTTCTTTTGAACTAAAGGTACACTTTTCTTAAAAGTTTATATATTTTAAATAATTGTATAGTTGATGTAAATAAAAATTTGTAATGATTAAAAAAAAAAAACTAAAAAAAATTTGGCCGAGATCGGTTCACCGGAAATGGCAACTTCCATACCAGCATTATCTTTTTATGCAAGTATTTTGAAAAGTATGGCATTTACTAGGAAAACGATTACGAAATAATGGATTCTAAATAAAAAATTGCAAAAACATGCCCAGACGGTTTTTCCAAAATTTAATCGGAAGGAAATGGCTGTTTCACAAAAAACTATTCAGGTTTTTCTACAAATTGCGAGATCCCAGTGATTTTTGGTTGAAACCCACCGACTAATTTGCAGTTTCCAGTGATATTTGGACAAAATCGGTGTTACCAGAAGTGGTACTTTTTGACGGGAGCTTTTTTGGTTTTTAGAAATATTTTGAAAAGTATCTGGATTATGAGAAAATTGACTAAACACTAAAATATTCTAAATTAAACTTGCAACAATTTCGGTTAAGATCAATTTTACAAAATTTAAGCGGAAAGGTCGTTTTCGGTAAATAATGGCGTAATCCTGAAAATGTTAGACCTCGAGTTTTTGACTAAATGTCTGTGAAAGTACAGGAGGCTCTGTAGGATTTACTGATCAGGGTGAAACTTAATACTTAAACTTTTACAAAGGAAGTAGCAGCTTCCATAGGTGCTTTTTCGTTTTATGGAAATATTTTAAAAGTATAGCATTTACGAGAAAAACATATATCAATTAAAAGATTCTAAATTAATATTGCAACAGTACCGGTCCAGATTAATTTAAAATTTAATCAGAAACTGCGGTTTTTGACAGAAACAACTAGTTTTCATCAAAAAATGGACTCTGAGCAGCATAGGATTCATTGGATTTATTGATCGATATGAAACTTCATATCTACTTAAGCTCTTTATACAAATTGGGATATCTCAGTGAATTTTGTCTGAAATCGGTCCGTGAGAAGTAACAGCTTCCATATGAGCTTCTTAGTTTTTTGCATATATTTTGGAAAGTATAAAATTTGCAAGAAACACGACTATGATCTAAAAGATTCAAACTAGATTTCAAACTCATTTCAGGTCAGTATTCTAAAATTAATGCGCAAATGACGTTTTTTGAGAAATAAAATCGGTCTGTATACAAGCAAGATGTATTGGTTGAGCGGGATGAAACTTCATACCTAAACGTTTTTCACAAATTGGAAGATCTCCGTAAATTTTGGCTGAAATCGGTTCACCGGAACGGACTGTTTCCTTAGTAGATTTATCGTTTGTCCATCGAAAATGACAGTAAATAAGAGCTTTTACGTTTTTTATAAATATTTTGAAAATTATATCAATAATAAATAATGAGAAAATCGACCATGAGCTTAATAATTATAAATTAAATTGGTAGAAAAACATTCCAAAATTTAAGCGGAAATGTCGACTTTGGACCAAAAATTGATTTTTTGAATAGTAATCATGAAAATTTTTGGTTTCGTGTTTTTGACTAATGCTGCGTTCATGACATCTGAAATAAAAAGCATCATACTCCGCTCCCGAACTGAAAACCAATCAAATTTCGTGAAAGGTTTTATGGTCCGCCTACTAGTTCCGTACTCGAGTTGAAACATGTTTAACTTTGTTGTTGTTTTAATACAATTTGTGTGATACCATGGTATTTTTCCGAACTAACTCCCGATGTCATGTGCTCTCTACAGCTTAGACGGATTGATTTTTGGCTGAAATCTTCGGCGCTACAGGAAGTGGTAGCTTCCATAGTAGCCTTAGAGCACATAAAATGGTAAAAACAAAAATATTGTAAACTGAACTTCAAACAAAATTAGTTCAGATCAGTTTTTAAATTTAACCGAAAATGACGAGTTTAGGAAAACAACTTTATTTCATCAAAATTCGGCATCCCTAAAATCCTAGCGGCTATTCGAAATGAAATTTCATACTTAAACGTTTTCCATTATTTGTTTAACGTTTACAAAAATCGACAAAGAACTGAACGATTTTTGATTATATAAGACAGTTTGTCCAAATTTGCTGTAAGTTGATGTTTGTCATTTTAGAAAACAAAAATAGTATATTCGAGATCTATTTACATTCGTGACCCAGAAGTCGGGTGTTTGATACAATATAATCATCTCTCCACTTTTTAAGTGGAGGAAAATCCCTGAGTTTTAAGTATTCATTTCTATTTAAGAGTTTTAAGTCTATCAACAGTTGATAGTGTATTACAGAAGCTGACTTGACGAAAATTTTGAATCGGAATTTAGTGTCTAAAACGGATCACGAATGAGTTTCGTGGGACCTTTCTAGTGAATTCGATGTTAATTGCGACTGTTATGGTTCAGTAAACATAGGAAGAAAGAAAAAAAATAATGTAATTTTTACTGTCTTCTCTCTCAAAAATAAAAATTTTATTCACACTATTAGATGAACAATAGCTTAGTCAAAATTTAATGTTTTCTGTAAAATTGAACGTGTTCTTTAGTTTTGTGAGTTTTCCACAAATTGTGCAAAAATCTAATTTGAGGATTAGTATTGAAAAAGATTTTAACGGTTATTTCTGATAAATTAGTGTTGATCGCTTCGAAATGAATTGGCGAAACAAAACGATGCGTTTTAATCATAAAGGATCGGTTTCGGTATATTACGTAAATTTGTCGTATTAAAAACCAAATACTTTCTTAAGTTAAGCTATAATTATTCAGTTACTGTGGCGTGCTATGGGATAGCGCTTGTTAAAATGGTCAACTAAGAAATACTCCTTGCAAATAGGTTGTAGTTGATACGTTAAAAGGTATTCCTATAAAAATTGATTTTCGTACATACCTAAAATTTTAAAGTACCATTTGTCAAAACTACCAACAAAAATGTGTACTTTATTGGTTTATGATAAAATTAAAATAAAATAAAAAGAAAGATAACAACCGCTTTTAATTTTCTTTATATAAAATGGAATTATTTAATATTTTTATCTTCCACATTGTTGTCCAATTGAAATAAATAGAAATTGAATCCTGAGAAAGTCAAGAAATGCTGTAAATGCTTTTACCATAATAAATACTAGAGAAAATGTAGATATCTAGAACTCGTACATTCATAAAGAAAATTAAGGAAGGTGTTTTTTCTTTTATTTAAGGAAATATTTTTCCCTAAATTTTTTAAAATTACAAACCAAAAACAAAAAATTTTATCTTAGAAATTGTTTCTTGGTATCTTCATTTGTTTTATTTATTTTTCGATAACAACAAAAACAATTTTTTGTGTGTTTAAAACGAGGTTAAAGAAGGTTGGTTGATCGTTTTCACTTTCTTGATGTTGTTGATGCCGTTTTCTGAAGAATAAGTTTTCTTCCTAATTTTTCTTATTTTGTTAAAGTCACGTTTGTGTTATTGTTTGGTATTACTTTTGCAGACGATTATTTCACTTTCCAATATAGTAGAACGAAAAGTATTGAAGTTGGGAGTTAATAATACGATGTTTACGTTTTAATGGACCTTGATATGTCCATTCATTTCAAGTTCATTCGGCTTAAATGTTATGAAACATTTCGATATCTTTTCAATTTCTTTGAAAGAAAATTTTTGACACATGTATGTCCAACCGTAAATACGAGTATGTATATTGAAAATTGTGATAAAGGTATTTCAGAAGTTATGTGCCATTTCATGTCAAAGTATTTTGTTATTTGTACAAAGCTTTTTGCGATATTAATTTTAGGAACATAAATACAAAAATAAAGTTCACAGTGTAATATCAGATTTACCTAGATGTAAGAGCTTTAAATAGAGGGGAAGCTTTTGTTCTTTCTTATAAGAATCAGCTTACATTACTACATTTTAAATAAATTTTTGTAAATAAAAACCGAAATGATAAATTGGGATTTGCAATTTTAGAGATACGAAATTTAGAAATAGAAAGAAATTTAGAAAAATTAGAAATTTTAATTTGATTGATGAATTTATACACGCCGCTTCTGCTAGTCGTGTAATTTATCGTTTTAAGTCGTAAACTAATATGTGTCTCAAAACTAATATGTAAATCAGTTCTTTCGCCTCAAGTCACTTATTAGTGTACAAATTGGATAACTTTTCAAACAAATTTTTATTATCACTTGGAACGATAACAACAAAACTTGTCATTATAAGGTAATGATTTTTGATATTCATAAAAACTTCTGTGTTAGTTTGTGTTTTTTGCCTAATTTTCTAAGAAGGCTTGTGTTTTATTGATTGCAATTAAAACTCATTGTTTAATTGGATTTTTGCACAATTTGCAAATAATCAATTTACGTACCTTTTACTAACCCCACAACTAAACAAAACGTTCAATTCGATAGAAAAACATTAAAATTATGCCTCTCTTTAATTCATTTTCATTAATTAAACACTGAATACAAATGGCTGATTTTGAAATATGTGTTTTACATTGCTTTTTATGGAAGAATATAAAAAGTTTCTCCTCTACATAAAATACATAAATACACATATAAATAAAATGCACATTAACATTACGGCTCTCTAAATCGTAGATGGCTCTGATAATATGTATTACACAGGGTGTACCAGATATAGTTGCTAATTCACTAAATAATCATTTTGTGTTACCGTTCTCGTACATGATTAACCAGGGGATGATCTCTTAAAGTATTAACATCCCGAACTCAGACACCCAATCTAATCCTTTTATTTGATGATCATATTTGTTAACAGTTTGCATGTTATAGTGTTTGGATATGAGTATGTCCGTAATTTTATTACAAGACACGTAGAATTACTACTAAATTTTCGGAAGTCATATGTTAATTTTATAATTTTTATCTTTTGAATGTGTAATCTTGATTAACTTTTTTTTTCTTTTTTTGTAGAACACGATTTTTTCTGATGTTGTTAAAGTCATAAGGTATCAAATTTTTAGAAAAATGATGAACATGTTGTTGTAACTCATTGGTCTACTTTAATTGTTAACATGGTTTCATTGAAGAGTTATTAATTGCAACGCTGCTCTAATATTTCGATGCTTTTTTTGTAGCATTATTTATATTGGCCAAATAAAATTCGTTTGTTTCGGCAAAAGCTTTTTTCATGTGCCATTTTTGTAATCTGCGAATAAGAAGTATAGTTTCTGGGAGCCAGATCCGGAGAATACGATAGCAATGAATGGAGATGCAATTCGAACTTCATTCATAAAACTTTTCCATCGTAGCCGACGACTTAATATGACACGGTGCATTATCTTGGTCTTTTCTTTCTAAAGTAGTCGACGAATAAAATACCTTGTGCATTCTAAAACATAGAGCCCAAAACCTTGCTGACATTCGCGTTTTTGGTCGCTTTGGACGCCTTTCATCGGCACATCATTGGTGGCCACGTTTAAACTCAGCAAACCAACGTTCGACTGCCCGATTACAATTTATTTGGATAAATAGGAAACATGTCAATGTCTGGTAATATCTTATTAAGCTTTCCGCTATTTGACACTTCTTACTTTTACTCCTACTCGAAATGTTTTCGTCATTAGGTATTAATGATGGCCTCGGAGTAACAGGTGGATTAGCTAAATCACTAACTGGTCACACCTTACTTTCAACTGTCAGACATTTAGAAGTCACCAACTTCTTCAAATTGATAAAGTTTCGATTGCTTCGCGGCAAGTCAAAAACGGCCAATGAATTTTAAGATAATCAGAAACATTCCTTAATTGTTTTAAACATTTCAAATCAGGAAACGGCTTACAAAACTTTTTGAACTCAACCAGGACTCCATTCACTAACACAAATTAAATTGTTTTTGATTTTATTTAAATAAGCACATAGTTCAGAGAGAACTTCACAAGCTAAACTAACTGAAATGTTAATTTAAACACTAATTTATACCAAATAATGTTAACAAATGCAACTGGTTATGTTTTATGTTGTTTTATAGGTCTACTACTACTCTTAAAGGATCTCGCGATAACATATTATTTCAGGATAACATTAATTTCAGGACTATATCCTGTTACAGAAAATAGTGTCGGACCTAACAAAATAAATTACTCATACCACAATTTTATAATTATTTTACTAATTGCTTCAGAGGCCAACCATATGATGCGTCATGTTTTTGTTGAGAGGAAGAATTATTGGTTGTCATAACGACGTGAGAGATGTGAAATGCAGATATTCATTAAATATAACGTCATAAAATTATTAGCAATTACTGTGATAGGATATTACATTTCCGACCAGCAGCTCGATTCTGGTTATTTCTTTAGGAAAAGGAATTAGGAAATATATTTTCATAGTATTTTTGTCAAAAATATCATTTTCTGGCCTACTGAGAAATCATGTTTGATCTAGAAATTTATAATTTAGGAAATATTTTTTCCGTATCGAAATTGGATAGGAAAATATTCCCAATTTAATTTTGTTTTTGAAAAAATTTACACTAACTTTTTACCATAGTATGCCAGAAAAAAAATGTTTGTGAGCAAAATACTATGAAAATATTTTTCCTAATTCCTTTTCCTATAGGAAAAACCAGAATCAAGCTGCAGATGTTTTTTTTCAATATAAGAACACTCCGTACAAATATGTTTATAATGTAATGTCTTCTGGATTTTAAAGGATCTTAGTTAAATCGGATTTCTTTTTTAACCCATTCCCGCACACTTTTATATCGATGACCGTGCTCAGAAACACACTTTTTTTTCAATTGATTATGACTGCCATATGAAATTGAGCATTCTTTATATGTTTGGAAGTGAATATTATCACATTTTCTCACAGTTTTTCCATGAAAACTCTTGACGGCTATAACCGTCATTTGCTCATCACATCATTTTTCTCTGCAGAACAAATGACGGCTATAGCCATCATATTTTTGTTGATGTAAATGCAAATGACGGCTATAGCCGTCATGTATATTTTAATTAATAAAAAAAGGAACATCATTCTTACGAAGTGTACTAATGTAATTATTTATTAATTATTCAGTAATACATCTAAGAAAAAAAGATGAAACATTCCCCATAACATATTAATTGTTTTTTGTGCGATTTTTCATGATAAAAATTTCGATATATTTCCGCTTTCAGAGACAAATGACGGCTATAGCCGTCATATTTTGGTTGATATATATATACAAATGACGGCTATAGCCGTCATGCATATTTTAACGGACAATTTCTTATTTTCCATTTTTCGGTTATCGATTATGATGGGATTGGGTATGCTGGATCGAAATGGGACTATTTTTGGAAGAAGTTCTGGAATATGGCCACCTGGGACGGAAGTCATTCAATTCTTAACCGATAATGATGTAATTGGATATGTTGGATCGAAATGGGATTCTTAAATGATTTTTGGAAGAAGTTCTGGAATATGACCATTTGGGACGGAACTCAGTAGTTTCTTAACCGATTATGATGGGATTGGGTATGCCGGATGGAAATAGGATTTTTAAATGATTTTTAGATGAAGTTCTGGAATATGGCCATCTGGGACGGAACTCAGTAGTTTCTTAACCGATTATGATGAGAATGGGTATGTCGAATGGAAAAGGAATTCTGTTTAAGAAATTCTGGAATATCGCTATGAAACTAGGTAATTTAAACTAGAGTGGAACTCGATAATAAGCAGCCGGTTTTCTTACAGCAAGCGGCTCGTGATGCTAACATGTTTCTAGTAAAGCAAAATGCCTTAACATCTATCACCAGTACGTACCCCACTCATGGGATTAGTGGGTTGAGCGGCAGGTCAACTACTTACTCTCACAAAAAATCACGTTATGAATCCTACACAAAGGGCCTGGATAAATTTATATTATTCTTATCAATGACCTCGAAATCTATTCACGGGAACATGGAATATAATGTCTTCTAAGATCATGAGATCTTTTGAACCTTTAAAACCAAGCGACAATTTACATTTTTGAGCTACTTTCAATATAAGAGCGCATTATCCAATGGCCACATTCCAGAACTTTTTCTAAAAATTATTTCATAATATCATTTCATCCACAATGCCCAATTTCTGTTCTAGGAGATCATCCCAGAACTTCTTCCAAAAATCATTTCAGAATCCCATTTCAATCCAACATACCCAATCCCATCATAATCGGTTAAAAATTGAACGAGTTCCGTCCCAGATGGCCATATTCCAGAACTTCTGCTAAAAATCATCAACAATCCCATCATAATCGGTTAAGAAACTACTGAGTTCCGTCCCAGATGGCCATATTCCAGAACTTCTTCCAAAAATCATTTAAGAATTCCATTTCAATCCAACATACCCAAACCCATCATAATCGGTTAAGAATTGTACGAGTTCCGTCCCAGGTGGCCATATTCCAGAACTTCTTCCAAAACTAATCCCATTTCGATCCAGCATACCCAATCCCATCATAATCGATAACCGAAAAATGGAAAATAAAAAATTGTCCGCTAAAATATGCATGACGGCTATAGCCGTCATTAGCATATATATCAACAAAAAATTGACGGCTATAGCCGTCATTTGTCTCTGAAGGCGAAAATATATCGAATTTTTTATCATGAAAAATCGCACAAAAAAACAATTAATATGTTATCTGGAATGTTTCATCGTTTTTTCTTAGATGTATTACTGAATAATTAACAAATAATTACATTAGTATACTGCGTAAGAATGATGTTCCTTTTTTTATTAATTAAAATATGCATGACGGCTATAGCCGTCATTTGCATTTACATCAACAAAAATATGACGGCTATAGCCGTCATTTGCGGGAATGGGTTAAAAAAGCGTTATAATTTGATAACATATCTATTATATAACATATTAATTATTTGTTTTTGATAACATTTTAATTGTTTTATTATTATTATAGATATAGTGTTATTATTTCCGGACGAAAACGATTCCACTTAACGATTTAAGTGGGATGCACAAATGTATGTTGGTCCAAAATAAATACAAAAATATATTTTTGACATGATTCTCTTTCATCACCCATACAATTGTGATGGCAGGCCGGAAATACGAAATAATAATTTGCAAATATATTAGTAAGGGTGTACGTATATCCGGAAGTCTCGGGTTCGATTCCCGGTGGTGACAAGGAAAAAATTTCACGGTTGGTTTTTAGGATCAATGAATTAATCACTCATTATCCGAAATGAAAAATTGATTATGATACCTCATTTGAGGCGGCCAAAAACCTTAATGGGATATAGTGCCAGAGAGAGAGAGTATTTATATCGTAAATATAACTTCTTGGGTTCATGGACGTGTCTTATGTTTTAATGTATTTCATTTTAATTTTTGGAATTTTCAAAAGTTGAATTTTTTAAATGATAACAACAATAAACACTAGCAAAGATCAAAAATAGCGGACGATTCCTTACCAAATTTGTTCTCTTCGTTTTTAGTTTTTTCTTTAAAGAAAGGATGTCCTAATGGTCGGCCGATTAATTCTAAACTGTTACTTTATCAGGTCGATCGAATAAAATTAGTTGAATGTCCAAAAAATGGGTATATTGTTATACTTAAACGTATTTTGCAAGAGAAGCAGCAATCTTGCAACTACAAAATGTTGCAATTACAAAATGTTGCAAGTACCAAATCATACAATTAAAAAACTTTATTAATTATTTTGTGCAATTAGAACTAAAAGAAAAGATTTTGAAAACCGGGAATTTTGAAAACCGAGATTTTAAAAACCGAAATTTCGTAGTACACCCAGAATTAACTTATCGAACTCAAAAGTTTATTAAAGAAACGCCAAATTGACAAAACGGTTGCGGTTATCGATAAAACTAAAATTACTTCTAGCAGGCTATTTCAATTATCCGATAGGTAGTTTTTAGTCGTATATAATTACACCACCAAGGTAACTATTTTTTCAAAACTTGACACCCAGTATCTTTAGTAACAACAACAGAAAAATCATATCATATAAAATTTATTTGATCAAAACTTACTTTTGGCAAAATATAAACAAAACCGTACCGTTGCAACTTAGCGAAATTAGGCTAGGTTCTGGCAATTAGGCATCTTTTAAGCTATTAAAAACACAAAGAAATTTAAAGCAATGCGATCTATGAACTTTATAGCGATTTAAGTCTTCTACAAAAACTTTGATCAAGAATTAACGGGTGTGGAACGAAATCTCGGTTTTCAAAATCACGGTTTTTTTCTAAATCTTGGTTTTCAAAATCTCGGTTTTCAAAATCCCAGTTATCAAAATCTCGGTTTTCAAAATCTCGGTTTTCAAAATCTAGGTTTTCAAAAGCCCGGTTTTCAAAATTCCGATATTGTATAAAAAAAAACAGATTTTCAGGAAATCTCGGTTTGAATTATGAAAATTTGGCATGTGGGAAAATTAGACTCTTCAATTAGTTTTTGACAAAATTCAAAAAACGAGTTTGTGATAAAGTTCTAGAAAATGGCTAATAGGGATGGAATTTGGATGGAGGGTTAAGTGCTCGTGAGAGTTATCGAAGCCGTCAACCTCTACAATTATTGCATTTCAAAATAGTGCATTAACAAAATATTGCTTTTTTTATTAATCTTGCAACTACAAAATGTTGCAATTACAAAATGTTGCAAGTACCAAATCATACAATTAAAAAACTTTATTAATTATTTTGTGCAATTAGAACTAAAAAAAAAGATTTTGAAAACCGGGAATTTTGAAAACCGAGATTTTAAAAACCGAAATTTCGTAGTACACCCAGAATTAACTTATCGAACTCAAAAGTTTATTAAAGAAACGCCAAATTGACAAAACGGTTGCGGTTATCGATAAAACTAAAATTACTTCTAGCAGGCTATTTCACGTTTAATGTGAGTATATCGGGTAACCGGCGCTTGTTAAATAATATTAGTAGCATTGCTACTGAAGTTAAACGAAAATTTCAGCCGAAAAAACCTGTATTATCGACATATTTTGTATCAGGTGGTAATACAAAATTGTGTTGATATGAACCAAAAATTATGCTACTGAAGTTAGCCGAAAATTTCAGAAAATTTGGTGTTCACTGATAGTGCCACAACTCAGATTCATTGACCTCTAATACGACAAATTATAAATACGGTATCCAGCTATTTACGAACTGGTCTAACTTCATCCGGTCTAAATTTCCACTAAACATGCGACCAACTTTTAATTCATTTCATTATGATGCTACATAAAATATGACATGATTTTTAGGCAAAAATTTACTGCCAACTTCAATCACATGTAATTTTCAGCTCATATTAACAAGGAATTTTTATATTAACAAGGAATATTATTTCATATTAACAAGGAATTGTTTCCAATTCAAAATTCATACAGGTTGTGCACAATGCTTAATGGATGTCGCAAGAATCGTAAACTAATTTATCAAATATATTTAATGCATATTCGTTTGATGTAAAAGCCGCGTTAGAAAGTGTTCGCAAACGTATTAATAAACATTTTTATTTTTCATATAATAAAATTAAGGGCTATCTTCACATATAAAGTGTACGAGTATTTGGAATAAAATATAATATAAAACGAGGCGGATATAAACAACAAGATTAAACTTAACTCAAGAGTTAGAGGGGTATTATTATGTAAGTGTCGGCTGATTAATTTTTTTTTTAATTTCGGGGATAGGATAGGGGGATAACTATACATACGTATCGACAATTATGAAAAATATACCCTTGGTACGGTATTGATGCTCAAAATCATACTTTACTCTCAGGGAAATTGTTTTCAAAGAAAAACGCGGAAAATAATTTACACCCTTGAGATCAAATATCTGATCATCTATTTTGTGCAGTTCGGTTACTAAAATTTATTTTTCATTTAGTTAGAAGTTAGAACAAACAGAATTAATGTAATATATTTTAAGTTTAACAAATGAATAATAACACTTAGAACAATTAACAATAAACTATTTTAAACTTGTTCATTTTAACAAATCCGGCTGGCGTTTTAAAGTTCACTCGGTCGAAATACATAGTTATGTATTACAAATCTCTATAAACTAAACTGCTAAATCTGTCTTTATTTTGTCAAGACTTGTTTAATTACCGGAAACATCGAATAAGAAAAGCAAACCACTTCTTTGTGATAGTTAAAGTTTTAATTTAATTTATCTCGAAAACAACAAATAAATTCCTTAATTACAAAAAAAAACAAAAAATATACATATAAAAGCAAATTAAAAATCCTTTTATTAATTGCATTCCTCCTACCCTTCAGTTCTTACCTCAATGGAAAATTGTTGTTGCTGTTTCTTTTTTTTGGATTATGCTCAACTAAGAGGCCTTAATAATGGTATAATATTAAACATTACAAAAATAATGATTAATCATAATTGTGTGTATCGAAGCCAAATAAAATTCAAGTGGTGTAATTGTTGGTTTGGTAGAAAAAGAATCGTGCAAATCTCTAGTTTCAATTATATCTGATTTGCACGGTTAACAAAGGTAATAATCTGCTAACTTCTCAATATGTTGTACATCATCACATAATAATTGTAAATAAGATATCCTGGAGAATAATCCTATTAATATAACATTTTAATAGTTCAACATAAACTATATGTATGAGGTATAAAATAGTTGTTGTGGAAGGAAAACCATTAAAAATGTTATCTTTATTATCCTTCTATGTTATGAAAAGCTAAATCGCTAAGATTATAAACGCCTACGACATGTTTGAATTATTACCCTCAAATGGTTGTTTTTCTTTATTAACCTCTTTTTATAGGATATGCGATGATGACCTTATACTTATCGTAGGACGGTATGTGTTATATACTCGTACAAAAAATTATTTGTTATAGAGGAAATTGTAATACTATAGGAGAAAATAGAGGTAAACTATTACAGCAAATTTCCAGCCAAACTGATATTTCACAAATTTCCGGCCCGTATACACAATGTAATGTGAAAATTTTGTTTCAATTCATTTCAATATTTGTTTCATTTTTCAAATTTCAATGAAACAAAATTTTTTCTTGAAAGATTACTACTAGCTCTATTTCGCTCATTACATTTTTCATTCCGACATAACGATAAAGTTAGTCCAATTTGATGTAAAAAAACTCCGAACAAAACATAACGTCATTTTGACGTCATTGGTTTAAAATATAGTATACTATATACAGTGCTGAGAAAAAAAATTGGGCAAACATATTTTATTGCAAATTGGTGTCTTTTTTTGCTAAAATTACAAAACTTTTGAACGCAATTGGCTTATTATTTCATTTTAAATACATGTATGACGTAACTTTATGAAAAAAAAAATGTACCTGCAATTTAGGGGAAAAACCCCGAAAAATGCCAAAATATTAAAAAAACGGTGATTGGAGTTAAAGTAATGGAATACATTAAACACTTATTTTTTATTTTTTTTCTTGTTTTTTATTGATTTATAGAAGTTCTATCTTTAATATCAATATTTTGTTGGACCGTCTTTTGTTTTTAGTACACCGGTTCAACCCCGCATCTGATGTGCAAAAAAATTGGTGAAGCAATTATTTTATTTTAAGCCGACCGTTCTTGGCCGACATTAGGGTGTAGATGTTTTTTTGCTTGTAATATATTTTTTGAGTATAAATAGTGCATATTTTGTAAGATTAAGTTATTCTGTAAGTGATCCTAGTCAAATAAAGAATAAAGTGCAATTTTAGTTAAAAAAAAGGGAAAAATTAGTGAGCAGTGTAAAAGCAGTATGTTGATTTGGGCGTGAGAAAATTTAACCACGCGTGAAATAGCTGAAAGATTAAACATTCTTAAAAGTACTAGTCAAAGAAAGAAATGCTCTGAAAGGCCCAGAAAAACAACGCCAGCGGAAGATCGTTTCATAATATTACAATATCGTCGGAACCGTTTTAAAACTTTATCGGACATAAGACGGGATGTTGAGCGAGCAACATTAAAACAAATTTCAGCCAGCTTAGTGAGAAAAGACTTGTTAAAGCTGGTTTGAGATCACTTAAACCAGTCCAAATGTCTGAGTTCACATGACTAGTGAAAAACAACTTTTGCTATGGGCCCAGGAGCTTGTTTCTTGGGCTATAGAGATGTGGAATGATGCGATTTTCCCCGTTGAATAAAAATTCAAGCTGTATGTACGTATGTGAAGATAGCCCGAAAACCATCCCGAGAAAAGACTTTTCAAAACTTGGTTTGAGTCCACGCTAAATACGATAAAAACCTTTTGGCCCGAAAAAAAACAACATGAAACATCTCAAAATTACACTCTATCCCGAAAATAAAAAATAAATGATTTATAAACCTGTTTATTATTTTTATGATTTTAAAATATTTACGTTGCAAAAAAATGTAATGTGTTGTACGTTGTACAATAATAAAACAGTAACATAATTATTTTAAAGAAAATCTTAGTAAATATTTCTGTATTCTTTCTGTAATATTATAAATTTAATAATGACGTGTTATTGTGTTTACAGATAAATATTTAATTTACTTAACAAAAAACACGAATATGATCTACGTAACTAAATAACTAAATTTATAGATATTAGAGTATAAAAAACCACATTACACACTCAAACTCATATATTTCCGCTCACATGAATTGCCGAGTACATTGGTTGATGGGAGTGACTCGATTAGATCATTTCTGACTTATATTAGGTAACCTAGTTGCCATACGATGGGGATTAGGAATATTTCTGGGCCCAGATTTAACCGATGTTTGTTGTATATGAAATGCTCCCATTAATACTCATATATCGTCACTCACAAGGATTGCCGAGTACATTGGTTGATGGGAGTGACTCGATTAAATCAGTTCTGACTTATTTTTGGTAACAAACCAATGTACTCGGCAATCCTTGTGAGAGACGATATATGAGTATTAATGGGAGCATTTCATATACAACAAACATCGGTTAAATCTGGGCCCAGAAATATTCCTAATCCCCATCGTATGGCAACTAGGTTACCTAATATAAGTCAGAAATGATCTAATCGAGCCACTCCCATCAACCAATGTACTCGGCAATCCTTGTGAGAGACGATATATGAGTATTAATGGGAGCATTTCATATACAACAAACATCGGTTAAATCTGGGCCTAGAAATATTCCTAATCCCCATCGTATGGCAACTAGGTTACCTAATATAAGTCAGAAATGATCTAATCGAGTCACTCCCATCAACCAATGTACTCGGCAATCCTTGTGAGAGACGATATATGAGTATTAATGGGAGCATTTCATATACAACAAACATCGGTTAAATCTGGGCCCAGAAATATTCCTAATCCCCATCGTATGGCAACTAGGTTACATAATATAAGTCAGAAATGATCTAATCGAGTCACTCCCATCAACCAATGTACTCGGCAATCCTTGTGAGTGACGATATATGAGTATTAATGGGAGCATTTCATATACAACAAACATCGGTTAAATCTGGGCCCAGAAATATTCCTAATCCCCATCGTATGGCAACTAGGTTACATAATATAAGTCAGAAATGATCTAATCGAGTCACTCCCATCAACCAATGTACTCGGCAATCCTTGTGAGTGACGATATATGAGTATTAATGGGAGCATTTCATATACAACAAACATCGGTTAAATCTGGGCCCAGAAATATTCCTAATCCCCATCGTATGGCAACTAGGTTACCTAATATAAGTCAGAAATGTTCTAATCGAGTCACTCCCACCAACCAATGTACTCGGCAATCCTTGTGAGAGACGATATATGAGTATTAATGGGAGCATTTCATATACAACAAACATCGGTTAAATCTGGGCCCAGAAATATTCCTAATCCCCATCGTATGGCAACTAGGTTACCTAATATAAGTCAGAAATGATCTAATCGAGTCACTCCCATCAACCAATGTACTCGGCAATCCTTGTGAGAGACGATATATGAGTATTAATGGGAGCATTTCATATACAACAAACATCGGTTAAATCTGGGCCCAGAAATATTCCTAATCCCCATCGTATGGCAACTAGGTTACCTAATATAAGTCAGAAATGATCTAATCGAGTCACTCCCATCAACCAATGTACTCGGCAATTCATGTGAGCGGAAATATATGAGTTTGAGTGTGTAATGTGGTTTTTTATACTCTAATATCTATAAATTTAGTTATTTAGTTACGTAGATCATATTCGTGTTTTTTGTTAAGTAAATTAAATATTTATCTGTAAACAAAATAACACGTCATTATTAAATTTATAATATTACAGAAAGAATACAGAAATATTTACTAAGATTTTCTTTAAAATAATTATGTTACTGTTTTATTATTGTACAACGTACAACACATTACATTTTTTGCAACGTAAATATTTTAAAATCATAAAAATAATAAACAGGTTCATAAATCATTTTTTTTTATTTTCGGGATAGAGTGTAATTTTGAGATGTTTCATGTTCCCAGTATGCAATTATTCCACTGTGTGGAAAAACTGCTCATATGTCGTACAAAATTCCGTACTACAAAATATCAAATACACAAAAATATTGATTTTGGAGAAAAATAATTGTTTTTCTCTTTCTATTTCGCGGTAATATTATTTTCGTTTTATAAGTTTCGATTGTATCTTTTATTTTCAGTTTCTTGCAGTGATGCCAGACGTAGGGAAAATTCCCTACTTGTAGGGAAATTTTGTTGAAAAAATTGCCGTAGGGAAAAAAGGACAGATTTTTCAAAACTGGCGTAAATGTAGGGATTTTTACACTTAATCGTTTTCTATGCAGAAAGTATGTGTACTTTACATATAAATTTAACAAATTTTGCACAAACTGATAAAATTGGCTAAAGGAATTAAAATTCAAAGTGCTTATTGGTATTTCCCTATTAGTATTTCTGTTTTTCTGTGCCTAGGGTTTTGATATGTCAAATATTTGACGTGAAATATTTTTTTAATTTTATAATAAGTAAGAATTCAAATTTATTATTTTAAAAAATTTGATTAATTGTGATTATTTTGAAGAGTTTTGAATTGAAATTTGTAAGAATTGTGATATTTCAGTTTTATTTCTAGAATAAAAAGTAAATAAAAAAACAAAGCTGTTTACATTTTAAATAGCCGTGACGTCATCATATGTATTTTAGTAAAAAAAAACAGTCTGTAGGGAAAAGTAGAGAATTTTTTAAAAATGTGTAGGGAAATATTAAATTTTCACCTGGCATCACTCTTCTGACAAGTCGACGTGCACGGTTGCATTACATAATTAATTTTTTTTCTTTAAAGTGTTGTGCTTCATTTTAATGTTTTCTATTTGTTAAAGTAAATAGTTTTAAATTTAAGTATAAAATAATAATTATTAAGTTATTTAGTGATCGCGATGTACAAATTTGGACTAAAAAGGTAATAGAAATCTGTCTCACAATGGCGTCGTCGCGAAATACATTTACGTTGTAAATTTTCAAGGAATTTTTGCTTTTCAAGATCGGTTGTGCTTGTTGGGATGTTCAATTGGATGCGCGTATGGTGGGCAAACCAGACGTATGGTGAACGTACTTAAAATTTAATTTATAAAATTTGTGTTATAAAATTTAATTGTGTATTTTTGTGCTAATAAAAAATTAATATTTATTTTATTATAAATGGAAAATTTTGTTTTATTTCAAATAAGAATTATTATTTATTCCAATAGGAAAATATATACAAACACGTGCTTTTTGTTTCTGTGTTTTTTTTTCTCTTTTTAGTTGGGATTCACACCGATACCGGAATTTTTGTGACACTTTTCTTTGGCGGGGAGTACGAATTTCCACGTGATACACATGGTTCTTTCCATAGAAGCAGTGTGGTTTTAGAACGCGAATGTAAATGGATTTCCGTCGGCATTGCATATTGGGTTGTTTTAAATAATAAAATAATAATAAATAAATTTTCGGGCCAAAAGGTTTTTATCGTGTTTAGCGTGGACTCAACCCAAGTTTTGAAAAGTCTTTTCTCGGGATGGTTTTCGGGCTATCTTCACATACGTGCTGTATGTTGGATATTGAAGAATTCTCGTAAGAAGAAAACCGGGCGAGAGGCTTGGTAACGAATGTCTTTTAAGAGTTCTACCGAAAAATAAAGGAGTTATGGTCTGGAGATGCTTTTCTGGAAATGAAACCGGTCGATTGTGCTTCCTTAATTCCAGCATTAGAGCAGCTGTTGATCTGCAGGTCCTACACAACGAATTTCAGACTTCTGTGTTAAAGCTTTTTGGCGAGATTTGCAAATTTATTTTTCAACAGGATAACGCTCCGTGTCATACCGCCAAAGTTGTTGGTTATTAAATTTGAACTGTAGATAGAAAAATTGGCTTTCACATAAACATAAATAATTTGTTAAAAACTTGTTTATTTTTTCAATCCCATTGAAAATATTTGGTCTATAATAAAGCTAGAAGTAGCAAAAAAGCGTATAGAATCGATTCAAGCTTTAAAAAGTTTGTTGATGACGATTTGGGAATCCGTACTCCTACGACTTTGAAAAATTTATCAAATTCAATGAATCGGAGGTGTATCTCTGTAACAAAAGCAAATGGCGGTCCACCAAAATATTAATATTAAAGATAAAACTTCTAATGTCTTTCAATGTCAAGGAACCTTTAAATTGGCTCATAACGGTCTAGTAGCTCGATCTTGTTACAATTACACCAACCTTCTTGTCTATATGGCGCACTTTCTCCTGAATGCTCAGTCTTGAACTACCGGCAAAGAACATGACATTGTATATACTTCTACTACTTCTACTTACTGCTACTTCTTGAACATCATCGCGTTTACTTCTGTTGAATAGTATATTCGAGAGGTGTATACCAAAAGTTGAGCCTTATGGACAACCTTTATTCACGCTTTTAGAAAGCGTGCCATGATTTGACAAAACAGTAAATTGGCAGTCCATTCTTATTAACTTTTTCTTTATAGCAGGCCACCACAGAATGCCAAAAGCTCCAGATACATCTAGGAATACTCGTGAGGCGTACTTTTGCTCTGACTGCTTCACTCTATTGACCATTTGCACTATATTGTCCTCTGTGCTCCTATTTTCTGAGAAGCCGTATTCGTTATTGCTATATCTTCTGATACCCTAAAATATATATCGGTATATCCGTCTATCAGTAATTAATTTCTCAAGTTATTTACCTACGACTGGCAGCACCTCGATTTGTCAGTTTACTTTGGGATTTTTAATGATTTTTACTTTGCCGTTTTCCCAAGATTTAACTTCGGAAAGCTAGTAATATGATAATGATTGGCTAACACCTTTGTAGGCTACCATCGTCTACCAATGTACTAAATACATTAAAGATTTTAAGTTTTCGCGTGTTGAATTGTACATGAAGCTTCCACTTTCTGCATTACCATGTCTGAATGACTTTCAGCTGATTTTGATTTGATGGTTGAAATTGATGGTTTTAATATTAAAGTGAGTATCTCGGAATCTGATTTGACTGACTAGTTGGTTACTCAACAGTCCGCTCGATTTTAATGTAAGGTCAATATTAGAATTCGAAATATTAGAATATTAGAATTAATGGCATTTGAAGCACCTTGTGACCCTAATGAAGTCTTGCACTCTGCATGATGACCAGGCAATATATATCCTACGATTTTAATTAGAATATTACGTGCGGCTGGTGTCAATTCAATTATCCAATTGACCATCACAGCGTCGTTTCGTTAGACACTGTTGTGAAACTGTGTTACAAATACTTAAATTTTATTGTTGAAATGGTTTGGTTGACAATAGCCGCATTAGGATCATCGATAGTAAGACTCTATACGGCGTAAACAATGCTGCGCGGTAGTTTTTTTTTTTGCTAAAAGCGTTGCTAACAATCCACCAGCCTTCTGACTGCAGTTTCGATCAGGGCTTCTTTTTCACGAATATCGTTGACTTTTGGCTGCGACCCTTTTTTGTTTTACTAACACAATTATGCGAGTAGGGCAAAAGTACCATGTCAAAAATTTAGTTTTGTATGTTTTTTGATCCAACTTAAACATTTGTGAATTCCTTTTTAACGTATTTTCGTCCGAAGAAAAACACTATATCTATACACACAATTGTGTTGGTTTTACTTCAAATCAAGCGAAATTTTTTATCAACAACGCCATTACATGCGATGGTTTTTACTCATAAATTTGTGTGGGTTGGATTAAAATTGAGCCGACTTTTTGTTTTTCTTGGTTGAAAAAGGGATATTACTTTCTGGTGGCTTTCGTTATTGTTAGTACAGGCGTGACAACGCTTGCCAGTTTCCACTGAGGCTGTGAGATGTTTTTAACACCTGTTTTGATCGAAGGTACTTGTGGTTTTCTTGCGATTAGTGTCTTCGCGTGCATATGTGGTCTTATTTTCTTTCTAGAAAGTTATACAATTTATTGTAATTAATTTTGAGATGGTTGTATCACATCTAAAGATGTAAAATGTAAACATATACTTGCATGTAAATTTAATTTATATCTTAAAAGAGGATTTTATACTGAGGATCCCAAATTATTTAACCCTCCGTTACTAACGTTAATTTAACTTACAACGTTACTAACGATTGGTCAAATTGACCCATCTTTAAAAAGCTCAATGTTCTGCAACGGTTAATATATTCCACCAATTTTTTTTTAAATTAAACTCTGAGTATAATTATACATAAAAAATAAATTATAGTGTATTTATTATTTTATTTCAGTCTTTAGAAAATAAAAATATATATCACCAGAGCCGACTAGATTAAGATTGCTTTGATATCACAAACTGTAAAAGATTTTATTAAAAAAAATATAAAGGCTTGCTTAAAGCTCTCCTTCGCGTCCTATCAATCAGAATTTCAAAAGGTTGGTATCGTTAAAAAGCTAGAATTGTGAGCGAAAAAATATTAATTAACAATTTTTTTGTGTATACAGTATTTTTTTTTCAATAATTACCTTTCAAATATGGCAAAATCTAAACTTCTGAATTACCTAATTGAGATGTTCACAAATAGTGCAGATACCAATCAAATGGCTTCTACAGATAAGTCTATTGCATCTAGAGCAAGTTGTGTTTGTCTTACGATCTTGGGTCGGTTGACAGAGTTGGTAGATGCCAACTGCCAACTGCGCTTTTTCAATTTGGGTTTTTTTGGCGAAGGCTCGAACGATGGATTTTGTGCAAATTTGTTACAACGAAATATGAGGTGTGTACTCAATTGTTGGATTTTACTCCGTCTATCTATATGTGGTTGCATAAGAGCTAAAGCCAGGGTTTTTAAAAATAATTTCCTCCGTTTTTTATATTGTACTGGAGGATTATCGGTGGATAATAGAACTATTCGGCTATTTATATTTGCCAAATTTAATAAACTGAAGAAAAGTACCATTGGCCATCGGTTTGCAGTTCTTGCAACATTGTATGTACCACAAAGCTGGTCAGTAGTATCGACGACGTCCTTCGTGCTATTGTAAAATTCGATTATTGCCGGTAAATATTTTGACCCTTCTGATATTTCGCCTCTTCTATGCATCGTAGATAGTAAGGTCGCACATTTGTTTTTTTTGGCACGTATGACAATATAGTGGTTTTCTTCTGGTAACCAAAATTTTTTGATTTAATCACACGATTTTTTGTAGTGGTAAACGACGGTGGCATCACTCGTTAATTTTTTTATTGTGCCAACTAAAGTTGTGTTTTTTTCAAGCAGCTCAGTTGCAAAGGGTAGCTCGTAAACCAATTTTCAACTGTGACGTTACGTCCAACGTTTTGCAAATGTCTGGTTAAACGTAGTACGATTTGGTCAGGCTTATTATCCAAATTGTATCGTACTGGCGGTTGCTGTCCACAGTAAACTTCCAGCTTAGATGTGTAAAATTACACGGAATCAACAACAGAGAAAATTTGTATTCCATATTTCACTGGCTTACTGGGTATATATTGCCTAAATGAGCATCTTCCACGAAAGCTTTCAATTTCTCGTCTACTGTAATAAAACAGCCCACACTATAATTTTGCTGGCAATTTTCGTTGAATTTTTCGAAGATTTCACGAATTGGGGCGAGTTTATCAACCAAACGACGTCCCATGCGAGTTTCGATGTTGTCAAATCGAATGCATGGCATACGAAATTGGAAGCGACTGTAGCTCATGGTTGCAGCAAATATTTCCAAACCTGTACCGTCGATAGCCCACAAATCTCGTACATGCACATGCGATGATTTATATAAAGGGGTTGATACAACAATCCAAACAAAGAATTAATTTCTGTATAATCGTTGGTTGCACCATATTCCATACGTCCTTATATTTTATTTGTTGTTTATTTTATAAATAAATTTGTGTATTCCACAATATCATTGATGAAAGTAAAGAATAATTGGAAACTTTGTAAGGGTGTTTTAATAGATTTCGAAAAATCTGTAAGGTTTGATGACGAACGGAAAATGTTTTGGTAACTGCTCGTGTAGATTTAAATGCGTATTTTCTCCATATTGAGCCATCTTTACCCACTAAATCACCATCTGGCTCATCATATTCCTCGTTATTTGGATCAAGTTCCTGCTCTGTTTCGGAATCATAATTGCTAAATAGCTCTAAGCCTTCTTTTTCACTAACATCTGACCCATCGACAGGGCCTTCCTCCTCGCTGTCTAATTCGGCTAAGGTAGCACGTAACCGATTTTGCTGACGCTCATAATCATCCATCATCTAAAGTTATCTAAATAAATACTTATTAATTATTTACTAACGTGGGTCAAAATGACCCAGACACTTTCTAAAATAACTACCCACCTCGTTCGAATTGCAAAACCACACTAACAATTATTTTGATGTGACAACTGAAGATTGAGGTTAGATATCAAGTAACATGAAGTTAATTGCAATTCGTTTTCTATGTTTTTTTGTTAATTTTCATCGCAATGGGTTAATTTGACCCAGACGTTAGTAATCGAAGGAGGAGTTCATTAGGGATTACCAACCATTCTTCAGTGGTTAAATTTATAGCGCATGGAGGATTTAATATAATTACAATTCCTCTAAAAGTAAACTGCTACCTACCGGACAAGTGGTCCAGTGATTAAAGCTTTGGCACTTGGGCCAGGAGGTACTGGATTCGAATCCCATCCGAAGCTAGATGCAAAATCAAATTGTCATCATCGATTACAATCGGTGATGTTAATAAACACAACTAAGACCTTCTAATGGAGTGCAGAATGGGGCGCCGAACCACCGTCCACGTCAATGTACAAGTTGAAATTGAGCTTGCAATGTGCAGGTGGTATACTGTAGTTGAGTGAGTAGGTGAATAGGTGAATGGGTTAATGATGTGGCGTGATTGCGTGGTATCACCACGGGCCAAAATTGGCTCAAGTGTCAACCACTGAAACCTAACCTAAAACAGTTACCTAAATGATCCTTCAATTTGTCTATGTATAAAAATCCATTTGTACGTTGCAGTTGTCGCACTGTTTTATTATTATTAAACCCTGAACGGGATTTAATGCTACCAAAAATTAGTTCAAGGTGGTCCTAGTTAAATTTAAAGCTTGGAATAAATTTAAGAAATTTGGTGTCTACATTGACATCAAACTTCATAAACTTATACCATTCTATAAATTTAATCAGGAGCATCTTGAATGTTTTTTTTTTGTAGCATTATATCCCATTTAGGATTCAATAATAATTCAACATACGATAGTTTAACAAGAAAAATACGGATTAACTCAAGTTAAAAACGAAATGAATGCCAACTATACTAAAAATCATACCAATAAAGCCACTTGACATAATAGCAAGTTAAAAACTGGGATTTGTTGTAATTTTCAGCTATTTCAATTTTTTTCATTTCAAATTCAATATTTGTAAAAATAATGTAAATAATGAAACGACGATGTTCCATCCACAAGTGGAAAAAGTGTATTGAGGCACTGTACATAGCACAAAATATTCATAACAAAATGTACTGCTCAAACACATACTTTATACATTTATATAAAATGAATTACAGTTTTATTTTGAATCAATGAATTTTTAAGAACAATTAATGAATTGTTTAAGTACAATTGCGCAACGTAAAACGTGCAATTAAATTTTCACAAAATGCTCCACGGACACGCAATAAAATAATGTTTTTTGATGAATCTCGTTTGAATTGCCACCTTCGCAGAACTAGTGCTAGATGCAAAATAAATACTGCTGCTCAAATAATTGTACCAACTGTGAGAGGACGAAATGTTTCACTCAAGCGGCGATATATTTTTATTACGTTCCTTGATGAATTATTTGTTAAACTGGTTGAAGCTAATATCACAGGGACATGGATTGTTCTGGCCAATTGTACAATCCACAAAATTAAAGAACTGCGTGATATAGTTAAGGAGACAACTCATACATTAATTTTTATTTCTCCGTACTCCTCGATGTTGACTGAAGGTTTTTTCAAACATAAAATTGTCAGCGAGGGATTTGCTGGATGATTCACAAATTTTTATAAATTTATTAAGTGTAATTGGAACATCCGTGGCCTCAGTCGATTGCAATAATTATTATGTCGATATGTCCATGAAAATGCCATTGACTGCAGTTGGAGAACCATTGCATTAATTAATTGCAAACTTTAATAATATACTTATTGTTTTTGTTTTATTAAATTTAAAAATAATTACAGATTTTTTGTACAAATATTTTATTTGAAATGACAAAAATTGATTTTGAAATAAATAAAATTGAATTTAAAATGAAAAAAAAAATGAATTAGAAATAATTTAATTTGAATTTGAAATGAGAAACTTGGATTAAAAGTGAAAAACCTATATCTTAAATAAGTTATACAAACATAACCAGTTTTGGCACTTGTTCTGATCCATCACGAATCGGTTGCTTAAATTCTCTCTGCCGTATATTTCTGGAATTCAATTCAGCAATTGCCGTTAACTTAAAACTTGAGTGGGAAGTAGAACATTTATCTTTTGATTTTTAAAATAAACACGGGCCAAACGCAATTTATTTCCTAAATGTTGTTTCTCAGTTTCATGCAACTTCATCAACTCCTCTAAATAATGCCATGAAATTACTTCGTGTCTTTCGTCTATTAAAGGGCAGTTTTATGCAACCGTATTTAATTTTCAGAAATAGACTCAATCTTAAATGTAAACCCTGAATCTTTGTGTGCGATTGTATTACATCTTAAAGAATTGATATTGTAAAATTTGCTTGGATAACCATCCCAATTATTTAACCATAGTTAAAAGTTATATAAAAGTTATGTAGAGAGTAAATTATTTTTCTGTTTGTTATTTAGAGATGGTATAATACCCAGCGTTTTATTTTTCACATTCATACCACTCTCAAATTTACCCCATCCGGGGTAATAACTAAATATTTCCGGACATAGTCATCATAGACTTTTGGAGAATAAAAAATTAAGGTTCATTGCAAACTTTTGAATTTCGATTGGAAAACCTTTCGGAAATGCTAGCCCTTTGGTCTTATGAAGCTAACTTTTCAAATTTTCCTTAACAAGTTCCGCGATCAAACGGTTTAAGAGTTCTCTTCTTGCATATGACTTTGGAGTTTAAGATCTCGTAACATTACGTCGAGAAATTTTGTGCTATAAACTATGATGTCGTGTTCTCTGTATGAGGATCTTAATAAATTTAGTCTCATTTTTCGACGGTTCTTTTGGTGGTGGTGATTTTCCTCCATTTTTTAAAGGCATTTTTTTTACTGTCTAGAAAGAAGAACAATATTACACCCCTACCGAAAACTAGTAATTATTTACAGTAAAATTTACATTAAATTTATTTAAAACCTTTTTCCGATAAACAGAAACCACTTGGTCCATATTCTCTAATACAGGTGATGTCTTTAACTCCGGAACTGATTTCTGATGATAAAATCCTCGTCACAATTTTCTTTTGTTCATTTCAATAGGAATATTCAATTGCTTCTGCCTTGTTGTGTTGGTTTTTCAGGCAAAAAAAGTTGTCAGACAGTGCGACCGAAAATTTATAATTTTTGATCCGAAAATAGTTCTCCACCATTTTTTAGGCGAGTTAAAATATATTTTCGTTACGCTACGTGGTCCACAAAACAAAAACCTACATATATAAATAATTGTGCTTAAAAAGAAAATGAGCAACTTTTTTGCTATTTTATGAATTAACTAGTTAGTTTCAGTATTTATAATACATTTTTTGTGTTTGGCTTATGTTCACCAAATTTTCATAAATCAGGGCATTTATCTGGAAAGTTTATTTACTGATGACGTGAAAATGAAACATTTGTAATAAAAATATTGTATGAAACCAACTTAAGTACTTGTACAAATTTTTACGCGCGCAGTTGAAACTTTTTCAGCAAATCCTGTTCGGGCGGGTCAGTGTTTCGAATATTTTCGATGTATCCCATAATTGTGAATATCTGCAAAAAAATTTCCTTCAAAGGTTGACACGATATTAGCTTCGTCTCTTTAGTCGAGGCGAGGCCATTGCTTCTTTTCGTACATCCTCCTGCTCGAAATATTTCTTTATTAACAACTCGAAAGATACCAGCAGCTTTTATGCCAAATTGTTCTCCAATTATGTTCTCAATAACATGCCCATGTTAATTGTACAAATCCCTTTTTCATGTCAACGTCATAAAGCAGGAGATAGTTTATAAAATGCAATGGATCATCCATTATAATCGAATAGTACTGATCCGGGTTTTCTAATCATATCAACATTTTTCATTTTTTATCACGCATTTGCTTAATTTATATACTTTGCTAAGATGATAAAATTCGGTTAAGACTATATCTAAATTTATCGGTGTATTACTACTTACGATTTGCCAAGGATCTGTGCTGTTGTACATCGCCTGTAAAACACAATTTAAGCTTTCGCCAGCATTAGAGTTGATTTTTGCCACTCAATCGTTCTTATCCTAATGGAGTCCTGAAACTCTTAAAAGAAGCGTTCAAAATTAACCAACCAATAGATCCCAAGATTACCCGATCTATATGAGCCCGCTTTGGTATTTTTATGTTTCGATAGAGATGTAGAACACGAAAATCTGATGTTTTGGCGTATTAAATTTAGGAAAACGTGACTTGACGCTTTCCGGATCCGATTTTAATATTTCCAGAATAATTGTTAACTATATAAATAAAAGTTTGCCTAATATTAGGGAATCGGTATTCTCTCATATTGGAAGAACGCTAATGAAGATAGTTTTTAACTATCTACTACTTCTTTGCTAACGATATGTTCAATGTAATAAAAAATACACATAAGGTATAGAATACAATAAAAAATGCCAGCTCAGCGCTCTTCTTTAAGATAACGTTGAGAAAACATTACGTATGTACTGTTAAAGACCAATTCAACATTCGTCCTACTGAACAAATAAAACGTAACCCTTGTTTCTGAAAATTACTTTTTAATGAATGAAAAGCCAAAAAGCTTTTTTATGATTAATTAAAATAAAATTTAAATTCTAGTATATAAACCATTTTTTGTGTTCATTGGCAATTTTATCATTTTTAATTTTCCTTTTTCTCTCTATTTTCCAGAATCGGATACCGGCGGTTGGGGACCATGGAGCGAATGGACGCCATGTTCTACAACATGTGCCGGTGGTACACGAAATCGTTATAGATTTTGTGATTCACCACCACCACGTTACGGTGCAAAATTTTGTGAGGTAAAATAATAATAAATTTTTTTTTCTTTCTATATTTCATATAAAATTAAATATCACGCACAATTTATTTTTAAATTTTATAGGCTTTTACAAGTTTTATTTAATTATTAAATAATTATTTATAATAAGTTTTTAATTAATTTACCAACAACAACACCATTAAAACAATTGCTTTATTTTTTCTGTATTTGTTTCCCAAGTGTTACAAGACGACAAAAAGAATTAATTCCATTCTAAATTTGTATAAATGTGATGTGACAAAATTAGGGGTAGAAAATTAATTATTATTTGGTACCTTTGCAAACATTTAAAATTATTTTAAGCACGTGAAAAATGATATCAATGATTGTCAGGTATGCCTAACCCACTCTAACTAAATATTTATATTAAACTTACCATCTAAATACAAATGTTAATATTTCGTTAATTACTATTTAATTTTATTAAGATTGAAGCATGATTTTAAGAAAAACTTATACTTGATGTATCTATCACGTATTTTATAATATTAGATGATTAATTAATAAGATAGGGTTTACAGTAATTTGGGTATTCAACATGCTGTAGAGATATTTATACATACCTTTAAAAAACTTTCGTGTGTTAATTACATACTAATGCTTTTCTTTATGAACATTGGTACGAGTGTTTTGAAGGATCTTGGTTTTTGTATCCATGGATATCTATTTTAGTTATTCACATACTTTTTTTAAAACTTTGCTTGAAATTTTCATACTAATTTCTTATCGTAAGTATTATGTTCTCAGAATTATAATAAAATGAAATCAACTTCACTTTTTGCCAAAAAAATATAGTTTTATAAATTTTCACAAACTAACGTTATTTATAAGCAGTATTTCTGAACACTACTTCAAACAAAGTAACACGCCATAGCAATAAAAACTTATTTACAGTAAATTTTTTCTAGACTAGAGTCTAGGCTACTATAATAGCATTATATCGTATGCAAACTATGTATTATGATCAGATTAGTGCAGAATGTTAATTTGGACTCTACGCGCATGGCGTTTATTGATCTCATGTTTTCATTGTTAATCTACATCAAATTATATTAGCTCAGAATGTGAATTACTGTGCCCGGTGGCATAGTGGTCAGCATGCTTGCTCCAGTACCATTTTAGGATCACTTAAAATTTTACACTTTACAACCAGGGGATGAGCGAAACGAAAAACGAGTTTAGACCCCTAAAGTGTGAGTTCCCCAGTACAAGCTTCTGGGTGAATGTGATTTTTGCTCTGTTACCAACTACCAAAACAAACGAGTGTCGCATGAAGTATGCAACATTTAATTTTCCTCTTTAAAAAAAATCAATAAATATTGCGCTCAAACTATTATAATCTCTGTAAAAGACACACATTGGGAAAAGATTTGCGAAAGTTCGCAAATTACGAGTCAACAATACGCACCGAATTGTTTAACGGTTGGTGATTAATCAACAAATTTAATGAAACTGGTTTAGTTTTAATAAAAAATGAACTCGTTATTGACCAGAACGATGCCAACCGATGCCATCAAACCCAACCAGTAAATCCAGCCGAACTCTTTTCTTTGTTGCAGGCATCCGAGTTTTCTTTTACTTTCCTAGGATTTCTTCAGTAAATCATTTAGTTCACACAAGATCATGCTCTTCGTAAGGTAGAATATTTGATCGTCACCGTTACTTAGCATTTTGCACGAAATTTCATTTTTACAAAGAATCACACCGATGGTAGTGGAATCAATTCAGTGTTGATGTTGCACAACATGATGACACGGTGAAATGTTTCTGCTGCGTTGAAAGAATAGGAAATTGGAATTCTATTGATCATCCGTGGGTGGAAGATGCATTTTGGTTTCCCAATTGTAAATTTGTTTTGCAAGAAAAGGGTTTCTCGTTTGTTGCCAGTGTTAAAAGAAGATGGATTCAGTACTTGAAAATCTTGAAAGGTAACAGAATCAATATAATCGAGAATTTGATAAAATTTGGCTAAAATCTAAAGGAATGTATATTACAAATTTTGAGAAGTAAATTAAAAAACAATAAAATTTACATTTTTGTATCTTTATTATTATTGTTATTGATTGTATATATTTTTTACTTGATATGATATACAAAAAAGACCACTATTTATTTATTCAGTTTACAATAAAATTAATTTGATTGATACTAAATACATAAATACAATTTAAATGTTTTGCTCACTTTGTAAATACAGATCCTCAGTATCAGAATCCTCAGGATCATCTCCCACCCAAACCTCGTAAACTCTTGGAGGCATCCATATAGTTCCAATTTCCTTGATGACAAACTGTAGTGTTTCGCGGTATTTATTATTTTTAAGCGCCATCTCTAAGTCTTCGGGTTTGATGTATTGGAAGACTCTGGCTGCATCATTTAATGCTCTTATGAAATTTGCCTGCAGAAATGAAAAAGCAAATGTTAGTTTGCATTAATTGAAACTATATTATTATGTATTATTTATTATAATCTTACCATTCTTGCTGTTAGCTTCTTGACTTCTTTTGTCGATAAACCTCTTACTGGACTGTTTTAAACTAAATTTAAATCATGATCGTATATCTGCTCGACTTTAAACACCATTTGATGTCAATTTTTTAGTTTTAGTTCTCTTTTACCCTCTCACTATTTTCATTTATAAAAGGTGTTTGGCGCGTGAACCAACAAATTTTTTCGCAAGGTTTGGAGGGTCATTTGGATAATAATAACTTTTATTGTATTCTGTATTATGATTTTATTCTAAATAAACTATTATTTAATACAATTGGTTTAAGAAAAGTGATTTTGAGCTTTCAAATCCTGAAAAATGTGTAAAAGTATGAAAAAGTCACCTTCTAAATTCGTGTAAAAAAAACTCAAAGGTTATTTTGAAATTGGCTTTATTTTAAAAAATTCTCTAATATATGTCGTTTCCCAATATTATACTACATGTCCTAAAATTTATTTATTTAGTGGTCAAAGTAAGAATTATTATTTTGTCAGGGTGACATTTTTCATGTCGGTTTTCATTTTTCACACATTTCTTAGGATTTAAGTTTAGGAGATAAGTCATTTTCTTAAACCAATTTTATTAAATAATGATTTACTAAGAATAAAAACATATTACAGAATACAATAAAAGTTATACTTTTTACGCTATTGGCCGTAGGCACTTGGTGAAACACACTAATACTTAATAAAGACATTTTTATTAATCACTTGTTTTTTGTTTCGCAGTTATTTTGAATAATTTTCAAAAAGTTTAAAAAATCACTCGATCGATTTCGACTTGTTAGGTCATCATCAGGAGTATCTACCAGTAGATACTCCTGATGATGACCTAACAAGTCGAAATCGATCGAGTGATTTTTTAAACTTTTTGAAAATTATTCAAAATAACTGCGAAACAAAAAACAAGTGATTAATAAAAATGTCTTTATTAAGCAATAAAAGTTATTTCGTGCTTCTACGACAAGAAACAAAAACTGTGTGATCATTTAAATGCGAGATTTTGGGTTAAGAAAAAAATTAAAAATATCATATCTCAGTTACCGTGACACTTAGGACATCAGTTCTCTCGGAAGAAAGTTTCCGAATGACTCCCCAATCTGCTAAAAAAATGTTGCCGCTCCACGCGCTAAACACGCTGTATATGATAATTATTCTTTGTATTTTCACAAATAAAATCACCATCTTACCAAAAATTGTATGTTAATATTCTCCATTTATTTCTTGATCATTTCTTTCCACTTCTTTGTGCTCTCATTTTACGTATAAAACTAATAAAGCTTGATGTTATAATTGAATTTTCTCGTAAAATATGTAAGTTATCAGTGACAAATATCTCAAAATTACAGTAAACTCTCCAAGTATTTTGAAAACCAAGACATTACATTAATAATGCATTTTTTAAAGATTTGTAGTGTGAAGTGTACTTTTTATCAATTTAACTTATTATTGGCCGAGTTTTTAAATTTCGAGTGAAATTCAATATGACAAATTTCATAATAGAACCTTGATAATCGGTAACCTTTACCGTTATTTACAGATAGGATATGTGCAGTCATGTAATTTTTGGTTCATATTGGTGTCCTTCATCACCTTCCGAATTTATTGTACTTATTTAGAGTCGCTCTGTATAAATGAATGATATTTGAAACTAGTGGCATTATTCTGGTAGTTCCCCGGGCACATGGAACTCCAGAAAGATCTTATATGTAATTTCTGTTCAAATATTTTTTTTTCGCATACCGAGAAAAAAAGTTTGATGTAAATATTTATAAAATGGGACTAATTTTTCCATGTCTTAATTGGCAGGGAAAATCCCATTTAATATTGTTGTCAAAAAAAATTAGAACTAACTTTTTACTTCAGTATGTCAGAAAAAACAAATGTTTAATTATATGTTACATATAAATTTTTTCCCCAATTCCCTATTATCGGGGAATTACCAGAATAGTGCCGTAGGCGAGCAAGGCATGAATGAAAAACAGAAGTAGGCGTAAATCAACTTTTCCATACTAATTTTTAACACTTCTATTTTTTTTTTGTTTTATTTGAATAAATACAGAAGATATTTGTTTATAATTCATAGCCCTGTTTTATCATTCGAGCACTATCCGGCAGCGTTGTGCATCTTCGCGTATTTTGGAATTTTCGACGTCATGGCGTCGATAATGTGTCGACGGTGGATTTTTTTTTTTTTTTCAATTTTCTTTATATATTGAATCTTTCGAATAGGTAGATAGTTGTAGAATATTATATTGGTTTATGTTTGTACTTATATTAAATAACAATACATTAGTATTATTATTGTATATTAAAATAAGGAAAGGCGTTTGTTATAAGTTGGCCTTATAACAATGACAATGCACTAGCATTACCCATAATAATTTTAATACTTAAGACCAAGTTAAATTATTGATGAATTCAGAACAAACTAAATAGATTATTTGGCTATTAAGCATTAGGGTCCACTATACATTACAAGTTCAGCCTGAGTTTCCTGTATGCCTCAAATACAATCGAAATGCAAAACGATGCCCTAGGCCTACAAACCTATGCTGTTGCTTTGTACCTAAAACTAGGGCACTTAATACAAAAATTAGGTTGTGCAATAAATAAGTTTAGATGGCATGAACATTTTTATTTCAGCTTGAGCCACCCATATCGATAGCGCGATAGTTCACATTTCAAGCGGTCTTCCTTCTTGAAGATAAGGCACATCGCTGCTGCTTTCAATTCATCAAATTTAACTTCGCTTTGCCATAACGAATGAAAAATTTCTACAATGTTTCTCTTTTGAATAACAAGACTGTTGAATTTGGAAATTTATCGTAAGATGGATCCTCAGAATGTTCAAATTTAATGTAGTCTAACAAATGCGTAATTTGTAATTTCAGAACTACGGTCTTCCACCATTTGCACTTTTTCGATCTACAAATTTGCTGAGCTGCCCTAGCAAGTACAGCCTTCCCCTAATCAGCACCACGTATTAGAAAAATGTTGTCTGTTGCAGATGCAGCGTATGTATGAATTACATTCGATACACTTATTAAATGCTTTTAGAATTGTTATTCATTGACGTCAAGACGTTGTAATTCCAGGAGTATTTAACGTAACCAAATAGATATCAGTGTATCTTTAACTCTCCAGTTTTATGCCGATACTAATTTATATTTATTTAGCAGTTCTTAGTTGTGTTCGGCAAAAATTTCAAATATTTTATCCTCGTATTTTGCAGATTTTTCACCAAATTTTTCCCGAAAATTCCTCGGAACTTTCTACAAAGAGTTTTTCATCTGAATTGCGATTGTCAATATTCTGAATATCAACCTCAAAAATTTCTTTCACTAGTTGTACGATCCACAAATTTAAACAACTAAAAATAAACAGAAAATAGCTGTCAATATTTGGATATAACCTACACGCACGGTAAAATAAACATTTTTGTAGGAAAGAATAAAATTTCTTATTTGTCAGCTGTCACTAAAAGTAAATTTTTAACTAGTGTCTTTTATTTATTAATTTATTTTAATTTCGTCTACATACATATATACGAATAATTAATCTTATTCGAAGTTACTACAATAAAGCAAAATTATGAAAATTAAATAAAAAGTCATAATAAATTAACTATTCATTCGCCGCGTAGTGATGAATAGCATAAGCTTGAAAATTTCGTAACGAGCGAAATCACGATAACTCAAATTTTATTCAAATTCGCAAATTTACTTTGACTTTTTTCAATTGTCAAAGAATTTATTACCAATAATGCATAATTAACAATTTATTACGGAATTTATGATTAAAAAAAATATTAGATACAGTATGTATTAAGGTTTAATAAATACAGTGGCAGCTATCAATCAGTAGTACAGGCAATTTATGGTGAGTTTTATTATAATTTTCGATAGATAGTCTAAATTAATTTATCATTTCCTCAATTATTGTTCCTTATCAATTATATATCATTTGAATAATTCCAATGTATAAAGTAAGCACGATAATATCCGGAATTCTACAAAATTGTCTTTCGTTCAAAATCTATACACCTGTTGACGTTTTTATCCATCCTCATTCTGTGAGAGGAAAAAGATTAAATTGATTTGTGTTTTTTTTTTTTTTTTGAATAAATTTAGGTGCCCATCATTTTTAAAACTTAAATTTATTCAATATTGGGAAGTTAGATTCTATATGTGTGCTTGAAATTAAATCTAGTCACATCTTGAATTAAATTTGGATTGGAAAGCTAATTATTATTTTTAATTAGGAATTATTTATATTTAAAAATTTTGTTATAAAAAACCAAAGAATAATTAATAAATATTGTTGTTGTTTTGTTAATATCTAATGATTATGATTAATTTTCGACATTGTCGAAAGTTTCGACAATGTCGACGTGAGTTATTTAATTTTCGACATACATTGTCTACACGTGTAGACTATATATTAATTACGACATGTACACAATACGGCACAACGCTGCTATCCGGCGCCGAATGGGAAATTTCTACTGAAACTGCAGCTATTATTAACTGTGTTGCTATATCATAAATTTGAAAAATAAGTTCATTCATAAAACAAACATTTAACGACTTGAAATATACCAATTGACACTTATTTTGATATGACGTTATAAACAAGAATTCATCTTGCTGCGTTTCTTTTTAAATTTTTATTGTAAGATTGCAAGTTTCTAATGGTTTCAGGTGTTACAAAATAAACACAGCTAGTATTTTCATCTGTCATGCGCCATGCGATTTTCAATCTTCAACTCCAGCATATCGTAAAGTAATATAGTAAATCAACCAAATTTTATCAACAATTTACGCCGTCGCAAATATGGTTACATTTTATATGTTCACGGTGACGTCATATTAAAATAGATTTTTATTACCTTTCTAGTCCATCGTTGATGATTGCAATCACTTATTTTGCAATATAATTTATAAAAATTTGCTTTAAAATTAACCCTAAAGCTCTTAACAAAAGCCTATGAGTCTCTATTTTTTTTAAAACTATTATTTTTATAGTTTAAATTATGTTTTTAATAAACAAATTAATTTTTTAAAATAATTAAACGTTTATTTTCAATAAAACTAAAAATATACAAACAGTTCCATGCCAGAGACTGAGAGGCTCTTGCTAAGAAGATATGTTATAAAATTATGTTAAGAGCTTTAGGGTTAAAAACGTTACTATTTATAAATACAATAAGAAATGTATATGACAAAAATTTGCGCGGACAGCTGTGTGCGTAGTTATCCGTCAACCTGTCGCATTTTTTTTTTAATTTTTTATTTTTTTTATCACCTTATCATCTTATTATTTGATTATTTATAACATATGATTATAACGGCAATAATTAATGTTGCAGTAATTTTATTTCATGTTTGATTGCAAATTCCTGAATCACATCATCAATCCCTTTTAACATTTAGGTCATTGTGTAATTCCTCGTTGGTTACGTAGCGGTAAGCATTCGTTATTGCACGTAGAAATTTATTTTGACAACGTTGTATATTATATGGACTGATTTTAAGCTTTACTTAAGCTTTACTTTCCAATCCCTGGCCCATTGGCTGATTTTATCGAGTGCTTGCTGTAAGTATTCAACTGATTGTCTCTGCGATTCGCTTGATGCCAATATTGCTGTATCATCAGCAAAAGTTCCGATGAAGGTTGTTTCCGTTGTCGGTATATCGGAAGTGTAAAGTAGATATAGAAAGGGCCCTAATACGCTGGGGCACCCTTGTTATGGCTGAGGAAAAGTTGGAGTATATTTCTTCAAGTGATTAATCTAACTTTAGGTTTAGAGAGATACGACTCAAGCAATTGGCAGTGATTTTGTGGCATTAATTTACTTACTGTATCTTGTAGATAATATCCACACAAGCCACACTCTACCGAAAGCCTGTGATACATCTAGAAATACTCCAGGACAATATTTCTTCTCTTCAAATGCTTGTTCTATCTTTGCAGTCTCGCGATGAAGCTGATCAATTGTTGAATGTTCATTCCTGAATCGAAACTGAAAGTCAGAGAAATTACTATTGAGTTCGATGTTAATTTTCGACGATTATCGTTTTCCTATAGCAAGCGTAGAAACAACATAGAATACACTAGTAAAAATTTCATACATTTTTTTCTTCTTTGTTCTACTATAGGAAAACAATGATTGCCGAATTCAATTGTTAGGCTCCAGGTATAATGATCATTGGTTTTAGTCGTTTCAATAACAACTTCCCAAACAAATTTGTGATAGTAGGTTGTTACCTACTATCACAATTGTATTGCATTATCAGCCGAACTCTGTATGATGCCATTTGCTCGAGTGGTTTCTCTGGTATTTTATCATGATTATTTGTGCAACCTCGAAACACTCACTCGTATATGCAAGTCGAAAGAAAGCATTATATACAATGGTAAGATAGTGACTGTTTTTGTCAATTCCAGTTGTCTTTTTGTGATTCAAAATCATATCTAGTTCATGTTAGGTTAAGGATCAATCCTAGATTGTATGTCGTATGGTTGAAATACTGATGCCAGATGTTGTGCAAACAGTTCTGTTTTTTGTTCGTTACGTCCACCCGCACTGGACTGGTGGCACTTGGATTATTGGCCTCTTGTATCTTTTACTATAGCTGAAAGACGCAATCCTTTCAAATAATTTTCAGTGTAAGCTTCTTTATGTTCCTTAACTAATCGGTTAACTTCATTACTTACCCGATTAAATTCTCTTTTGTCAATAATTATTCTGATTCTATGCCATTTGCGTCTTTTCGTACGCCGTCCTTTTATCAGTTCTCGAATCGCCAGGAGGTAGTTGATCTCTTGTACAACTTTCTCATCTAATACGAATGTAGCCTCTTTAGCTGGTTCACGCATAGCTTTAATAAAATATCCAGTTTGTAGTTCAAGTTTTTTAATGAATTTTAACTCAATTAGATTGTCTAGTTTCTCTATATAAATAATTCCCAATCAGTAAATTTGAGGCTACTCCTTTCTAGATATAAAAGTCAATCAAATCAAGAACTTTGTTTATGCTAGTAGGCCAATAGATTGGTTTATGCGATAAATGATATTCATAATCTGACATAAGAGTCGAGATCCCCACGCAGTATGTTTGACCACCTATAATAAACTTTGGTGTAAGTTTATTAAAAATGATGAAATATTGATTTCTTACGATATTATATGTCTTGGTGGGCAGAAGATCGCCCCTAAACTTAGTTCAGCACCACCCTGGTTAATCGTTATTACGTTAGCTTGCATAAACGGCTCCTTAATTTTTTCTTGTTTGAAATGTAGGATATTTTGTTTGATTAAGATTGCTGTCACTCCTCGAGCATGACAACTGGGATGCAATGTCCAATAAGCTCTATATCCCGTAATTTTGATAAAGTTTTTCCTTGTAAAGTGGGTCTCTGATATTAAAGCTGCATCTATGTTATTGGTTCTTAGAAATACATCTAGTTCATGGGCTCTTGCATTAAGCCCGTTATAGCAGTACAGGTTATTATAGGTAGGAACGTCACAATCATTCACCTTTTATGTTTTAGCGGTTTGTTTGGTGGCTTGGAATTATGTTCCAGTTTTTCCACCCTGTTAATAACCTGGCTGAAATTTTGTCTCATTTCTGCCTGAAATTCGGCTCGTTGAGCACAGGTTACTCACTGCTTTCTTGGTTTAGATTGTTTTTTGAGGCTTTGGCCATCTGGGTGTATGAAACCCTCTCTCTAATAGTATCATATTGTTGGTTTGGCTTTTGCTGTAGGCGCTATACTACTGTTATTTTTCTCGGTAGTTGAGCATTTAACTTTTTCCGATACACCTGGCATCTTTTATAGCTAACCGGATGACCTTTTACTCTGCACAGTGCACAAGTGGATATAATATTTCGCGGCTTATAAATCAGATCACGCTTTAAATTCATAATGAATTTCGTGTAATAAATATCGTTAACCACAAATCACAATAAATAAACTGTAAAATTTTGATGGATGGCATACGGTTATAAATATATCATTCGCATTTAATCGAGACAAGTCTATCGCAATACATAATCGATTACATTTTATTATAATTTATGTATGTGCAGAAATAATTGAATTGCCACAAAAACAGCATTCAGGGTGATTAAATACAACATTATATCATCTGCACCTCCTGCAAAAAAAGAGCTGCATAAACCAAAAAATAAATTAAATTAACGACATTTCAACCCACAATAATAATAATACCGCATTCACCTGCTTCTACCGTATACCCTCATTACAAAATTTAAAAAAAAAATATTAATATAATTTTCCGTATTTTCTCTCATAGTTTATTGTTTTTGTAATTTTCATAAAATTTATGTTTCATTTGAAATATAATTTTAATTATTTTTATGTTTTGCTCAACACAAAAAAACAAAAAATAAACCAAAAAATTACTCCCATTGGATGTTGTTAAGGAATTTAATTTTCTGTTGTTTATATTTTATTATTACTGCTATTATTATCATTACTACTATTATTACCGTATTTGAAACAATATTAATTTTAAATTAAAATAATCAATCATTTTACAAGATATGTAAAATTTACATTTTGTTCATTTTGCAGTTTGGTCGATCAATTTTAGGGAGGCAAAATGTTGCAAAAATTGCCTCACCCAACCAATACCGACCCACTCTACAGTGTACAGATACTATTTAGCAGGATGTATATAAAACACATGTACTTAGCTACTTATTTATAATACCTACATACCTAGGGAATTTCTGTTAACACCTTTTGGTCACTTTCTAAATGATTGCTTTGTAAATTATGTAATCAATCAAAAAAATTATGATAAAAATCTATCGATTTTTTCATGTATATTCAGGAAATTTCTCAATTTCCGTTCTATAAATGGTACGAGTGGAGCTCTAGGAAATTAATTTTTGATTTTTTTCAAAATTTATTTTAATTTTAAAATTATTTTATGGGAAGGTTGGATTTGGTAAAAATAGATAAAGCATTTTATATTTAAAAACTCTAAAGCAATTTAACAAACTAATTCAGTTCTGCATGAAGTTTTTTTTTTAGAAGTAAGAATATTATTATTAGCAGATGTCTGATGATATGTTATATTGCAAGCTAGGTCATTAACCGATTCCCGCAAATGACGGCTATAGCCATCATATTTTTGGTGTATATAGGCAAATGACGGCTATAGCTGTCCTGCATATTTTAATTAATAAAAAAAGGAACATGATTCTTACGAAGTGTACTAATGCATTATTTTGTTAATTATTCTGTAATACATCAAAGAAAAAAAGATGTAACATTCCAGATAACATATCAATTGTTTTTTGTGCGATTTTTCATGATTAGCAATTCGATATATTTCCGCCTACAGAAACAAATGACGGCTATAGCCGTCCAATTATGTTCGCGCAAATGACGGCTATAGCCATCATTTGTCTATATATCACCAAAAAGTCGGACGGCTATAGCCGTCATTTGTTTCTGTAGGCGGAAATATATAGAAAAAAATGATGTGATGAGCAATTGGCGGTTATAGCCGTCGAGAGTTTTCATGGGAAAACTGTGAGAAAATGTGATAATTTTCACTTCCAAACATAAAAAGAATGCTCAATTTTATATGGCAGTCATAATCAATTGAGAAAACAAGTGTGTTTCTGAGCACGGTCATCGATATAAAAGTGTGCGGGAATGGGTTAAACTGGATAGTTTTCTGATAAAAAATGCCAAACACAGTCATCCTTTGAGATATTTAGGTACAACAAAAGCGAATCATCGGTAAGAATGCTCCGATGGTTAAATGGAAACAATAGTCGTGTTTTATTATTCGAGCACTATCCGGCGCCGAATGGAAAATTTCTACTGGTGTCGCTATACCATAAAAATGAAAAATAAATGCATCCATAAAACAAACATTTATCACCTGAAATATACCAATTGGCATTGGCTTGCTGCGTTTTAAATTTTTATTGTAAGATTAAGTTTCTATTGGTTTCAGGGGTTCACAAAATAAAAACCTTTTCTAATTTCCCATTGAAATAGATAGCGCTTCAGTATGTGCATTTTGTTCGAAAACCGTGATTTAGAAGTTGGGAGTTTTTCTGTTGTTTCAGCAGCACACTAGATGTAAATATAAAATTTAATTTTTATTTACATCAATCAACAATATGATTAATTTTGTGGATCTAGTATAGGTTAGTGAAAGAGGAGCAAAACTCCCAACTCTCAAATCTCAGGTTTCGAGCAAAATCGAACAAAAAAGTTGGAAGTAAAATATTAGTTTGGTGCTAAATAAATTAATTATATCCCTTTACCGACCTGCCTACGTAATTGTGTGGGTAAGGCAAACGAATCATGTGAAAAATTTATGGTTGTATGTGTTTTTAACCAACTTACACATTCGTGTATTACTTTTAAACTTATTTTCGTCCGAAAAAAACACTATAACTATACACACAATTGTGTTAGTTGTACTTCAAATGAGCCAATTTTTTTTTCTTGGTCGGCAAAAGGCTATGCAAAAATAGCGCGCTAAATATTAGTTTTGACATAGAAAATTGCAAGCCCCGGATACATCTATCGGGCGCTAATAAAAAAACACGGCTAATATTTTCTCTGTTACGTAGAGAAAAGTTTCTAAGGTTTGATAACGGTTTGCTGGCTGAATTCAAAATAGTTTTCATTTTGCTGTTAGATGTCCAATTAAGCCTATCTCTGGTACTAAGATTTGTTGGTCCGAGATTAGACGGGGTGTTTTGTTCTATTCCTATGAGTGAAAAGTAGTTATTTGTAAAAATCATGGAAAACAAAACAATTAAATCATTACGAGTATTTCACCTTCAAAGTATTCCACATTATCTTAAAAAATGATATGTAAACTGGTAAAATTCATGCTCAATTGGCAAATAGCTGAAAAATGAAACACATTTCTGAACTCTATTCTGATAAATTCAACTACATTAATACCTAACACTTGCTTATATTGTTCGTTACTATGAATGTTTTGGAAACCCAAGCAATTGTTTACCGAAACTGAACAAAATTACATTAAACATATTTTTTATTTATGTTGGGTTCATTTATTCAAACTTTAATGTTAAATTACCGAAAAAGCTTGTTTCCAACAACTTATAAATACCATCAGTTTACATAAATTACAATATCAATCGGGGATATTATATTATGCATGAACCAAGTGAATCACTTGGTAATTATTATCATTTTAACTTGGCGTACGCGACAGGAGCGATCTCATGAAATCCAACCGGAAAAATCGATTGTTGCAAAACAGTTTGAAAAATGCTCAAGGCTAGGATATTTTGTATGAAAACACAAATAAATGAAACTGATAGAAATTTAATTTTAAAAATCTTCTATCCGATTACTACTTATAATATTATCGAAATTGGGTTTATTCATTGACCCACATCCTCTATGGCAAATTTTAATACTTTTAATCGAGTATGTATGAAAAAATGTTCATTTCGTTTAAATTTTCCGGTCGTATTATAACCCTGCCCCAGTGCCACTATTCTGGCTTTCCTTGAGAAAAGGAAATTGGGAAAAATATTTTTATAGCATTTTTATCCAAATTGTATTGTTCTGGCCTACGGAAAGAATAATTTTAGTTCACAAATTTTCAAACCAAAATTAATTGGAAAACTTGTGTTCCGCAAAATTTTTATAGGGGAAAAATATTTTCCCATTTAACTTTGTTTCGAAAGTTTTTCCACCAAACTTGTTCCTACAGTAGGCCAGAAAAATACAATTTGGATAAATATGCTATGAAATGAAAATATATTTTTCCCAATTCCCTATTCCTAAGGAAAGTCGGAATAGCGCCACAGGTATCACATTTAGCAGATTGCAGAAGGCCCCAGTTCCTACCTCCACGCTTGGAGTGTCAGTGAAGGGTTGCATCACTTCGTTTTTCGACACAGAACAGTTATCTATCTTTCACATTTATCTGGATGGGTAAGTTGATAGAAAGACTTTTTCGAAGCATGAGACAGAAGGTTTAGAGTACCTAATAAAAAATTGTCAGTTCCTCCTTTAGCGAATCGTTTATCGTTGAGTGTGTTGTCCGGAGAATTTGCACTAACCTAGCTTTAGTTTTTTACTCTTTATAAAAGGTTCGGCTTCCAATTCAGCTAGTATCCAAAACAGTGCTCATAAATTTCACTTTATCAATAAATATGAGTGGCCGTTGAGGCTAATTAACTTTATCCAAACATACAACAACAAACCTATTATTATAGTATTGGTAAAAGCTAACATCCAGGCGAACTTATATTTTTTAATGAAAACGAAACATTTAAATTTTTCAAAAATTGTATAAAAAATATGGTTTTTTTACGGGCCTTAAGGAAATTCCAAAAACTAAAGAGTTACATGATTTTCCAATGGGGTGGACATTTCATGATATTATAAAATATCATTTTTGAATTGCACAAAGTAAATTCTAAAGTCTTTTTAAGTATTAACCGCGTATGTATCATCACTGTCCAATCTAGACCCTAAGGAGTGCTCTTAGGTAGTTACTATATAAGGTTGGTACTTGAGATTAAGAAATGTGATTATTCGTTGAACCTTAGGTACATCCCAAAGGCATTCTAAGCATTTAAACCCCCGTTTGGGACTTTTCAATAAAGTCGTTTGTCCCACTGCAATCGATTTCTTGGTCTCAAACCCCTTTTTAGCTATTCTCTTCAAAGTCGTTGGAACTGAGAATATAGTGGTCACCATGGCTGTGATTCAATGTGCCGGGGAAATACTAAGAATGATCTTCTACTCCTAAGGCCCACTAAAAAATAAAAATTTTGAATCTCACAAAACATTCATAATACTTGAAAAATTTAAAAATTTCACACTTGTATTAGTTTTGTTATATTTAATTAGCATAGCCGTTTAATGTGAAAGGAGCAACAACTAGATTTTTATATTTATTATTAATTATTTGTTTATTTATTTGTACTTTACTTTACAAAACACTAATCCACTCATTGATTAGGCTAATCCACTTACAGAGTGAATCAAATAATTTAAACAGGTGTAGTTAATAATCAAAATAGTTGAAATACTGGTTGAAGGGCTCATTCATTCTCCTATTTGGCTGCAAGTTCAATTGTATCGCATATCATATCATGGTTCTCTCGTAGACCAGTTTTAAGCAAGATTCATTTGCTATATGAAATTCAAGCCTGCGTTGGTTAATCTATTCTTATAATGCTTCGTTTAGGCAGGTCATGCTTCATTGAGTTCCCAGTCACTCAATTTTTACTATTTATCAGTTTATAATCTAATGGTTTACAATTACAATTTAAGAAAAAATTAAACTTTGAAAAAACCAAAATAGAAGCAGCTCTGAGCGGATTGTTCCCCACTTCACATCTGGTAGCTTTTTTTAATTATAATGTCATTCTGTATTACCTTATTAATCGTTTTTAAATATTTTTCTGAGACAACTATCGCTATCAGTTATCGTATACATAGGCCCCACTCTCATCCCATTCATTCTGCAGTTTTGACATTAATCCATTGATTATAATGTTTCAGAAAAGAGACGATAGGAGGCTTTCGTATCTCCAGCTATCCGTCTGCCAATGGTACATTCCGCCCAGCCTAGTGATAACAATCCTGCTTACTAGAGACATTATTCCATAATTTTATGTCTAATAAATCTTTCCAGAGTTCTGGAGGTATAAGTTTTAAGTCTTTTCGGTAGCCTTGTAAATGTTGTCCCGTTTTCACAATAAATACCACTTTGACCTCCATCTATTTAATAGAAATATTACATCGCCTGCAAAGTTCTTGATCTGACATATAGATGGTGTGACAAATTAAAATACCATATGATTTTTAAATTCTAACCTGTTAAAATTTCTTTGCATTTCGATAATTAAGTTTACAAGTTACAGTTGTTGTAGTTACGCTACTTTTGTTAATTTCAATTCAATGGAAAAAAAAAGAAATTCGTGTGTTGATTAAATACTGTTTTTTGATGGGAAAAAAATACCGTTCAAGCAAAGCAGTGGCTTTGTAAGTGTTATCCGGAGTCTGCACCAGGAAAATCAACCATCATTGACTGGTATGCTGAATTTAAACGTGGTCGTAAAACCCCAATGATGCACCCCATTCTGGACGGCAAAAGGAGACTGTGACTCCAGTAAACATAAAAAATCCTTGAAATTGTTTGAAAGACCGTAAAGTCAAGTTGCGTAAGATAGCTGACATTGTACAGATATCAATGGAACATGTTGGTCATATTTTGCACGTTCATTTGTCCATGAGAAAACCGTGTTCGAAGTGAGTGCCACGTCCGTGCGCTGTTTTGAGCTGTTCAAGCGCAATAAAAAGTACTATTTGTTTGCAGACTGCAAAAATGCAAGAAGAAGTGATTGCCGAAACTGAAACTTATTTTGAAGTCAAAGATAAATCGTTCTATAAAAAGGCATCGAAATGTTAGTGAGGCGTTGGACTGTTGTATCACTTGAAAAAATTAAACGAAAAAGCTCACCGATGGTGATAGTATTTGCTGCGTACACAGATTTTATCCACATATGACTAGGATCATAAAATTTATGGAAAAATCTTTAGTATGAAATTTCATACTTAGTTTGGGCTGCAAAGAGACCTAATTTTTTACAGTAAAACTAAGTAATATTTTTGTCAAGTAGTATTTTTGTCAAAAATCTCCATTTCCGCTTACATTTTGGAAAAATTATGTAGAACGATATTGGTTCAAGTTTAATTTAGAACCATTTAGTTTATAAAATCACTTTTCTTATAAACGATATATATAAGCTAGTTTTTATCATCGTTCCCAAATTGTAATTTCCGATTACGAAATTTCCGAATCTGGAAAACTCCGGTTGTCCGATATTATTATTGAATTTAATTTAGAAACTTTTACTTTAAATTCGTTGTTCTAGTAAATGATATACTTTTTAAAATATTTCTAAAAAACGAAAAGCTCCTTTGGTAAGAATTTACCGAAATTTTGGTAAAACGGTCTTGTATAGTCAAAACCCGTTATTCCTGTTTCAGAAAACATGTTTATAATTTAATTCTTAAATTAATATAAATATTTCTTTGTTGTTTTTTGTAAATGCAAAACCAAAGAAACTGCCAACTGTATTACACAAATTTCTACACTTCGCAAAGATCTGTCAACTACGAATAGAAAAGGTTTAGTATTATGTGTTAATATGGTCAACCAGCCTGGACTTTACAGATGCCGAATTTTGGTGAAATAATGGTTTTTTTTTCTAATCTCATCATTACCGGTAAAATTTAAAAATGATCTGATTTAGATTTGTTTGAAAATGAACTTGTTTTTAACCGTTCTTTCGTAAATGCTACATACTTTTCAAAATATTTACAAAAAATTAAAAATCTCCTATGGAAGCTGTCGCTTCCGGTGGACAAAACATCACTAGGATCTCGCGATTTATGGAAAAAGTTTAGGTATAAGGTTTCACTCCGATCAGTCAGTCCGTGTGAGCTGTAAGAGGACACTGATATTTAGTCAAAAAACTCAAGGTCAAAAATGTTCATGATTGCTTTACAAAAAACTGTTTTTGTCTAAAAACGACTTTTCCGTTTAAGTGCGTTCTTTACTAAATTAAATTTGTTATTGAACACAACTTAAAAATTAAATTTCAATTTGTCTATTTATACATTTTTTCTTTACCATTCGAATCTACGTAATAGAAAAACTCCGTATTAACATACCAAATAATCCCTGGCTCTCAATCGGCCATTTTCTGAGTTAGTTTTCATATTTGTTTTGGAAATTAAGTATTTATTAAAAAAAAATAACGATAAAAGGAAAAAACTAAGCACAAGTTTTCCATAATAGCTATTGAATAGGAAAAGGCTCTAGAGAAAAGTATTTTCACAGATGCTTATCGAAACTCGGTCAAAAATCACTAGGATCTCCAAGCGTGAAGTTTCAACCCAATTATTCAATCCGTAAGGAGTATAGAGGGACCACATTTTTACTGGTCATTTGTTTTCTAAAAAAAATCGTCATTTCCGCAGTAATGTGAAAAAAAATGATCTGGAAAGGTATTGTAAAATAATTTAAGAATCTTTTAGTAGGCAATCCTTTTTCTTGTAAATGATATACTTTAGAAAATATTTAAAAAAAACGAAAAAGCTCTGATGGAAACTGCAACTTACGGTGTTCCGATGTTGATCAAAACTCACTGGGATCTCTCAATTTTATCTCCCACCCTCTTAATCCGCCTGGACTCAACCAACCAAACTCCGCTTAAATTTAGGAAAATTGATCTAGGCCGGTATTGTTGAAAAATTAATTTACCATCTCCTAGTTTATAATCATTTTTCGCATAAACGCTATAATTTTCAAAATATTTACAACAAACAAAAAGTTGCTATGGAGGCTGAACCACTTCCGGTGAACCGATTTCAACCAAAAATGGGATCCCCCAATTAAAGAGAAATACTAAATTATGAAGTTTTATCTCGATTAGCCAATCAAATTGAATTGTAGAAAAGCTACAGATATTTAGTCTGCACGGAACCACGCACACTCAGAGATTTTTTAAATATAATTGTTTCTGTCTTCGGTGATATAGCAAATGATAAATCTGAAAAAATCTCGACGTCAAAATTTTTCTTGAGTACTTTACTTTATTTTATTACTTAAAAGAAAGTGAGGATCTTCTGATTTTGAAAGGTTTGTACATGGTTAGTACATTTCAGAAGTTACGTACAAGATGAACCGAACTCATTTTTCAGAAATTGTACTTAAAGGACGAGTGTAAACCAAGAAGCGAAAGTCAAAATTTCGTAGAAATAAAACGATTTTGTTACGCACGAATGCGATCATAAAATCTTAAAGGATTGATAACAGTGGCCTCGAAATTTTTCTACGGAAAAATGTTTCGAAAAAAAAAATCTATTTTATCATTTTTATTAATTGTGTAAATAAAAACGCCTTTTGGAACATATCTATTATTTTACCATAGACTTAATGTCGTTTTTTGCTCGATTTTTAATTACTAGGTGAAATTTGGAACGTATCTATCATTTGTATAGTATCAGTACAAATGTGTATCATGAATGGTGACTGTTCATAACTTTATGTAACACACAATAATGATAATTACTTGGATAGAAATAGGAAAAAGATCGTTATTTTCAGTAAAGCTATTCGAATGTAGTATATGTTACTTAATTTTGGAAGAGCCATTGATATTTTCAGTACATTAGCAGTTTGCTTGCAGTACGAATTAAAAACGCAACCACAGGTTGTATATCGATATGGATTAATAATCTTAAGGTGACGAAATCTATTAAATCGTTTATACATACCACAACCGCATTAAAAGACAAAAAATTATGTTAACTGTTAACGAGCGTAAATGTACTGGAATTGTATGAGATGAGCATATCAAATTAATAAGCTAACAATATACATATGTACTTACTGTACTTATTCGTATGTATATTTTACAGTGTAATTTTTATGCGAAAGCTTTTTATGTAAACACAAGTACATAAAATATGCAGTAAAAGCATTTTCTTTCATGTACAAACAAAAAAAAATCGTTTTCGCTTTTCCCATTTGTGGGTTCGGTAAAATTATGTTATCTATGTATGTGTTACATACATAACATAACATATTTTGTATGTCATTTATATCTCTATAAAATACTTTATCTTTAAATTTATATAACTAAAAATTGTTGTTCTCGTACGTAAAATTATTTTGTAGCTGGTGCTACATATCCATAAAATTCAACTATCCTTTATGTTTATGATTATTATTGATGATAGTTTTGTGCATATTTATTTTATGTTTGTACAATGTTTTATGTAGCTACACATAAAATGTCAATAAAATAAAATCATTTATTTTTCGATCGGAACATTACTTTAACCCGTATGCGATGAAATTTATGTTCATGTAATACAGATAAATGGATCAATAATCACATAATCTATTTATTACTATCTGTAGGAAATTAGAATGAATTATTATTATCATGTATAGTATTTATTATTAATATATAAATTTAGGTTTCAGATAAAATTTTAGATTCAGTTCAGTTGGCGAATTAACAATGTAAACTTATAAATCAAATACATGAGCACATAATCAATTTTTGGTGAAAAATCGATATGAAATCGCGAATATCTGTTTAAGTAATGAATTTAGGAAGTCAACTTTGATATATATATATTATTTTTGTATTTTTGAAGCATTATATCATTTGAATATTGGTCTTCTTGGCACGACCCTAAAGCTAGATACCATAGATACACTGGTTTTGCGTTAGTGCAGAAGCAATTTGTTATGTATTGTGAGCTTAGAATTTCTACCAATGAGCGAGTACGTTTTCCTATATTTGATGTTTAACCAAGCCCAAGGTTGATCTGCAATCCACAAGGTCCAAGGAGTAACATTTGATTCAATATCTGGTAGCGGTCTGGAGTAATAATTTGGGCTGTGTACCAATCCAAGGGTAAATCGTTTACTACAGTAAAAATCGGTTTTAGTACAGGTTTTTCGATCAGTTTACCATAGAGTTTTTCAAAAATAATTGAATTTGAATAATTGAATCGATGTCATAAATGATCGTTTGGGGTGAAATTTACCCTAAGTCAATATATAGGGTTGATCTTGAACTATTTAATCAATGTAATTAATTTGTAATAAATTGTGGTCCAAGAACCAGCTTGATATCACAGCTACATAAAAAGTTACAATTTTGGCGGTGTAGGTTTAATTATAAGCTAAACCGGCCACTCGTTCCTCGAAAACGGTAACTGTAATAAAATCGGGATTTGTTGTAATAAATGTGTAACAAATTATAGTACAGGTTTCATTGAGGCGGGCTAATTTGGTCGGTGCAGGTTAATAGCACTAATTTCTTCTCTTCTTTCCCCTGCCTATAAACAAATTTTCTCGACCTTTGTGAAGTTACCCCGTAAAGTCATCCCGGAAAATGATTATAGTTAAATATGGCAACACCATTATATATTTAGGAAATTATAATGAAACTATAACTATCACGATATAAAAATATAACTATAGTAAGAAAAATTATAATGAAAAATAATACACGAAATGGCGGCCATTATAAATAAAAACCGATTAACAAATTTAAACTTGCTATATATAGCTAAACACTATATGATAAAATAAAAAATTATATAATTTGTATATGAACGAGTGGGTTTGTTTATATAATCAGTAATAATTAAATTTGTAAACAACAACAATGTCACAGAAATTTGGTTTCTTCTAAAAATTGTCAAAATTCCAGATTAATTAATATTTAATAAATACACTTATGAATATAAATTACTGTATACTTCAAAATACTGCAGTACAGGGATTGGCCTGTTTATACAACAAGTGGCAAAATAATTCTATTATTTAGAGCTCCGCTATTATCTCTCTCTCTGTCTAGCATTAACATCCCTTGAAGGGATTTTGCCGCCCGCACTATGGTCCTCCATCCTTCTCGGTCCATCGCTCTCGTCCTCCAATTTCGACATCCTAATGCGAGTAGGTCTTGTTCGACGTCGTCACGCCAGCGCAGTCGGGGTCTTCCTCTACGACGTACTCCGGCTGGTTGTTGATGGAACACTTTGTAAATCATTCGTTGTTGTGGAGACCTTGCAACGTGGCCGAGCCATCTCACTCGATTAGATTTGATGAAGCCGATAATATCGCTACCTCCGAGAAGTTGCTTTATTTCGTGGTTCATGCGAATCCGGTATTCATTGTTCGCAACTTTAATAGAACCAAAAATTGAACGGATGACCTTTCTTTCGAAGGTAGATAATAATCTACAGTCATTAGAGGTCAAGGTCCAGCTCTCGCTTCCGAAAGTCAGCACAGGTCTTATAAGTGCTTTATAAAGTGCGAGCTTGCACGACTGCGATAGGTGTTTAGATCGCAATAATTTTGATTGGGCGTAGAAAACTCGTTGTCCGGCAGCGATTCGGGCTTTTATTTCTGCCTGCATATCATTCAAGGATGTTATAAGTGACCCGAGGTATTTAAAATTTTCGACGCTATCAAAGTTATGGTCGCCAATTTCTTGATTTGCCATGGAGATGTTCCTGGGTGTTGTTAAGAATTTCGTTTTGGTACTGTTCACCTCCAAACCAAGTCTTCTTGCGCAGCGATTGAGCGGTATGAAACTGTCCTTGATGTCGCTAGGTCTTCGGCCAAGAAGCACGATATCATCTGCATATCCAAGAATTTGGCCTGATTTATTGAATATACAGCGCGAAGTTTCAATGTTGCTTTTCCTCACTACGTACTCAAGCGCCAAATTGAACAGCACAGGCGCGAGTGCATCTCCCTGTCGAACACCAGATGTTATTTGAAAAGAGTCTGATACAGATCCTTCAATTACAATTCTACATGCAGATCCAGACGTTGTTAATTTACACAGAGAAACGAGTTTCTCTGGAATACCTAGGCATATGAGCGCGGCCCAAAGGTTATCGTGGTTTATACTGTCATATGCCTGCCGGAAGTCTATATATAGTTGATGAATGGTTATGTTATACTCCCAACATTTTTTCAAGATCATCCTCATGGTAAAACACTGGTCAGTGGTCGATCGGTTGGTACGAAAGCCACACTGATAGTCGCCAATCGTGTTTTCAGCGAAAGGGATGAGTCTGGCAAGTACAACATTAGCCAACACTTTGTAAGCAGTGTTCAATAGGGCTATGCCACGAAAGTTTTCACATTTAAGACGGTCACCTTTTTTATGCAACGGACATATGAGCGCGGTCTTCCAATTATCCGGTAACTCTTCTTGATCCCAAATACATACGATGAGATCGTATAAACTTGTTGCAAGAGTAGCGGCTCCGAGTTTAATTAATTCCGCGGGGATTCCATCGAGACCGGGTGCCTTGCCGTTCTTCAATCGACTAATAGCTGCGTCTACTTCCTCTACTGTGGGATATTTGACAAAGACCTCTTCACCTGGCGGAGCTATTGCTCTAATGGGGGTCACTTCGTCATTCCGGTTTAGCAGACTTTGAAAGTAGGTTTGCCATACTGAGAGAACATCAGCCACGTTTGTTCTCAGTTCTCCATTCCCGTCTTTTATGGCTGTACTTCTTGGGTGGAAGTCTTTAGTGAGATTCCTGGCATTAGCAAAACAGTCCCTTGAATTTCCTACTTCCGCTTGGAAGCTGATATTTTCAATGCATGACCCCATATAATCGCGTTTCTTTTGTCGAAGGAATTTAATCGTGGCTTTCATTGCGCGTAGGTATTCTGCCTGAGTACTTCTCGTGTTGCGAGCCAACCATTTTTCACGAAGCTTTCGTTTATTTTCGACGACCAGGCGGCATTGAGCATCGAACCAATCATTGCGGGATCTCGGCGGTCTTCTGCCGATAGTGTTTTGCGCCGCGGTGGTTATGGCTGACTGTATAGCGTGCCACTGCTCCTGGATATTAGGAGGAGTTCCTTCGTTGTCGCTGGGCCGCTCTAAATAGTTAGTGACAGCTGATTGGTAACTCTGCAGTAACGCTTGGATTTTTAGAGCATCGACATTCCATCGAACGGTTTTTTGTGCTTGTCTATTGAAGGTTGATGACAGTTTGCACTTATATTTAAATATGACAAGCACGTGATCGCTGTCCATATCTGCCCCTCTGTAAGATCTAACGTCAGATATGCTGGTGGAGTGTCTCTTGGACACCATGACGTGATCTATTTGGTTTTCCGTTCTTCCATCATTCGATTTCCACGTTACTTTGTGAATTCTCTTATGTGGAAAAAACGTACTTGATACAACTAAGTTGTACGTTATTGCCAGGTCGGTGACGCGTTGGCCGTTGTTGTTACTAGTTAGGTGCAGGCTGTTAGGACCGATGTGCGTTGTATTTTCTGCACTCCTACCGATTTTTGCATTAAAGTCGCCCACGATAATTTTAATGTTGTGGTGCGGTATGTTATTGATGACTTCCTCCAGCTCCACAAAGAAGAGATCTTTGATGTCATCAGATTTATCTTCGGTGGGTGCATGCACATTAACGATCGTGATGTTAAATTTATTAGTGGGAAGTCTGACCGTGCATATCCGCATGTTGATAGGGCGGAAATCGATGATATGGTGCTTCATGTGCCGATGGATGAGGAAACCAACTCCAAATTCTCCTCCGTTCTGATCCCCGCTGTAATGAAGAGTGTAACCATTGGTGGTGTCATGGATCCCACTCCCAGACCATCTAAGCTCTTGTAGTGCAAGTACGTCTAATGTGTAACTTTTGGCTTGGTTCGAAAGGTTCTGGAGATCTCCAGGTCTTAAGAGGCTAAGCACGTTCCATGTTCCCATTTTTAAAGCGTTTCCGTGTACAATTTCCGAGGTCGAGTTTGTGATGAATCCGATATGGTAATCCGAGGCCTTTGTTCAGGGTTCATAACTTAAATGGTTTTTATGAGGGAAGGTTGTTGGCCTGCCGCTCAACTCGCTTGTTACGTGTGTGGGTCACGTACTGGTGAAAATCTTAAGGCATCCAGTCCTACCTTTAACACATTTATATAGCGAGCCGCTTGATACAAGACAGACGCCCGCTTCAGCCGCACCTAACCTGGAGAACAGACGCTGATTTGGTATTGGTTTTAAGGCGCCAATAACCCGCCCTGACATGTAGTGTCCATGACTATAAACAGGATTTAGTCTGCTCGTCTCCACTACACCGCCTGATTCATTTAGCGTTACCAGGGAGCACCGCGAGGAGGTATGAATCTCGGACTTCGCCCCCAAGAGCTCCGCTATAGCCGTCTGAATTCTTAGTAGATGTCCATTACCAGAAACCAGACTATATAGGTTTTGTAGTTCAGGGATTGGCCTGATTAAATAATAAGAGGCAAAAAAATTCTATGATTTAGAGCCTCGCTATAGTCGTTTGAATTTAAAAAACAAGAGGCAAAACAATTCTTTGATTTAGAGTTCCGCTATAGCCGTCTGAATTCTTAGTAGATGTCCATTACCAGAAACCGGACTATATAGGTTTTATAGTTCAGGGATTGGCCTGCTTAAATAATAAGAGGCAAAAAAGTTCTATGATTTAGAGCCCCGCTATAGTCGTTTGAATTTAAATAACAATAGACAAAACAATTCTTTGATTTAGAGCTCCGCTATAGCCGTCTGAATTCTTAGTAGATGTCCATTACCAGAAACCGGACTATATAGATTTTGTAGTTCAGGGATTGGCCTGTTTAAATAATAAGAGACAAAACAATTCTATGATTTAGAGCCGCGCTATAGTCATCTGAATTCGTAGTAGATTTCCAATTTTCTCGTAATTTATGTAAATTATTATTTTAATCACAAAATAAAGTAGAAAAAAACTTGTTTCCCCAACAAATTGTGACAGCTACTCAAAAGTCAAAACAAAAGCGAATTCTAATATCCGATCATTGCGTATACATATGCACAGCCAAATCAAACACAAATAATAAAAATACGTTTTGGATGTTAGGTAAACCGGAAAACTATTTCTCATACAAAATGCTATGGAAATTATATTTTTTGTCGTTTTTTTTAATTACGTTACTGAAAAACTGGAAAACGTTACTAAAGCAATATATGCTGTATTTCTTAGGTAAATTGTACAACAATATATGCATGTATCTAAATTGCAAAAAAAAAAAATTGCTAAATTGATTTTTGTTTAAGATTTACGCATTATTTGATTTTTACCAACCTTAGGAAAAAAAATCTTAAAATTATCTCCGAGTGGTAAGCAACTTAATTCAAAATTTCGAAACTCTAAATCATAGAATTTTTTTGCCACTTGTTGTATAAACAGGCCAATCCCTGAACTCCAAGACCTATATAGTCCCGTTTCTGGTAATGGGCATCTTCTACGAATTCAGATGAATATAGCGAAGCTCTTAATCATAGAATTTTTTTGCCTCTTGTTATTTAAATTCAAACGACTATAGCGAGCCTCTAAATCATAGAATTGTTTTGCCTCTTATTATTTAAACAGGCCAATCCCTGAACTACAAAACCTATATAGTCCGGTTTCTGGTAATGGACATCGACTAAGAATTCAGACGATTATAGCGGAGCTCGATCTCATAGAATTATTTTGCCACTTCTATTATTATTTTGGTTTATTTTTTGTTTTCCAACTCGTGTACTTAATTTTCCTATATTATTAACTTCATATATCATTTCATATTTTTTATATTTTACATTTTTTTTTCAATAACTGTTTATTTTCTTGTTAGAAAATTTATTGTGACATAATCTTTTCCGGGTTGGCATCAGTTTACAATACAAATTGTTTATAAATTTTTATGAATTTATATTGTAAAAAACTATCATGACATTTTTTTTCCGGGATGACAGTCAAAAATAAATATATATAAATATTTTTTCGGGATAACATTGAAAAATATCGTGATATTTGTATGTTATTGTTGCCATCACATTTTTCCGGGATCTTTTACGGGCTAACTTCACAGACATGTTTTCTCGTGTAAACGTAAGTTGTGTAATTAGGTTGTTGTTGTTCAACTCGTATAAACAAGCCTTATGTCCTATGTCACCCGCTCACTGACTCACTTGAGAACAGGGTGACCAAAAAAATTCGTCCGTGTGATTTTTATTTTTTTTTTCAAAATTATGTCAACGAAATACACAAACTGCAACAGCAATACAATCGTAAAATCGAAAGAGTTTCAAGTTTAGACCAAAAATCATCCCTAGAGACATTGAATCCTCTCTATTATTAAGGCGATCTAACATTTAGAATTTACTTTCCAAAAAATTCCCTTTCTTCAAATATTTTTTTAAAAGTTCTAAAATTCAAACATTAAAAAATAAACTACCAATTAGCTAAAACTTCTGCTTTATCAGAACATATATAATCACGTCCAATCCCATTTAAACTTAACAAAAGCCTAAACTATTAACCCTCGTTCGCTCTTCGGGTGATATTTCACCCATAAATGATTTTAAGGTTATTTTACTTTTTTATTATGAAACTCAGGATGGTTACAATATTGGAATTCGTTTGTATTATTAAGCATAATAAAAAAAACAATGCTGAATTATTTTACAAACGTTACCAATAGCTGAAATACAAAATTTACGTGAGCGACCTTCGGGTGAAATTTCACCCTTACATATATTCGGAGTCGCAGGTGCACACTGCAAGTGCTAGACACAAGTAATAATGGCAAATACTTTCTTAAGGCGGATTCAGTGTAGCGTTCTTTCGTTCCTTCCTTCGCTCTGAATTTTTTTAAACCAATTTCATTGGTTAAAAATGACGTTTTTTTCTTGTAATTTTTTTTCAGCAACTTTGATTGGTTTAAAAGAAATTTAGGAGGAAGGAACAAATGAATGAACGCAACACTGAATCGGGCTTTATTGTATCTAGTAGTTCGTACTAGTTCGTGCTGGTTTATACTATATTATATATTTTCAACACCTGCAACTTGCACGTGTACGTTATAAATTGTAAATTTAGTTGCACGTGCGCAAAAAGTACCAAAATTATGCATCTTAGCTAGATGTTACCTTTGTAGAATTAATTTCCTTCAGTAGTGGATTTGAGTTATTCGAGACTGATGATGATAATGCGGTAGGTTTGGCTTCTGATTCAGAAGAAGAATATCAGCCCGAATTAAACGAAGAACATGACGAAGTGAATACTGATAGCGATGGAAGTGAGGATGATATTCCCGACTCTGCATCAACTAATCGGAATACTACCTTTTATCAAAAGATAAAATCGTCACATGGTCGACACTGCCTAATAGATTTGGAAGAGCCCGCGCTGAAAATATAATTCGTGAAAGGCCTGGTATAACACGGTATTCAGCGTCACGAATAAGAAATGTAAAGACGCCTTCGAAATATGCTTGATTCAATGAGAAAAATAATAGTTGATAATACCAATTAAGAGGGCCAGCGAACTTATGGTGAAAATTGGAACAATATTGATGATATCACGATTCAAGCATATCTATAGGTATTTTAATTTTGGCTGGCGTATAAATTCCATGGTGAATCTGTTGATAATTTATAGGACGATAAAATGGGTAGACCTATTTTTCGAGGTGCAACGTCGAAAAATAAATTCAAAATGATTAGTCGGGTCATTCGGTTTGATGACAAAAATGATCGGCACAAACGCCGTATCCGCGACAAACTAGCCCCAATTCGTAACCTTTGGGACAAATGGGTCAGCAATATACCACTTTTGTACGTTCCATACGAAAACGTAACAGTAGATGAACAGCTGGTTTCTTTCCCATTTATGCAGTATATACCGTCTAAGCCTGCAAAATACGGCATAATAATTTGGGCTTTGTGTGATAGCAAATCAAAATTTTCTTTGAATATGCAAGTATATACTGGAAACTAGCCAATGCAGGTCCAGAAAGAAACCAGGGTCAAAGGGTAGTACTAGATCTAGTACAAAATTTAAAGTATCGCAATATTACATGCGATAATTTTTTTAAAACTCTAAATTTAGCCAAGGCGCTACTAAAAAGAAAAAATACTGTTGTTGGAACAGTTCGCGCAAATAAAACATTTCTGCCTGCAATTACCAAACAGGAAATTCGCCGACGCCCAGTATTGTCCAGTACGTTTTATTTCCACGAAAACATATCACTAGTGCAGTATGTCCCAAAAAAATACAAAAATGTTACCGTGCTAAGTACTTTCCACCACAACACAACTGCCGCTACCGGTGCTAAAAAGCTACCCAAAATGATATCCTTTTATAATAAAACAAAAGCTAGTGTATACGTTAGACCAAATGGTTGGAACATATACAGCAAAGCGCAAAACAAATCGTTGGCCTTTTGCCTTTTTTGGAAATATGATTGACGTATCAGGCCTTAATGCTTATGTATTGTGGAAGGAAGTAAACCCTGAGTGGAACAAGAACAAATTGTTTAAGCGGCGTTTGTTTTTGGAGCAACTTGGGGCTGCTCTTGCCCAACAAGAAATACTAAGAAGACCCATGTTACCAAGAGGAAGTTATTCATTGCAGCATGTCAGCAATTTGCGAGCCGCACATGCTACCGCATCCACTAATATAGAGACTTGCAATGTTTTAAAATCCTCCCGTTTAATGGAAGCAACATCTGCATCGAATGAGCCCAGTATTACAAAAAATGAAAATTTCTGGTTCTCGATGCCACTTTTGCACAAAAAAGGGACGAAAAGCATATTCAACTTGCCATAGCTGTCAGAAACCAATTTGTGGTGAACATAAGGCCGCTGTTTGCTTCTGTTATATGAATGTATTTAATTAATTTTAAATTTAATTTATTTAATTTTAAGTGTTGAAATACAAATAAAATATTGAAATATGTAATATATAGATGGATATGTATATGGATTTCAAATAATATATATTTGGGTGAAATTTCACCCGAGAAATGCATGCGCAATTTTTTTGAGAGTCGTATGAGGGTTAAATTTGTTTTCGCAAGAAAATTTACTTTTACTGCATAACAAAGGAGATTTCTGAGTTAAATAATGGAAAAACGTTTTTTTTTGTTTTTCAAAATCAGCTGCATTTCGTCTCATAATATAACGTTCGAAAATCGCATTTTTCAATACAATAGTCATTTGGGCACCCATATCAAAAGCTTCACTTTTCACACAATCAAGCTCGTTAAATATGTCTCTGGTTTGACTCTTTTTTTCTCGATATGCTCTTTCTACCTTAGCTTAGCATCGAAGGTCATGCCAATGTACTTGGCAGTAAAAACCCAAATTGAAATTGGTTTGGGTTATACTGAAAAAAATTTGTTATTCTCAAGTAGTATTAAACATTTAAATATGTTATACCAAATGAATCATAAAAATTAGTTTAATTAACAATAGGAGAAGTTTGTAAATAAATTTTGAAGTGAAATAAATGTATGATTTCTTTATCTTACAACTTTAAATCCTAAGACTATTTAAAAAACAATAATGTATTTCTATAGGAATCACGGGATCCAGTTAAATGATGGTTTGTAAAAATTACATGTACTTATTTGGCTTCATTCAATAAGCATGTTAACTTAGCCCAGTTTTTCATCCCAGAAAAAAAAATATTTCCTCAAATATGTAACACTATTTCATCTCATCCCAGTTTTTTTCTATTTTAGCTTGTATAAGACGGACATTTTTTTAAAAAACATTTCTCAACAACAAAATATCCATCCCAGATTTTTACATTCATTTGCTTTTTTTACTCTGCGTATGAAAGATTAAAAATAATTTATCGAAGTGAAATGATACTAATTGTTTGTTTTGATTAAAGATGAGAACAATATAAGTCAATATGATGTTCAAGTAAGTTACAGTAAGGGCTTACAACGACTAAGGGGACAGTACCAGCCGTATGGTAGGATTCGCGCAATCGGCCAGCTTCCATATGGCCCAATATAAAAATTAATAATTGCCATTCTCCTAGCAATATGATTTGCCGGAAATGATTGATACAGTTTCAAATTGGTAACAGTAAGCGCTTATAATGACTAAGAGGGCAATACCAGCCGTATGGTAGTATTGGCGCAAATGGCGAAGTTCCATAAGAACAACAGAAAACCATGCCATTTTCCTAGAAATATGATTTGTCGGAAATGATGTTCATTAATCAGTCATGTTTATTAATAATTTTCGCTTCAGATAAACCTATTGAATTCATCGATTGAATTTGTATCTATTGGAAATTGAAATTTAAGTTTCTTCCGATTTTAAAGAACTATGACTACAAGACTCACGGCAAAATACATGTACAAACCTATTTTTTGACGCCATCACATTTAAAATAATTGATTTGGAAATTTACTATATAAATCAGTTCAATGCTACTCAATGAAATTTCGAAACAGGACAAAAATTCAAGTGCCATAAAAATATCGTTTAAATAAAATAATACAAAAAATTTCAGTAAACCTGTTTTTAAATAATTAAAGTTATTTTTTAGTATATAATAGCCATGTATTTTTTATTAGCGCCTGATAGATGTATCCGGAGCACCCAATTATCTATGTCAAAACTTATATTTATCGCGCTATTTTTGCAAATCTTTAATTTATTTAACTCAAAACTAAGATTTTTCATTAAACTTTTTAGTAAAAATCGATATATAAATATTTTGCTCTACCTATTTATCGGGAGCCGCTATCGGGAGCACTATCCATTTTAATGGAAAATTTGAAAAGGCCTTTATTTTGTAAACCCCTGAAACCATTAGAAAATTAATGTTTCAATAAAAATTAAAAACGCAGCAAAATGAATTCTTGCTGAAACATCAATTTTTATATTGGGCCATATGAAAGCTGGCCGATTACGCGAATCGTACCATAGGGCTGGTACTCTCCAGCTGGTTACAGTTAGTCTGTACCATAGGTTATTTAAAACATAAAAAAATCATTTCCGGCAAATTATATTTCATAGGAGAATGGCTTGATTTTCTGTTCTTCTTATATGGGGCCATAATTATGAAACTTGGCCATTTGCGCCAACACTACCATACGGCTGGTACCGCTAGTAGTATGGCAATTATTAATTTTTTATATTGGGCCATATGGAAGCTGGCTGAATAGGCGAATCCTACCATACGGCTGGTACTGTCCGACTGGCCACAGTTAGTCCATATCATTGCTTATTAGAAACGTAAAGAATCATTTCCGGCAAATGTCTAGGAGAATGGCTTGATTTTCTGTTATTCTTATATATGTGGCCATTTGCGCCAACACTACCTACGGCTGATAGTGCCTTCTTAGTCAGTGTTACCAACTTGAAACAATATATTAACTGATATTGTTCTCATCTTTAATCAAAACAAATAATTATTATGATTTCACATCGAAAAATTAGTTTTAATCTTTCATTTATCCCACTTTAAATTATAAGTATTGGTGCCAAACTTTGTCGAAAGCTTGCGCTGCACCCTCAATTCAATCCGTTATTTTGTGAACCTATTCAACAGTAGATTAATTTTATCATAACTCAAGTTAATGTGGTGGAATTACAGGTATATCGGCCACAAATTTTTTTATCGTTTGCTGGTTTACCTCGTTTAGGAATCATAATTATTCAGCTCATCTTTCATTGCCCTGGAACATATTTCAGTCTGAAGGCGGCATTAATTTTATGAACTAGTTTACGCAAGCCTTCTCGGGAATGGCTTTCGCAATTTGTTTAGCGATTACGTCACATTTTAATTTAATTTCATTTGATGTTTGTCTTGGCAACGGTTATTTATTTATTTATTTAAAGAAATCTATTTTGTAATATACATACATGTATGATTTCAGATTATTTAAAGTTATAGTTTAAACAAAAATTATATTAAAACAACAAAAAACTTTAAAACAGAAAAAAAATATAAACCAAATTTTGGTTAAACAATTAAAAATTGTCATACAACAATTTAAATAGTCTTTCAGGATATTTTTAAAGTTGTCCTTAGATAAATTGAAGACAAATAGGTCGTCGATTAAGTTGAAAGATTTAGACATCCTATTAATGGGGTTGTTTTCTCCATAGTTATTAGAATGGTGTTCAAGTGCTAAAAATTCATGGTTTCGAAATGTTCTGCATGGCACGTGAATTGACATGTTTTTCAAGATGTAAGCTGAATCAACGTGACCAAGCAAAACGTTACCAATAAAAGCCGCGCCCAAGAAAAGTCGTCTATTTTCAAGCATGCATATTTTGTAATCCGTGCATCTTGTTGTGTATGGAGGTAAGCGAGCCACATTTTCATGTAATGGTAAGTTGTGGTCGTAATCCCAGTCACTTTTCTTTAACAAAAGAATCAAGAACTTCTTTTGAATGGTTTCAATTCTTTTTATGTGCACAGCATAGTATGGATTCCAGATCGTTACAGCGTATTCCAGTTGAGATCGAACATAAGCGAAATAGAGGTAACATAAGGCTTGAATATCCTTAAATTCACCTGTCCATCTTTTAACAAATCCGAACATGGCATTCGCTTTCGCAATACAATTTTCAATATGCCTATTGAAATAGGCGTTTTCGACAAATGTAACACCTAAGTCTATAATCTCGTTGACTCGTTGCAGTACTTCGTTGTTGACTTTGTATGAAGTAATTACCGGATTTCTTTTACGATGGAAAGATGTGATTTTGCATTTCTTAATATTTAAGTATAGTAAGTTTCTCTCACACCACTCACTTAATCTATCTAAGTCTTCTTGAAGTTTCTCCGTATCTAACAATCCATTAATAGTACGAAAAATTTTCACATCATCTGCAAATATGAGCACGTCTGAGTTTTTGATTATTTCGGTTATTCGGTCTATGAAAACAATAAAAATCCAAGGCCCGAGGTGTGATCCTTGGGGAACACCAGATGTAACTTTAATAACGTTTGATTTCTCATTTCCGATTATTACAAATTGGCACCGGTTTGATAGATATGATTTAAATCAATTTATGTAATCGAGAGAAAAACCAAAATTGAATAAACTCTGAAGTGCTTTATGATGACAGATAGAATCAAATGCTTTACTAAAATCCGTGTACGCTACATCAACTTGACGGTGTTTTTCTATCTCGTTAATTAGTTTACTGGTGAATTCAACCAGATTAGTCGATGTGGATCGGCCAGGCATAAACACATGCTGGTTTATTGATATATGACGTGTAATTGTGGATTTAAAGCTGTTGCATAGTACTAACTCAAATAATTTAGGAATTGATGATGTAGTTGATATTCCTCTGTAGCATCTGATATCATCACTTTTACCCGATTTAAAAAATGGAGTAATTTTTGAAATTTTCCATTTTTCGGGAAAGACGCCGGTGCTTAAGGAATGATTGAATATTATAATGGAATTGTTATAATTTCAGCGTACTCCTTCAGAATAGAAGAGGGTATATCGTCAAGTCCGCAACTGTCTCCAAACCCCCTCAAAGCCGATAAAATGTTGTACTCAAAAATAATAGGAGGAGTTATTGATGTGTTGTTGTTGCTGGGTTGTTCGTACAATCCACTAGTAACGCTTGGTCTATAGACTGATTGAAAAAACGACGCGAACATATTAGCTATATCTTTGGCGTTTGAAGAGCAGGTATTGTTGTACGTCATATTAGTAGGGTATCCTTCAATTTCGCGGTTATTCCTAAAGTATTTCCAAAATTGTTTTGAATTTACTTTGATTTTGTCTTGAACTTGATCAAGATACGATCTGTATTTTGATTTGAAATAAATTTCAAATTCATTACAATGTTGTAGAAACATAGTTTGGTCCGCTTCTAACCCGCTTTTCAACATTTTGGCATACGCTTTCGACTTTGAAGTTAACTAGTCTATCATTAAACTAATGAGTGTGAGCATTTTGTGGTTTACAGCACATAGGTACATACAGTTTGAAGCCTTGAAGCATGATGTCGTTAAATTTGTCCACATTTTCGTTTATATCATTGGAATTGAGAGTTATTTGCCAGTTGATGGATTCTAGCAAACTTTGTACCACTACACGGTTAGTTTTTTTAAAGCTGTATTTCATTGGTTGTAGGTGTTCTGATCTCGGCATTTAAGTCAAATACAATATCCAAAGATTTGTGATTGACATCATTTATGACAAAAGGCAATAGGGATTCAGAAATTTTAAAGGTGTCAATGTCGTTGCTGAAGACAAGAACCAATAATCTATCACGATTATTAGCAATTGTGTTTATTTGGTTCAAATTATAACAGATTATTCCCATCGAAGCCAAACTGATGTTTTGTGGTCGGTTCTTCAAAATATTGTTTGGTAGCGATGTCAAATATAAATATGTTTAATTGACGTAAGGAAGAAGCGGAAAAAGGCAGTAGATTTATGTTCTTAATGTAATGATCCTTTAAGTGGCTTTTTATTAGGCTGTTTGAGTGTTTCATGTAAAACATTATTTCTATGATCAGGCTGGCATGGAGCAGTGCAATGTGCAGATGGTCCTACGTAAATCGGACCTATAGCCGTGCGTCCTCGATTTGGCAAGCAATGCGTAAAGTAAGACGGTAAAAGTAAACTGCGAAAGAGTTGGGAGTGCTTCGGCTCCAGAACAGATTGCATAGAATAAAACATAAAAAAAAAAAAAAAAAAAATTATTTCTATGATCGAATTTTTATAGCTGGACTCTGCAGACAACACCTTGTGAAAATTCGGAGATGTAGATGAAAAATCCGTACAGTTTCCATATGAGAACTTCGAGGGATCACTTGTAATCCAACGGGAAGATAACATTCTCTCATACTGCAGTGACATATTGAAAGAATATTTAAAACCCATTTGATGTTGTTAAATGGAGAGTTTGTAACATAATCCAACACTCACAAAAGCTTGTTGACATGGTAACTAACATCCATGGTAATTATGAAAGACTCATTTTTTCGATGTTGCAAGTAAAATGTTAAAGTTTCTAAAGCGTAGATTAGATCATTGCAATCAGTTTTAGATTGATGAGTAACCACAATAACGTAGTTACCTCCAATTTTATAAACTTTTGTAACTTCATTAACTGATTTAATGTAGAAGTTATGTAGTATAAGTCCATTTCGGGATAGAAATTTTTTAAGATTGCAATTATCCAATTTTTCTTCAAAAGCAACATAAATAAAAATAGATGATTTTATTAAGTGTTTGCCATTTAGCCAGGTTGAAATCTGTGGTTCAGCATGCAAGAATTTTTGAGATGGGATATCTTTAACAAACTCATATCCGTTTATATAATCTTCATGGTGGATGTTACTTATGCTTCTTGTTAACATAAGTTTAAATTTAAATGAGGAGATGATTGATTTGTTGTATGTTGATTTGATGTCAATATCAGTTTGAGTTTCGCAGTGTTTAGATGTGCACTTATTACCCTTATTAGTCTTGGAGTCTTTAAGTATAGTTTTCTGACGATGAAAAATGAAATAAGCCTCCATTTGAATCGCACACGGCATGTCTCATTTTGATGGTTTTAACTCTCGCTGTCTTGACGAGGTTTTCGTAGCGTGAAAAATTCATCAAGGCAGCATTGACTTCATCAACCTCATCCATATTCATCAACCTCAACCATATCCATATCGTACGTATATTAAAACCACCATTAAAGTTGCAGGCTGAGTTGCTCGTTTTGGAGGTTTTTAAGTTATTTGGTTGTTGTTTATTGAATTCCGAAAATCCGATTGCTTTGTTGGAAACTTAAGTTCATGTTCAGAAAGGTTGTTGATTGGTGTCCCAAGTCGAAAATTTTGGCGACGTCGTTTCCATTCGAATTCTTTTACCAGTAGTCCAGAAGGCCACAACGTGGAATGTAATGCAGTTAAAAATCGATTTGCTGGTAAACTAACACGGAATGATGTATAGTCATACATATGACCGTTTTCCTGATTATGGGAAATTTTGATACACACGGCGTTATCCAGTTTCATTTTAATTTTTAGAAATTCTTCGATTTTTTTTTTCGTCACAGAGTTTTCAATTCTACTGACGAAGAGTCCTCGTCGGGGTTCTACAGCTTTTATTTCATCAGTTGCTGACTGATATGGCTGTTAATGTGTAAGATGTGAGTTTAGTGAAGTTGCAGTGTGGTTACTGATGGTATAGGCTTTAAGTGCGATGATTCCGTTGGCGATACAAATGTTGTTTTTGGGGGTATCGCTGATGGAGGTGTTGATAAAACTTAGGTTAAAACTTCTTCTCCAAATGTCCAGCAAATAAAGCGACTTTCTGTTTTTCGCTTTTAGCCCAGGATTCGTCATAGTTTTGATAGGTGCCAAATGCATTTTGGTTATTCGTTGGTGGTTATTCTCCTTCGTTGCTTTCCAAATTGAGTAATCATCATCCTTTAGTTCAGAAAGACCTCGAAGACAGTTGATCTTTAGCGTTGTGCCTACCAACATTATATACGTACATTATATCTCGCCCGCAATATCTTTGGGTGTGGTTAATACCTTGATTACAATGATGTGTTAATCATCTGTTCTTTGTCGGTGTGGTTCTATTTTAACCCTCATACTGAGTATTGCTTTGATAAAAAATATTGACTTATCCTTGATTATTTTCCTTTCCGTTCAAGGATCTTTACTGCTTCGTCAATTTGGAGTTCTTTTATCTTGAGGTCTTCTATTATATTCTTCTTTTGCCAGGTGGGATAAAAACTTCTGACCATAACCTTAATTTCTTGGTTAATTTTATCTTTATAGGTATCACTCTGCACCTTCTTCAGTGAGTTTTGTGGCTAAAGCTCTATATGCATCAGGATATTTTGTATTTATTTTCCAAACCTTATTGTTTAATGCCAATACTATATAGTCGTTCGTGGACACCGACTTCATTAAAGCTTCAATATTTACAAACTCTGTTATGCCAATTACATTAATTGGCGGTGGCGCCTATTTCTTCGATGCAACCTTGTGTTGTTCTTGTTATTGTTGTTAAGGTACAAGCACTGGTTCGGGAGTTTCATTAACTTTTGCTTGTGAATGCTCCTTAACTATATTGGCAAGAATTCTGCTCTTCGTCTTTTCTATGTCTTTTCTTTTGTTTATGCATCCATTTTGTTTCTCTTGCAAGTTCCTCAATAGTAAGAGGAGTTTTCAAAACTTATATCTGCCCGGTTTTCTCAGCTTCCTATTATCTTTTTGATGCCATTTTTTCTATTCCGCTAAGTCTTCTGCGATGTTCAGCATTTCCGTTTTCCTGCTGTGTCGCGGACTGTATTTGTCAGGGTGGTGATTGAGATATTAAAACTTTGTACGAATGAACATCGCAATGGTCGGCTTACCCCAGAATCCATTAAGCCGTATAAATGTAAAAATTACTATTACTTTCTGATTATTGAAGGAGCTACCAACCTAAGCAGTGAAATCCGTAGTGGGTTCGGTTATCCCGCCGTTTCTTGGTCGCTGGACTTTCGTTTGTTGACCATTGGATAGTACCACATGTAGGCGAAATCGACATTTAGGCTGGTAGACTGACTTTCTAGTAATATCAAATATATTTCAGCAATCGGACATCAGATGAACTTATTGGTTATGTGGGAGAGTAAATTATTCTGCCAAAATTATCACAGGAAAATTATTTATTACAGAAATCAGGATGTGTCTTTAGGTAAAAAAAAATGTCAAAGCATAAAATAGCGTAAATTGTAAATATTTTAAATTAAGCCATTTAAGTTAAGACATCAATTATAAATGGATTGGTGCTACGCAAAATATAGAAAATCCTTTCATATTCCCATACCAATAAGGCCAAGATTATTAAATCAGTCACTAAATGAAACATTGAATATCAGTAAAGATACGTATAGACATCATGTTCAATGATATCTAGTATGGGTGTTATTTATTGAGTATTCCCATGAGGCGTGGTTTGAGTCGGTTTGATAATTATAATGGTCGGCAGTAAACGCATACCAAGGCAGTAAATTGATTTTTAGCTTTCGAAAAACTTCAATTTAAAGTCGTACAAACATACCATTCATCCTTCCTTGACAAATATATTTAGATTTATTTATTTAGGATAAACCAATGTTTCAATGTTTAAACTGCACCTATTTGTAAAACGCTAGACGATTGTTGATAAATGCTAAAACAATTTTATAAACGGAAACTGTCTGGAAAAAAGTTTTGTTGAACTCTTAACGTGCAAAACTTAAACAATTTTTTATATAACTTGTGTTGCTGTTTATCACGCGATATTAAGTTTACTGACATATGTACGACAACCCCATCGTTTCTATACATTTATATCTTCTACACCATTTACTAAATTGAAAAATTGTTAAAAGTTGCGCGACACAACATTCGTTCAAGTATCTAACAAACTATGGTATGTTAACATGTCTGACATTGAAAGTTTTAAAAATTCAACTAGCCAACTGAAAATCTAAATGCTTTGAACTTTAATAAAACGTTGCATGGATTTAATGGTGTTATGTGTATTAAATTCTCGTAACAAACTATAAAAAATCTGTTACGTACATATTCCATGAAAAGATGAAATTGCTAATATTTTATGTACACAGAATAAACGTATACATATTTTATGATTTTTATTGTTCCTGTGGTATGGTAACTGTTATTTATTTTATTGTTTTGGTTTTCTTTTAGGAATATAATTTTTCAGCAAACAATAAAAATGTGGATTGCATTCGAAAATCTATGACGTACAAAAATATATTGTACTTTTCTAGGATTGTATAATGAACGGTGGAGAATATTTTTTATGAAATAAATGGTGTACAGGGAGTGAAAAAGGCGGTATTATAAAATTCTTACCATAAAGATTTTTGTGCGGAGTAATTTACTAGTATTCTAGATGTTTGGTTTCATTATAACAGAATGATGTGGCCAAATATACGGAGAATGGTGGAGTGAATATGTTGTGGCCAACACCCGACTTTCTTTTACCATAAATGTATGCATATATCTCGACTCGAATACACCACACTTCATTCCTGCATAAATTTCATAAAACCAACAAAGACAACTTGCCAACACAGATTTCCAGCATATCTCCCAATTAAAGGAAAAAGTTCAATTTTGATTTATTTATTGATTCGCCTGTTGATAAAAAATCAAAACTCGCAATTTCCGATAAAATTTAAAAATTGCTCTGAACTAATTTCGTTTGGAATCGTATTTACAATCCTGGTCTCCTGCCGGTCCGTATAATGAGTAGTATTCAGCGTATGATTGATTATAATCCCGCCGGATACATTCGACCGTTGGAAGAAAATCGTATTGGAAGATACAAAATTATCGAAACTAGGTAAGGAAATGAAGAACATTTTATATAATACGAAAGTAAACGATGTCCGTAAATGGCACCTTTATCGTAAAAATCGACATAACTTTGATGGTTGTACTAAATCATGTGGTAAAACAGAGGCAAAAACCTGTACATGTTTAGCATTGTAATAACCTCTGCTAGAAATTTGATTCCCCACTGATTAAAGTAATCGTTAATTGCTGTTTTTTTAATTGCTTGTTTCGATGAACAGTAAACAGCCGATAATATAAATTTCCCAGACCATCCTTCCGAACAGATAGTTCTACCTTGGATGTGATCTTTAGCATATTTCTGGAGCTTATAGTGCTTTTAAGAGTGCAGTGCCGCCGTGTGCTTTTCCATCCGGATGTATGGACATTCCATTCAGTTGTGTACAGTACGATTAGGCGGTAAAGCCCCCTTGTTGTACGTACTGACATATATGAACGTGTGCTCTAACATAAATCTTGTACACTTCGGCGACTATAAAATTAATATCATCGATTCAGCAGAATTCGTGCACTTCATTAAGGACATCGTCAACTTAAACTCCATCTATAAACCGGTAACTTCGACGACTATTAGAGATACTTGTCTGGGTCATGTCATATTTCTCGTATTAGTAATAAATAAATCGAGTTTAGCAATCCCTTATAAAATTTATCATTTCTCTCATACCTCAAAGTAAGGTTATATCACGCTAAATAACGCCTACGGTCGTGTCTGTAAACGACGTAGCCTACGCTCAATTATTTTGTTTTTAGTTGTTAGTTTTTGTTGTAAGGTTAATATTCAACACGAACAATTATCGTTAAAAATCGAATTCTAAAAAAAATTAACAAATTTGTCCGCGAATTTTTCTAGTATTCGTCACATTCCTAATGTTACACATGATCACCTAGAAAATAAATTTAACAAACAAAATTCTCAACGTTTTCGTTCTCGTCTACCTATACATATCTTCAAGGTATCTTCGTTACACTGTCATGTGTGCTTAATTTACCTAAACGATATTCACAAATTGATACTTTACGAAAATAGCAAACTCAATTTCAAATTAATTTGACTGATGTCAATTCAATCAATCATAACTGATGATACAACTCTACTAGACGCATGCTATAATCAATCAATAAAGTCCCAGTATTCGTTTGGCAAATATGGTTGCCAAGCAATATTCTTCAAGTAAAATAAGCAACAATACCAGCTAAAAATTCCAGGAAATGTGTATTATTTGTGTAATTAACCCCTCGTAACTAACACTCGTACGAGTATATTCCGGAAAGCAGATCGAATATATTTCGTACTTTCCATTTGTTACTAATAGTAATCAAGCTCAAAAGAAAATATGTCTATCGGAAAAATCAAATCAAAAAATAAATACAAGGCGGTAATATTATTTCCACGATATTATGTGAGGTAGAACTTCAAATTGCCGAACGCAAAACGACCGAATTTCTAAAATCATAAAATAATTCATTTACTTTTTGTTCTGCCATTATTCGTCAGTACACAATAAAGTATTTAATACTGTTCGACATTTTGACTTTCGGCAAATTTTCCCCATCCTAAATTTTGTTTACCCTTCTCTGTTGTTAAAATATTATTGTTAAACTGAGACGTATTTTTCTACTGCAAACTTTGCTTAAGAAAATCGATTTCCTTTTATATTTTTTCCGTTGCTACTGGTGAGAAGCAACAAAAAATGTAAATAAAACGCAAAACAGCAAACAAAACCGTGTTAAAGCACAAAACCTCCTCCGTTTGTTATTGTTCTGTTGAACTTCAGACAAGTGTGTTATTAAATATTTTGGTGTCCAATGTTATTAGAGTGTTTTACGGTTTTGTGATGGCAGGCAAAAAGAAAAAGGACAAGAAAAAAGAAAAGGAAAATGAGGAGGATGAAATACCGGCTGTCGACCGCCAGTTTTATGAATTAACCATAAACGATTTAAATAGTAAACTGTCGCGACTACGGTCTCACAATACCAAAATTGAAGAACAAAATGAGGATTTAGATTTGAAAATTAAACAAATCGAAGAGGACAAAGCCGACATCACATCATTTTTAAATCGTACTCTAAACGAGAAACTCGAAGTGATCAATGAACTGGAAGATAAACTATCCGAGTTGCACAAAGTGCGCGAGGAAGAAAACATCGATTCACAAAATAAACTTAAGGAATGGGAAAATAAATATAAATTGATGCACGATCAATTAACATCCGAAATCAAACTGTTGAACGGTAAACTAAATTCACTCGAAGAATTTCGAATTCAACGTGACGAACTAATGTCAAAATTTGATGAGCAAAACGAAGTTTTTAAAGATGCCCAGAAGAAACATAAAGAGATTTTAAATCAAATCGAACAGAAAACAATCCAGGATAAGGATAAGCTACGGAAAGAAGTCGAACAGAAACTGCTCGACCTGTCGAACGAATTTAATCGAACACGTGATATTCGAGTAGCGGCCCATACGCAACGATTGGTTCGCGAAAATTTGGCCCTATCCAATGAAATGGATAAAATAATGATAACGCAAATGCGCATGCAGGAGCAATTCGATATATTGGCGCAGTCGGAAGCCGAATTAAAAAAACAAAGTGAAATTGATTTAGCGGAACGCAAACAATTGGTTAACACATCAAAATCACAGTTGAATATTATCGAAAAGTTAACATGTGAGTATAAATTTGTTATCGTATATAGAATACCTTAAACAATTGTATATCTAAATTTAGCCAAATACGAGAGCACCGCACAAAAAAACCACCAGTTAGCGGCCATTCAAAAGAATTACGATAAAATTCGTGATAACATGATCAACTATAAGCTGGAGCTTGACAAGTTTAAAGTTTACGTGGCCGATCTCGAAAAGAAAAATATGTTAGCGGTTGATACACGTAAAGCAACCGAAATACAAAATAGTCAATATCGAATGGAACTAGAAAAATTGTTAAACGTCATCAAACATTTGCGCAGTACCATTAAGGCCACAATGATGACAAAACTGAGTGGAAAAATATCATTGCCCGATCGTGAAAATTTAATGGTGAATTTACTTCATATTTTAACTGGAATTGATGAACCAAAACTACCTGTATCGGTCAGCATGCGAGACGATCGCAGTATAATTTATTCATTGGGAAGTATTGGATTTGTGCCCAAATCAATTAAATTTAAAGATCTGGTGAAGAAACAAAGGGCTCGTGATAAATTGGTCCCTATTGATAAATCATTGCTCAAAGCTGAATCGATTGAACCAATTGAAATACCAATGGAAGGGGAAAAGAGTGCCGAAATCGCACGATTCGACAGTGAACCACTAATCATTGATCTTGATCATGGTTCAGCCAGTGATGTGGTTGAACAAACTGGGCCGGAAGAGGATAAACCGGAAACTGCCGATGGTGAAAATAAAGATGGTAAAAGTCAAGTAAGTGATGGTAAATCAACTCAACGAAGTGTTAAAAGTATTGATAAAGATGGAGAAGCCGAGGAGGAGGAACAAGATCCGGATAATGATGTAGAAGATGGCGGAGTTTCGCCTGATGAATACGAAATGCAGTTTAGTCACCGCTGATTTTTTTGAAATTTCTGCCAATTATAGTAAACCAACCAAACATTTTCGTTTGTTAATAATTTATTATTTCAAATTTTCGAAATGCCTCCAAAAAAGAAAGGTAAAAAAGGGAAGAAGAAAGCCCCGAAGGTTCCCTTGGTGCCACCGATGAAACATGTCATCCGGACGTTTTACGAACTTGAAATTGCCGACATAAACAAAAAAATCGAAAGGCTTCAAAGTTGTGGCGAAGAAAATGTTCAAATGGAAAATGAGATTGAGTATCTCACCGAAAATCGAACTGATGATTTGGGCAAGAAGTATTACCAACTTCGAGATGAAACTCTATATATGGAAGAAGTGGAAGATGAGTGTAACAAGATTATAAAAGAGCATAAAGAATTTTTGGAGGAACACCATCAAGAAATGCTGCGCCAAGACTGTGAATTTGTTCGAATGGTGGAAGACCACAAAGTAAATGTTCGACTTAAAAAGGCAGAACTCGTGCAGTTCGTAGAATTTTCACAAAATAGTGAGGCAATGTTGATTCGATTCCAGAACGATGAAAAAAAGTATTTGGCACGAGAAGTAAGTCACAAGGAAGAATTGGAACAAATGGAACTAAATTTGCAATCGTACAAAGAGCAGGTTAAGCAAGATGTTGATCGTAAACTACTGCAGCTTTCCGAGGAATTTGTCGATAAATGTAAACAAACAATTCCAAAGCATACCCAACGGCTGATACACGAAAACATTGCGCTGAACAACGAACTGGATCGTATCAATAATACAAACCTGAAACTACAAGAAAAATTGGATCACGTTACAAATTTTAGACATCTTAAAAATACGCTGGAATCCGAAAATCAAGATCTAGTGGTGAAATGTAAAGAGAATCTTGTCAAAATTGGCCACCTTTTAAAATCAATTGAAGGGCTCGAATTTTCCAAATCAGATTATTTAAGCATGAAATGGTTAGTAAAAAATTTCGAGAAGTTGACAATGACGCGTATTAAAGAGTTGAACAGTTTTACTTTTGACGTTGAACTTCTACGCCGAGACGCACATTCAATTACAGTTGAACGGGCGCAACATCAATTAGAACTGCGTTTAGCGAAAAAAAAATTTGAAAAATATTTACAATTGAAAAACCAAATTCAATGGCACATGGAAATGTTAGACAAATTTGATCGAAAAGATGGACACGACGAGCCCCTATGTCCCTATGATGAAAAATCGTTTCAAGATTATTCCAGGGTAAACGTACGTCATAAGTTGCTGGAACTCTTAGAAGAGGTTGAGTATATAGAAGCCCCAACTCTCTTGCGTGTGGATTCGGTACAGTCAATAACCGATGTATATAGTCGTCCAAATTATGGTGGATTTCTAGATCGCCCCGATTACGATTCATACGAAGATGATGTGACAGCTAAAGTTGAAACAATAGATGAATACCAACGCAAGCGTATTCGCCACAAAGAGGGGGAATCTGAAGAAAAATTAAAAATAGCAGTTGTTGAATTAGAGCGCACGCCCAGTGTTGAATCGGTTCACAGTGCAGTTCTACTTGATGTGGAGGTGGATGATTCAGAATTTTTCTTCGAACCATCAGACGCTGAGCTATCGGACCTGGAGGAAGACGAGGCGGACGAGGAAGATTACAACTATTCGTCATCCGACTGATAAACTGATAATAAATTAAACTATTTGAGATATTTACGAGTAAATAAAATTTGTCAATCAATAATTAATATAAATGTTTGCTCTTTTGTCTTCCCGATGCAGTATTGGTGTTGAACCGTATCGCGAATAAGGCGCTACAATTTTTTCCACTGAGAAAACGTAAGAAATACTCTCGAAATTGATCGGCCTAGGTGCTTAGCTTAATAGATAAACCCAAAGGCGTATATCATTACAGAGTTCTGAAACTTCACAGAAATCATAAGGTCGAGAAAGAATATTAGCAGAAGCAGAGCGACGATTGTGATTGTGGTGCGAGGACAGTGGATGTTGTGTATAGTTGGTTGCTGTATGTTTAACGGGAGGTATACTGTGTACAGTGTAGATAGTGTAACGAGATTGTGTTGTACCACAACACTGGTGGGTGTAAAGCACCAAAGGTGACCATGGTCCACCACTCGTTAACAGAATTAATTATCCCACTAGAGGTTCTGGAACGGTCGATTACGCCGGCTAGGGCTCAGGAGCAGGTGGGGGTGGGGAATCCAGAACATAGTGAGATCTGTGCTGACCGTAAAAGGAAGATGGGAACCAGCTATAGGCTACTTACCTAACCTGCATACTCACCTCAGCAGCATCCTCATCTCATTCACACTTTAATTCATTTTTTCTTTAGGTAGACAACTCGATAGAAAAACAAAATATAAATATGAAAACAAACCACCCCAAAAAGACCCATAAAAATACTAGAATGCAATTCAAAGATAAAATTAAAATTTCACTTATGTATATTGACAAAAAGGCAAGAAAAAAAAAATCGCAAAAAAAATCAATGGTTTACAATCTTAATTTTATAAACTAAACCAACCCCCTAGGTAACTATATACTAAGAATTTTAGCTTAAAATTAAGAATCTAATAATTTTTCATTAGATACTCCAACTTGAAGGAACGCAAAAAAAACAACAAATTATTAATTTAAGTAGTTGGGATATCTAGTGAGAAATTATATATTATAAATAGTATTATAAGAAATGCATATAAAATGTATATAAAGAAAATAAATGGTACTTAATAATTTATCGTAAATCAGCTGGATGTTGATTGATGCGTTAGTTATATATAACGTCCGTTGTAGATAATATTCGTCGTTTACGTTATATACTCGAATTTTTTTTTAAATTTTAATATTGTTTTATTATGGAGGTATCATAAAATGTAATGATCGCCTCGTCCGGATTATATATGTTGCTTATATTTATTGTTCGATTATTATTGATATAATTGATCACCATTTAGGAATTCAATTCAAATTATAATGCTATTTATTAATTTTAATGTAAGTTTATTAATTTTATTGCTGATCTAATTATTATTATTGACACTATTACTATAATCGTATAAGTATTATTATTATTATTATTATTATTATAAAAAAACTTGTAAGTCCTAAATTTATCGAACCACTAACCACTTATTATAAAAAAAAATCACAGTTTATAATTTTACCCTCTTGGGTAAGACACTCATATCGCACTTTAGATAAAAAAAACGTTTTCTTTGCCCCTTTTTTTCGTCTCTTTTCGTTACACTTACGAACTATTTTACATTCTCAAAGTAAATTATATTACTTTATAGTGTTCACAGAACCTTAGAATTACACCATTTTTTTTTCTTTTTGCCACGCTATCACCAATATTTTTGCGTGGGTTCAACGGTACTTAGTTTTAATTACCCCGTCATGCATTCAATGATAAACAAAATTTTAAAAGTTTTAATAAAAAAAATTGTTTATGGTTATTGGGTGCACTAAAACGTTTCGGAGAAGACCCAGAACTTTCGTTTAGAAAAAAAAATTCTTTGATCGTTCATAAATTCCATACATATATTCCATAATACATATAACTATATACATATACATATAGATTCGATAATTATATCACTAGCTGCACTAAAACTATTCATGATTCACCAAAAAAAAATCACTTCGCGAGCGCGTACTTTTTCTGCAATTTTATTATTATAATCGGTACTTCGACAACAAAAAAAAATATTTTAATTATTACTTTATATATGTACTTATATAATTTTTTTATGAGGTATCGTGTATCATAAAAATGATGGTCTATCGTCCGAGACCCAAAACTGACTGCCTCGCCCTAACTTTTTTCTTCGTCCTCCAAATTTTTCGTTACCGCCAAAAATTTTAGCGGATTACCACAATTAGTGGTTACCTCTTTTCAATGTCATAAAAAGGTGGTGATCATAAAAAGGTGGTATTGCCGTATTCAATTTGAATATCGAAAAAAACTTTAGCGGTTAACCCTATAATTGCCATGGAATTGCGCATGGAACGTCCCGCGGACGTAACAATCGTGGGGACGACTCACACCCTGTTGATGGGTCTCACAAGCCGGGCAAGGAAATTAATAACGATAACACCTCATTTGGAATTTTCAGTGTACGGTTCCTATTACACTTTAATGTCTTTGAAGTGGTATATTCCCATGGAACTACCATTTTCATCTGCCACTTCACACGACACGTTACCTATCAATTTCGTAACTACACACTTTATGTATTTAGGTGCTAGTTTTGCTGCAAACTTATCAATAGCACTGCTTTGCTTAAAATTCCGGACATACACCCATTGCCCTACTCGAATTTTAGGTTGCCGCGTTCGTAAGTTATAACGCCTTTTGGCATTATCTGCGGATTGCGTTAAATTGCGCTGTACATCAGCGAATACTTGGTGTAGGTAGTCCGGTTTCTCAGAGCTGTGCAAATAATTTCCACCAAATTGAGTGGCCTGCCGTAATATTGGATACACTGAACCATGCAAGATAGCATGCTGTCCAAACACAAGGAAGTGTGGAGAATATTTGGAGGATGCATGAACGGAATTGCGAAGGGCATGCGTTATAGCAGGAAGATTTGTGTCCCAAACTCGATGGTCTTGTTTTATATACGCTCGCAAAGAGGCCAGCAAGGTACGATTAACGCGTTCTGAGGCGTTACCCTGCGGGGAATATTTCGCAGTAAACATATGTTGGACCCCATATCTTTCGCATAAACGTCGGAGTTGAAGTGATTCGAATTGCCGACCGTTATCGGTAAGGATAACCTCCGGAACCCCAAACATTAAAAGGATCTCAACCTCCAGGAACTTGCACACCTCCACGGCAGTGGCCTGTCGAACTAGTTTTGTGAGAACAAATTTTGAAAAATGATCGACAGCAATCAATATTCCAGTATTACCAGCTTTGGTGCGTGGATAGGGTCCCAAAAAATCGAGATATACGCGTTGAAAAGGCCGAAACGTCATGGGAAGGGAACCGAGGGGTGGTTTTGAGATTTTGTTAGAGGCTTTATTACATTTGCACTCATCGCAAGAATTGACAAATTGCGCTACATCAGTTACGACAGAGGGCCAGTAGTAATATCGCTGGATGAGCTCTGCTGTTTTCTCAATTCCTAGATGGGCGGCTATTGGAGGACAATGGGAAGCGGTAAGGATTACAGGTCGAAGGGATTCGGGAATCAGGAGTTTATAGGAGGGAATATCCGGAAGGCTTTGTTTATTAGGATAAGGGTTAATGTAAATGAGGTTTTGTAGGGTGAATAAGTTAATGGGCTTATTTGACTGTTGTAAGGACTGAGCTAACTGAGCGTACGAAGGATCAAGAAAGGCTGGAGAATTTTGGTCAACATATAATGGCGAATCGATATTTGGAAGGTGGTGTATGTCTAAAGATTGCATCTCAAGTCTTGAAAGCGCATCCGGGACAGCATTTTGTGAGCCTTTTCGGTATTCAATTTCAAAATTGAAACCTTGCAGTTTTAAGCTCCACCGGGCCAATCTTCCGGATGCATCCTTCAGAGACATGAGCCATTTTAAGCTCGCGTGGTCGGTGATCACCGTAAAAGGTAGGCCCTCTACGTACGCACGGAACTTCTTAATAGCCTCGATAGCCGCCAAACACTCTTGCTCTGTGACTGAATAATTGCGTTGCGCAGAATTTAACTTTCTCGACATGTAAGCTATCGGTTTGTCGTGCCCATTTTCATCTCGCTGGAACAGTACCGCTCCTATACCCGTCGAACTGGCATCACATTGGATGAAAAACCGTTCATTAAAGTTCGGCGTGACCAATACTGGAGCGGTTACTAGAGCCTGCTTTAGTTTTGTAAAGGCCGATTCTGCTTCATCGGACCACCGGAATTTTTGATTTTTCTTAAGGAGGGATGTTAAAGGAGATGATAATGAGGAGTACCCGTTTATGAAACGACGGTACCACCCCGCAACGCCAAGGAACCTTCGTATTTGCCGTACATTTTTCGGCGTCGGGAACTTCATAATGGCCTCGACCTTATCAGGATTAGGTCTCAAGCCCTCCTCACCAATCACATATCCAAGGTATTCTATCTCTTTCAGTACGAATTTGCTTTTTTGGATATTTATCGTTAGCCCAGCTTTTGTCAACCTTTCAGCGACATCCTGCAGCAACGACAAATGTTCGTCAAAACTAGCTGTTGTAATTAATAAATCATCAAGATACACGAATACCTTTTCTTGTAAGTGATGAGGAATGACTCGAGACATCAATCGACATAAGGTCTGAGGCGCATTACAAAGCCCAAAAGGCATTACCTTAAAATGGTATAAAGGGCGTCCCGGGACAGTAAACGCCGTTACTTCTTTCGAACCTGGATCCAAGGGAATTTGCCAGAAGGCATCCTTTAGATCCAGGCTCGAAATAAAACGAGTACGATCCAAGCGACTCAACAATCCGTCGATCAGCGGTAACGGAAACGCATCTTTCTTTGTAACATTGTTTAGCTTGCGCGCATCTAAACACAGTCGAACATTCCCATTTTTCTTTTTGACGATCGCCACTGGTGAACTCCACGCACTGTGACTCTCTTCAATTACATCATTTGCAATCATTCGATCGAGCTCGTCATACATCAGTTGTTGAATTGCAGGAGAGACGGCATAGTGTCGCTGTTTAATGGGTGGAGCATTTCCGATGTCGATCGTGTGTTGTACCAGGTTGGTTCGACCAAGTCCAGATCGCTCAAAGCTAGGGAAGCAATCAATGACGTTTTGTAACCGTTCACGCTGATCCACGGAGAGCTGATGTCGATTATCATCGGTAGGATTTAGGTTTTGAGAGGGAAAGGATAGGTCAGTATGGCAGGAAGAGATAACGGATATTTGTAATCCAAATAACTTAAAGAAATCATATCCCAGATACAATTTCTGCTCCAGACTCGGAACAATGAAAAGCTTCATGACATGAGTCTTATCATTATACCGAATACTGGCATTTACGAACCCCTGTATCTGAAGAGGAGATCCGTTAGCTATCTGAACTACTGCGGAAATAGGATGAAGTGGAAGTTGATGGTCCTGAATGAATTTAACAGAGTCTTTGCCTAATGCCGAAATATTCGCCCCGCTATCGAGTAATCCTTGGACATCGATGTCATTAATATTGACCACCGCATACGGTCGATTATCATCGAGAAGCTTAATGGAATCGCAAAATTTTGTTTTACCAATATTTCGGTACATTTCACGACGATTTCTAAAGTACTTATTAGATCGGTATTTCTGGCGTTTAATATAGTTTGGAATGCTGGTTTGGGACTTAGTAGAATTAGCTACTGGGGATCCGACGGTGGCAGTTGAGCGACTGACGTCGAAGTGTGTGGAGGTGGTCTTTGGAAAATTTTCGAAGGTGGACGAGTTGACCCCATCGTCCCCCTTGTGGAGTTTACCGACGCCAACATCCTGTTGCACCGAAGACAGTGTGGTTTTAATACTTCCGGTGCCCCACATCCGTAACAGAAAATATGTGACCGAACCAGCTCGCAGTCGGTATACACATGGCCCGATTTCCGACAATTCCAACAAACCAGTACGGAAGAATTCCGCGGTACATTAGAAGACGTTGGAACGTTAACAAACTTTGAATGAAATGCATCTACCTGGGGGTAATGTGATTCTAGTGGTTGGTGAAAAGCGAGTGGCTGAGAAGCATCAGACGTTGCAATCGGGATTACAGGGTTAACCGAGTAATAGCGTAGCTCTTCGTTTTGGTTCACAGCTCCTATGATTTCATGCATCCGGGGTGTAGGAGGAAAACGTCGTTGCATCGTTTGTTCCGGTATCACTCCAACCATGCGCCAGGTATCCTCCGTGGCTACGCATGTACTCACTAGCTCCGCTATAGAGGCATACTGTCTGCCTGCGAGGTGAACTTGTAAACCTGTTCGCATATTCTTCTTCAAGATTTCTAGCGTTTGGAGCTCGGAAAGTGGCACTCTCAATGGGAGGGCTAGTTTTAGAATGCTGTAATAAAATTCAACGAATGTTTCTTTCGGTTGCTGTTTTCGAGCATCAATCAATCGCATGACATCCACATCCGTCCGCCTATCCTGGAAGCGATGCAAGAAGGAACTCCGAAGGAGTTCCCAATCACAATTAGGATACCGTTCGAGTATTAACCAGTAGTGCTCGCTGGCGATACCTTTTAACAGAACTGGCATATCGTTAAGCAGTTGTTGCCACGGAATATTATTAGTCCTGGCTAGATGCTCTACGCGAAACAAAAATTTTTCGACCGCTAATCCATTTGACGACCCGTCAAAGGATATACCCCATTTGGCCACTGGTGTAGGGTAGGGTGATGGAGTTATTATATTATTAGCGATAACCGAGTTTACACCATCCATGTTTAATGGTTGATGCGGCATGGATTGAGCGGTTTTAGTATTAAATTGCGGAGGCTGGGTATAATTATGTTCAATTTTACCACCATTATTTTGAGTCGCATGAAGAACACCTGCCTGGGGTATGTAAGGTGCCTTAACCATATGTTCATAATTGGTGGCAGTGTGTCCCATTGGAGGAGGCCTCTGGCTCTGCCAATCCTGGTAAGCACCTGCTACTGCAACCGACATTTGTGGCAAAGTAATTGATGGTGTTTGATGCCTCTCATGTGCAAGTGGTAAATCGGTTGGTGTAATTACGGGGCCTAACCTAGGGTATTGAATAGGCTGGGCGTGCGCTTTACTAGGTAGCACCTGCAATGGTTCCGTTGATTTTAGCTTTAACTTGTGACACTCTTTGCTTAAAGCCAACACCTGTTCGGACAACTGTCGAATTTGATCCGTCATATAAGATATTTCGGGTGCTTGATTTGTACGGTGTGCATCCGTAGAGGTTCCCGGTAAAGAAGTTATACTGAGATCATCATCAACATCATGAATCACTGCGATATGTATGGAATTGGCTGCATCAATGGATTCGTCCAACTTATCCAGATCATTTAGAAAATTTTGCAGAGTACCTATTAATGTTTCGCACGGTTGGAGGGCATCTTTAGCTTCCCCGGAATACGTTGGGGAAGACCTAATAACTCGTCTTAGTCGGCTTGCCACATGGAGAAGTCTAGACTCGACTGACCGCGCAACCTGCACTTGTTGGTCAGTTTCCAGATTACGAATTGAACTAAATTCATCCTTTAGGCTCTGCAATTTCATACGACATTTATTAAGTTCTAAGTCTGGACGTTTTCCCGCGCTCTCATGCATTTTAGTAGGCGCCTCCTTTTTTCCGGCTTCTTCAGCAATTACATGATTTTGTAATGTTTGGGCAGCGGAATCATCGTCGACTGCAATTTGACGTATAACGCATTCGATTTCGAATTCGGGTCGATTTAATAAAAACACATTCATCTTAAAGAAATTTTAAATTTCACTGAACAAAGAAACTCGAAGCAAAAACTCGAATACGAGGGAAAAAAAAATAAAAAAAATAAAAGCAGAATCTTAATCGAAATAAAAAAAAATGTTTTCCGAATAATTGTTAATAACAAGAACGTTTAACTATTTACCTGCTAACGATAAATTGCGAAAAAAAATCAATCAAAAAAAAATACCAAAAATAAAAATATAAATATATAATTATATATGAAGAAATATATGTATATGTATATATGTATGTATATCATAACCAAGTCGAATGTAAGTACAAAAAAATAATTATTTAATTTCACCAAAAAAAACAAATTCACAATCAGAGAAGAGAATGCAACCAAGATGAGTACACAATTTGGTTGTTGTAGTTTATAGATTTTAGGCGGTGTAGCCTTAGCTGGTATTAGGAAAGGGTAAGGGAAAGGAAAATAATTCGTGATTATCTAACATTAAAATCTACTCTTCAAAAACTAGAGGAATATAACGCGAGAATGTAACGAAATAAGTTAAGTTAGAATTAATTTATGAAACCCCACAGTACGAACGCTAAATCGATAAGCCGTTTATGGCCAGAATCAGTGCGGTGTGATTTCATCAATTAATTAAGTATCTTACTAGAAAAAAAAACTAACAGCTGTATCAATTAAATACTAAGATGAAGCTGCGGATTCTAAAAAAAAATCTTTTCATTGGTTGAGCGTAAACATGTGAGGTGTCTAAGCAAATAAATATTCCGAGAAATGTAAAACATATTGAAATCAATCAGTAATGCTTATTTGCGATTACCCTCACATGAATATGATATTTGCCAATTTGACCCAAATGACCAATGAAAATTGACGATTAACCGCACAAGCAAAAACAGAATATAAAAAAAAATCAATGTTTTACGGCTGCTTAAAAAAAATAAAAAAAAATTAAGAAATTAATTATAAGAGGCGGCAGTTATAATCGTCGTAGTTGAGGAGTGAAGCTCCTTGGATGCTTTATTAGAGCGACCCACTAATCAAGAAAATTCTAAGTAACGGAAGGAGGAAAGAAAAAGGAAGGAAGGTAGGAATTGGGAAAGGTTTTGCCAAAGTGCTTGGGCGCCACTGTAACGAGATTGTGTTGTACCACAACACTGGTGGGTGTAAAGCACCAAAGGTGACCATGGTCCACCACTCGTTAACAGAATTAATTATCCCACTAGAGGTTCTGGAACGGTCGATTACGCCGGCTAGGGCTCAGGAGCAGGTGGGGGTGGGGAATCCAGAACATAGTGAGATCTGTGCTGACCGTAAAAGGAAGATGGGAACCAGCTATAGGCTACTTACCTAACCTGCATACTCACCTCAGCAGCATCCTCATCTCATTCACACTTTAATTCATTTTTTCTTTAGGTAGACAACTCGATAGAAAAACAAAATATAAATATGAAAACAAACCACCCCAAAAAGACCCATAAAAATACTAGAATGCAATTCAAAGATAAAATTAAAATTTCACTTATGTATATTGACAAAAAGGCAAGAAAAAAAAAATCGCAAAAAAAATCAATGGTTTACAATCTTAATTTTATAAACTAAACCAACCCCCTAGGTAACTATATACTAAGAATTTTAGCTTAAAATTAAGAATCTAATAATTTTTCATTAGATACTCCAACTTGAAGGAACGCAAAAAAAACAACAAATTATTAATTTAAGTAGTTGGGATATCTAGTGAGAAATTATATATTATAAATAGTGTTATAAGAAATGCATATAAAATGTATATAAAGAAAATAAATGGTACTTAATAATTTATCGTAAATCAGCTGGATGTTGATTGATGCGTTAGTTATATATAACGTCCGTTGTAGATAATATTCGTCGTTTACGTTATATACTCGAATTTTTTTTTAAATTTTAATATTGTTTTATTATGGAGGTATCATAAAATGTAATGATCGCCTCGTCCGGATTATATATGTTGCTTATATTTATTGTTCGATTATTATTGATATAATTGATCACCATTTAGGAATTCAATTCAAATTATAATGCTATTTATTAATTTTAATGTAAGTTTATTAATTTTATTGCTGATCTAATTATTATTATTGACACTATTACTATAATCGTATAAGTATTATTATTATTATTATTATTATTATAAAAAAACTTGTAAGTCCTAAATTTATCGAACCACTAACCACTTATTATAAAAAAAAATCACAGTTTATAATTTTACCCTCTTGGGTAAGACACTCATATCGCACTTTAGATAAAAAAAACGTTTTCTTTGCCCCTTTTTTTCGTCTCTTTTCGTTACACTTACGAACTATTTTACATTCTCAAAGTAAATTATATTACTTTATAGTGTTCACAGAACCTTAGAATTACACCATTTTTTTTTCTTTTTGCCACGCTATCACCAATATTTTTGCGTGGGTTCAACGGTACTTAGTTTTAATTACCCCGTCATGCATTCAATGATAAACAAAATTTTAAAAGTTTTAATAAAAAAAATTGTTTATGGTTATTGGGTGCACTAAAACGTTTCGGAGAAGACCCAGAACTTTCGTTTAGAAAAAAAAATTCTTTGATCGTTCATAAATTCCATACATATATTCCATAATACATATAACTATATACATATACATATAGATTCGATAATTATATCACTAGCTGCACTAAAACTATTCATGATTCACCAAAAAAAAATCACTTCGCGAGCGCGTACTTTTTCTGCAATTTTATTATTATAATCGGTACTTCGACAACAAAAAAAAATATTTTAATTATTACTTTATATATGTACTTATATAATTTTTTTATGAGGTATCGTGTATCATAAAAATGATGGTCTATCGTCCGAGACCCAAAACTGACTGCCTCGCCCTAACTTTTTTCTTCGTCCTCCAAATTTTTCGTTACCGCCAAAAATTTTAGCGGATTACCACAATTAGTGGTTACCTCTTTTCAATGTCATAAAAAGGTGGTGATCATAAAAAGGTGGTATTGCCGTATTCAATTTGAATATCGAAAAAAACTTTAGCGGTTAACCCTATAATTGCCATGGAATTGCGCATGGAACGTCCCGCGGACGTAACAATAGTTGAGGTCTGATTAGTAGTTTCAAAGTATGCTCTTCGTTGCCACGATTTTGTTTAATCTTAACTTGTTTGATTTTAACTGCTTAACACTTAGAATTTATTCCGAATAAACTAATAATTATGAACGAAGAATTCATTGCCGGTTTTACGTTATTAAAGTGCAAACGAACTCGTTGTATTAGCAGATAACATTGGATGGGCCGTGTATTGGTGTACTACATTTTGAATGCCTTGCCAATAATTAGTTGGGTTGGATCGGATTATCAGCATTCACTTCATTGTAACTACTTCTATAGACTTTGACGGGTTTTGTCTGAGATTTCCTAGTTTTTCTATCATTTCATACAAATAAATTATTAGGGTTAAATTCGAGTCTCATCGTCGAAGGACGCTGCGTATCATACGAAATGTGTGCCGTAATTGCTTTATTTATACGGTGGGTATGGCTTTGTCCGCGCCGTTGCGGTATTGGTGTATCGATCATCCTCATAAGATTATCTGACATTGGTTATCGGAGTGGAACAGGTGAAAATTTAGTTTTAGTAACTAGTAAAGTCAGACTATAATTTTCGGAGAGTAAATTTTTTTTTTACATGTCTTATATTTATTTGCTATAAAGAAAAATTCGATCTATAATAAATCTCCCGCGTACCACAATGCTTCTGATAATGACCATAAAAACTATTTGTGATAAGTTAGGTTAGGTTAGGTTAGAGTGGCTGCTATCGCACACTTAAAACCAATAATGGCCCATTGTGATACCACAGGATCCGATCTCTCCTTACTCCCGCTGAAACCATTCGGAGCTACTTATGTAGCGTAAAATATCTCGCACTCCACAGTTCACGAGTTCAGAAAGGCTGTCCATGTGCCGGACACGAGCATATAAAGTGATCTAAAGTCTCTTCCTCCTATTTGTCCATACAACTTCTACAAAAGTCATTCGTCTGTAGACCCAACCTACTCGCATGTTCCCCAAAAAGGCACTGTCCTGTCAATATCCCTACGGCCAATCCTAACTCTCGTTTTCCGACGGATATAGTGCCTTGGAGCGCCCCAAGTCCAGTTTTGCCCAAACCTGTTTTGCTACACTGCACGTGAGAGTGTTGGTCCATCTCTCATCTGTCAAGGCGATTGCCTTTTTACTGAGCGCTGTTTTGAGCGCTGCTATAGGCCTCCCCAGACCTGCCCTTTCCAGCTGCTTCTGGAGAGTCGTACCGTACCTAGCTAGTTCATCTGCCCTGCAGTTTCCCGTGACGTCCGAGTGACCAGGGACCCAGATTATCTGGATACTGAAATATTCGCTCATCTCATTAAGAGATGATCGACAATCGAGCACCACCCGTGACTTCAGACAAACCACCTCTAGTGACCTGAGTGCCGCTTGACTGTCCACATAAATCGCAATATCCCTCACGGATACCTCGTTATGCTTCAACCATGTCACGGTTTCCCCTATCACCACCACTTCAGCCTGGTACACGTTGCAGTAATCAGGGAGACGAACCGAAATATTAACATTGAGCTTCTCACAGAAAACTCCGGCTCCTACTTTGCCGTCTAGCTTAGAGCCGTTCGTGAAAAATTTCAGTGCCTCTTTTTCCAGTATTGATCCGTTCCTCCATCATCCAGGATTCTCTCGAAGGACAGATGACCCGGAAACCTTTATCGAAGCACAACGTTGGTTTAATATAATCTAACTATTTGTGATAAGACACAGCCAAATATGGCACGAGGATACCATGATAATTTCACTATAAGGATAAAAAATGTAATATTAAATTTATAGAAAATAATGTTTTTTAATTTAATAAACTAGAATATAAATTTATAAAATACATATATGAAAATAATTTCAAATCCTTCAAATTCGTAGGCCTCTACGAGTTTTACTAATTTCAAAGACTAAGGACTGAGTAAACCGTAATTTAGCTGTGGTTTCAATTTTCATTTAAGAAAATCCATGAAAACCTCGAACCACTAAAGGATACTACCTAGGATAGAATGCCTTAGTATATCCTATTCTGACTCCATTCACAGGCACGAACACTTTGCGTGCACTTTGTTGAATGTGTTTTACAAAGCTTCTTCACGAAATCCGTATTATCTGGAGCTGGACTCAAATTTTGATTTTCGATGAAGAAATAACGCGCAATGTGTGTCATCAGGTTTCTAATATACTCAAGCTCTGCTTCTATGCTTGGGTTCAGTTGAGATCTTCCTCCTTAACAGAGGTTTTAATCGCAAATAAAATGATTGGAAGTTTTGATCCCCAAAAGTATATATATCGAGATTTTTATGCGACTTTAGATTGCCCGGAATTAGGTTCGATAAGATGATTTCTTCTACAGATGTGCACCTTTGTTCCAAAACGATAAACTCGAGAAAGTTCGTGACCTCATATACCTATATACAGATTTAATCATTTACTATCTGTTTTTGCTGTTTCCACTTGGATAGGTGGTTGGACAACATAGTATGTAAACATGTTTTACATGTACATTACTGCTCAAAAGTGTTTAGGCACTGTGGAAAACTGTATAAAAAACATTACTTACTAACTCTGTAAAATGTGAAAATATTTATTTTTTAAGTTCATACACACATATATTTATGGTAATATACTAAATAAATGCCAAAATCAAAACGCTTAATTAAAATTTTACTTTGATCTATAGGACCTCCTCTTGATTGAACAATCGCAATAAGTTTTGCCAGAGTTTCTGACGTTATTAAGTTCCAAATTGATTGAAGTTTGTTAAACATAACAATAGCTGATGTTGGAGCTGATTGCTTTTCTTCCGGGTCCATTTCTTCCCACAGTAACTCAATAGGGTTTAAGTAAGAGTCCTGGGGAGTTTTAGTACTAAGTTCTCTTCTTAGAGGTATTTTAAATAATTGTCACTCGATATTTCGCTTACGATGTTAACAGTGTAAATATCAGACTGCAATTGATCGTATTTGATGCATTTCATGGAAATCTTTTCAAAAAAACAATTAAAACAGCTTTACCTAGAATAAACCCAACTGATAAATTTTTCTGGAAATTCCTACTGACCATTATTACAACTGTACCGTAATAAACAGTTTACGACAATCCGACCATGTTCAGGTAGAGGGAAATAAAATTAACCCTAAATCATTGGTGTTTATATAGTATAGTGAAACTGCGCTTTGGATAAGTATTTCATTTTATTCAAATGTTGTTTCGCTAGCAATTACAGATCCCACTCTTTTCTATTCTCACGTCCGTAATAATTTGACTAATACGTCGGATTATTAAATGTACTCAATATACCTTGAAATTTGTTACTCAGCCGATGGCAAATCGCCTACCTGCTATCCTTTTTTATTATTAACTTTTCCGTATGAATAATAGTTGGTTGGGACGACCAATAGATTGATTTTTACTGCATATTTTTTTGTCCCTCACCCTTTTATTATTTTTGCTTTTTTCTACTATATATAACAAAATTTTTGCTTTTACAAATCAGTAGATATGACTTAACAAGATTTTATAAGCATTTTGAACCAATTTTTTAATTAAAATATTCAAAAATGATTTTTTGCAAAATAGAAAAACAACTGTTAAGTGAAATGTGTTTATTAAGTGTCAGTGTATTTCGCAGAGTGCCTACGGCAAGTAGTGTTAAAAAAAAGTAATACTGTATCAATAATACATGAAAAACGGGTGCCTAAACACTTATGAGCAGTAGTGTACAAGGGTATATCAAAAAGTCTTGCAATAGCATATGAAAAAAAAGAGTGAGTGAGACAACAATATATTTTTCAAAAGCATTTTTTGTCGCGATGAAACTTCTAGAAGAACATTTCGATGTAAATTTTACAGTTCGTTTGGTTTTTTCAATTTAGTACATGTGTTTTGAATTTTTTTTTTTAAATTAATGAAATTGAATATCGCGCCATTATTAAATTTTTATTTAAAGATGGACGAAACGCAAATTATATATTCAACTATATATCAAAACTTTACGGCAAATCCGCACTATCATATGCCTCAGCAACAAGGTGGGTAAAATTATTCAAAAGTGGTCGGGAGTCATTAGAAGACGTCAACCGCTCAGGTCGTCCAGCAGATGCTATTAGCCATGAAAACGTAATTTTGGCCGAATCTATTGTATTGGAGGACCGGCATATTTCTGTTTCGCGGTTAGCTTGGAGACTTTCTCTTTCATACGGTACCACATACTATATACTATATTACATGACTACCTTCACATGTCGAAAGTAAGTGCGCGATGGGTTCCCCGTTTGTTGAATGCAGAACAAAAAACATGCGTGTTCAAACTTCAAAGGTGATTTTAGATATGAACAAAGAAGATTCAGAAAATTTCTTGGACAACATAATAACAGGCGATGAAACATGGTTTCATCACTGGGATCTGGAAATCTGGAATCCAAACAATAATCGGTGCAATGGATTAAACGTAGTGAACCACCGCCAAAGAGATTCAAAACTCAGCCGTCTGCTCGTAAGGTTTTGCACAACAATTTTTTGGGATGCTGAAGGAATTTAGATGATCGATTATATGCCACCGAAAACCACAACCACAGGCATATATTACGCAGATGTTTTGCGAGAAGTGAAAAAAGCGATCCGGAAAAAAGGAAAAAAAGGAAAGGAAAAAAATCTTGCTTCTTCACGACAATGCACAAGGCTAATGTTGCTCAAGCTGCATTAAAGGACTGCGGCTTCGTGGAAATTCCGCATCCACCGTACAGTCCAGACTTGGCACCCAGTGACTACTTTCTGTTTCCCAATTTGAAAAAAACACTAAGGGGCCGGAAATTCCAGTGACTATGAAGTACAGTCTGTTGTAAATGAATATTTTATGGAGCAAAAGAAATCTTTTTTTTAGAAGGTTTACGCAAGTTAATTGATCGATGTGACAAATGTATAAACCTTAAAGGAGATTATGTTGAAAATAAAAATATTGTTGTCTCACTCACTCTTTTTTTTAATATGATATTGCAAGACTTTTTGATTTGCCCTCGTATATATATATATATATATATATATATATATATATATATATATATATATATATATATATATATATATATATTTTCTGCTTTCTCTGGTTGGCTTGGTCGATTTAACCACATCACCCAAAATATTTTTTGTTATTTGCGCGGACACTGTTATGTCGTGTTTGCTTAGTTCTATGTCATTTTATTTTATGGTTAAAGTTCTATTATCGAATCTTAACTTTGTTTCCACTTACATCTTTGTAAAGACACAATTTTGATTGCTTTATAGTTTTAGCTGTAGTTTTCCCTATACCTATACACTTTTAATTATCATTATGTATTATTTTTTTTTGTGTGTTGCTCTGTAATACCCTATACGATTGTGTTATTATACACTGTTAGCTTTTATATATTATTTTAGGTGATTTTTAAATTTTGATTTCCTCAACCATTAGGAAATTATAAATTTCTTCCTTTGTTCTTCATATTTTATGCATTTTTCTATTACATGTCCCGCCTTCTTTAGTACTGACCTGCGAGGTGACAACATTCATTTTTTGCTGGTGACGTCATTGTAAGTCAACAACAAGAGGGCAGCTTAATTAAGTAAAATTAATACATCTTGCCTCCTTGTTACGACGGCAATAAATTTTACAAACTTAACAAAAAACTAAATTAGTATATAATAAATTAATAAATTATGAATAATTTAATTGTAATTAATTTTCATAATAAATAAAGTGAACATTTCGTATCCATTTCGTATCCATATTTAGATAACGTAATTCGAAGTTTTAGTGTATTCCAGTACAAAAATATAAATACAACCGTGAGAGCGCAGCGAATATTATATGATCATATGGTTTAGTTGTGTATTATTTTTAGTGTCACACAATTAATCGAAGCCGTACGATTCGTACTTTTTTGTTATTTTTATTAAATCTAAGTACCAATTACAATATTATAAATCGATTTATGTTGGATAAAAATGACAAAAACTTACTACTAAAAAAAAATTATAAAACGAATATCCATCGGAGTTTGTTCGACACTAACAAAATTACAAAACAACTGGAGAAAGAATTAATATTTGTGTTGTTATGTAATTTTGTATTTGTTTGTAGGACGACGAGACGATTGAAATATATTTTGGTTTTAAGAGAAGGAGGCGAGACAAAAAGCAGAAAAAACTGGAAAACGCAAATAAAAAATAAATAACCTTCTACTTCGATGTAATAATTACTACTAAATATATTTTGTAATATAATTTTCCCTTTTAAAATTTATCTACCATATGGATAATATACGTTGGTGTGAGCAGTAGTTGACAAGAATTGCCCGCTTCATCTGTTGTAACGCACACGTCACATCTTTCGTCGTCCATTTTTTTAATTAGTTAGTTAAATATTTGATATCGGACGTGTGGTTCCTCGTCATTGTTTTGGCTAGTCCCGCTTGTAGCCCCCCTTTTGTGGAACCAGGGTTTTTCTCTTATGATTCCATTCGTATTTTCTCTATGTTGTCTGCCTTTCTGCATGCCTCTTCTACAAATCTCGTCTTCCATTCGTTGTATGCTCTCGTTTTAAATATTCTTGCTATTTCTTCCACAGATATGTTTATTTTATAGGTGCTATTTGACTGGGCACCCTGTTTTGATGCCTTGTCAGTTTCATCGTTTCCTGTTCCCGTTGGTATCCATATGATTGTCGTTTTTATTTTGTATCGTGTTGCAGCATTACGTATTGTAGCTTCGTAATATTTTATTTTGGTTGTCTTGTTATGGAGTGCTTTGCAGGTGGTTACCGAATCTGTGACAATCACTCTTTCCGAAATGTTGTTTATGTCTGTCTTTTTTATTACGGCTTTAATTGAGACCTCTTCCGCTGTACTGTAACTTGATGTTTCTTCTGCATGCTCATTGTAAATGCCTATTCCTCTATTGCCGTTTGCGATAGAGCCATCCGTATATATGTACCTTCTTCATCGTTTTGTATTTATCCATAACTTCCTTTAATTCGTTTTCTCATTGAATGCGGTTTGTGTGTTTTTTTGTTTTTTAATGTCTCGTGGAGTTGCATGTCTATCTTCATGTATTCATTTGTGTCTCCCTTTTGGTTTGCTTTGATTTTCCTCCATATCGGTATTTTGTTCACCATTGTATCTTGTTGTTCAATTATTTCGTTCAGAGTTTTGGATGAGTTCTTCTTTTGAATGTTCTTTCCCGTTTCTTCGTTTTGGTATATTTTTTTCGCGATGTAGTTGAATTTGTATGTTCTATTTTTAAATCAATCGGGATATCCCCGCTTCGGTGATAATGGCTGTTACTGGCGTGCTACTCGTCAGACCAAGCCAAATCCTCAGGCTTCTGGTTATACTCTTTTGTAGTATTTTCTCGCTCTCACTGTACTTCAATCTACTTTCGATGATGCTCTTGTGCAGGTTCATCAACATGGATGTGTGTGATCCTCCCTTTTTGTTAGGGGCGACTTTTTTGATGTTTGTTACTGTCATGCATTTGTTTTTTGTGCGTTAATATGTTTGATGAAATTTACTTTGTTATCAATTAGAAATCGCAGGATTCTCATTTCGTTCGTTTCTTTTATAATGATATTATTGATGGTTATACTGTTATTTGGGTGCTTTCTGCTTCCACCCATTATCATGTTTGTTGGTTTCTTTTAATTTAATTTTAAGTTTAATTCTACTAGTTTTTTGTGGAAGTTCTCCATTCCCTTGTTTGTCCTTGCTTTGGCTTCGTTAATATTACTGCCATTGGCTATTACTAAAAAGTCATCTGAATATTTCTATTTATTCTGACATAATATATTCTGAAGCCAACTCGTGTAAATATTAAATAAATCTGGGCTTAGCGTTTCCTCTTGTGGTAATTCCTGGCTTGTTGTTCTTTTAACCGTTCTTTCCGATGGTGCCTTTGTCCATGCTATTATTTCCAGCAAACGTGTTTAGCCTCGTCAATTTCATTTTACTTGTAATTTTAATGATCGTCTGATACAGGTGAATGTCCCTGTAATTTTCGATCAGCTTGCTATCCTTGTTTGCTTTTGTGATCACTACGATTTTTATTTCCTTCCAGCTTTCCGTGTCAACATGTTTCTTCCATGTTTTGTTGATAAGCTCGGTTATTTTTGATATGTGATGGTTGGGAAGGGTTTTTAGTAGTGTGTGTCATTTTGCTTGCGCCCGGGGCGATATATTCGACGCGACCGACGAGACTAAGTAAAAATAAAAAGTTAAACTATGAGAATTTATACTAAAGCAATTATACTCGACGCGACTCAGACGTGATAACAAAAAAGTTGATTTAACTTTAACTTTTTGTTGTTAAAGTAACATCTTACAGAAATTTTATGAAATAATTAACCAATTTTATTTTATTTTTGTTACCATTTTGACCTTTTGAAAAAACAACTGCGCGTTTTTCTTTCATGTACTAACTTTTATTTTAAATTTTTATTATTTCGCAAAAAATGAAACAAATATAAAATAAATAAAAAGAAAGTCAAAAGTTAAATAAATGTCAAAAACGTGAATTCATATATTGAGTTTATCTTGGGTATACACGTATATCTCCAGCATTACTTTTACTTCTTCTTCCTTAAATTCGTTGTGTGTTATTCTGTTCTTTGGCCAGTGTAATTTTTCTTGTGGGGATGTGTTTGTTTTTACGATATTTAGGTTCATAAATTTCTCTGTACTGAGTTCATTATTGAGCACATTTATTATCTCTTTGTTTTTTTTAAACTGTTTATTTTACATGTTTGGCTTGATATTTTCTATTAATATTTTCCGGCTCCTTTTCTTTTCGTATCTTATTTCCCTTTTCAATCTTCAGGTGGCCTTTTTCAATTCATTCTTTGCGTACTTATTATTTCTGTGTTGGTTATATGTATATTTTCAGCTTCGCTTTTTTTATGTTCCGTTAACTTGTCTACTTTCTCGAAAAAAAAGAGAGTTTAGATTTCAAACGGAGTAGACGTGTTTTGTGTCACTCCTTAAACTAATATTAAAAATTAAAATTTAATTTAATATTTGTTGTGTTTTTGTGTTAAATAATAAATAAACTAATAATAAATATGTGTTATAATGTATGTATTAGAGTGTATGTAAAAGTGATGTGACGTGTGCAATGTGCGTAGTCTGTTGAGGATTAATTTGTGTATAGGATGCACGTATGCAATTGCGTTGAATGTATATGTAATATAATATATAGATTATTTTCATATATATTCTGATAACGTTGCATGAGTGCGTACATGCACATTGTAATGTTTAGCTCACTATGTAACATGTACATATTATGTGCGTGCAATGAACATAAAGAAATGTGCACGTGCAGTTTTTCGGATTGATTTAAAAAATTTTTTTTTTGTTTTTTTTTTGTTTTCTTTTTTGTTATATACATATAACATGCGTATTTGCAATGCCTCCTAAACTACAGGCCGCATACACCAAATGATGACGACACGCTATGTCTACGTCGTTGTTGCTTTCTCTAGTTGTTTTGTTAGTGTAAATATCTTAATATTATTATTGCGCAGTCTCGGTTTAGACATAAATTGACGTCATGTGCAAAAAATGAGAGTAGTAAGAGGTCTGTGGTTTGGAAGGCATTGGTTTGTGCTAAGAGTATCTAATATCAATGCCTTCTAAACTACTGGCCGCTTACACCAACTGATGACGACACGCTAAAAGCGGAACCAGTCAGGAATAAGAAAATAAAAAAATAATAGAATAACAATGCGATAAATGACATTTCAATGTTATTACCCAGTCAAACTTAATGTTCATGTAATGCCTCAACCAGTCAGACTTAAGAGCTTAAGTTACACGCTGATTGCACCACTTTGGTTAGTGCTACAATCACCAAAATTTTGTAGACTTCTCGTCACAAATAAACAACTGACCTCTAAAATTTTGGTGGTCGTAAGTCTCTTCTAAGTGGTCCAAAACGGAGCCCAACTTAAGCTCTTAAGTTTGACTGGTTGAGGTTTAAGAAGCCGAATTTCCCCTTCGTAAAATTTTAGCTGTCACTTATTAAAATAATAGTGCGCGCTATTTCTCGCTCGAAAATAAGAAATACTTAAAAATACGATTTGTTGTTGTGTTTTATACACAGCAAAAGAAGATAAATTTGTGATGCGGGGAGTGGAAGCCATATTTATTTTGTGTACATTTTTTTGTTTTCTATTTTATTTATTAAATAAAATTATTTTAATATTTTTTCATATTTTCTGATTAATTTTAATAATGTGTGATAAAGTAAAAATGGTGTTTTAGTGAATTTTGTTAAAAATTAATTTGTTAATGGTATGATATTATAGTCGTACTTCGTAGTGTAAACGCTATATTACTACTATAATATTTTAATTTTGTTTAGTTTATTTTCTTTTTTCATTGTGATGTAAAAGCATCTCGTGTATGTGTTCATTTTCAAATACGAAATTAATATATAAAAATATGTAACAACATGAACAAATATGAAATTTCTCTAAAAGACATTTCACAATAAAAAACAGCTGTTTGTAAACGAACAGCTGTAACTTAAAATTATTATTTTTCACTGGTTCGAATGTCAAAAAAAAAGAAAAACAATTGGTTAAACTTCGTTAAAATTCGTACTTTTTATTTTCTTATTCCTGACTGGTTGAGGCTTAAGTCGACGGTTCAACTAGATTGCAGATACATTTTAAAAAGGAAAATTACATCACAAAATATATTTAGTTGCAATTATTACATCGAAGTAGAAGGTTATTCATTTTTTATTTCCGTTTTTCAGTTTTTCTAGTTTTTGGCTCCGCCTCGTTCTCATAAAACCAAAATAAATTTCGTCATACAAAATTACAAAACAATAAAAATATTATTTCTCTCTCCAGTTGTTTTGTTATTTTGTTAATTTGTTTTTTGTTTAGTTTCGAACAAACTGTTGAAGCCGAAGGATATTCGTTTTTTAATTTTTCTAGTAATGCATGTACATTTTTATTTTAGATTTTGGCATTTTTTTGTCATTTTTATCCAACATAAGTCGATTTGTAATATCATCTAATTCAAAATTGTTGTAATTGGTACGTAGATTCAATAAAAATAGGAAAAGAAGTACGGATATCATGTAAAATACAGAAAAAATGGATCGTACCGTACGGCTTCGACTAATTATTTGACACTAAATGAAAATGACAATAAAATACAAAAATGAAATGACAAAATAGAAACAAAATGATCACATAATATTCTCTGCTCTTAGGCCCATGCCACACGTAAAAAAAATGCCGCATTTTTCTTCGTTTCTTTCCCCGTTTACCTATGATACAAGTTTTAATTGCGACTTAAACAAATTTTCTGTTCAACCACACAACTCAAACATAAATGAAATAAAATATATTTCAAGGACATTTTTGACTCATTTTAGTTAAAATTTTATTTAAGAGAGATCAGAACAAAACATTGGTAGAAAAAAAATGCCAAAATAGAAAAAATGCTCGTGTGGCATGGGTATTACGGTTTTATTTATATTTTTGTAGTGGAATAAATACACTAGAACTTTGTATTACGTTATCTAAATAGGCGCATTTCTTTAAATTCTCATTAACTTCTTGAATGTGGATCGAAAAAATTCAATTTATGAATTAAGAAAATCAATTACACTAAAATTGTTCATAATTTATTAATTTATTGTATAATAATTCAGATTTTTATTTGTTAAGTTTGTGAAATTTATTGCCGTCGTAATAAGGAGGCAAAGTGTATTATTTTTACTTAATTATGCTGACATCTGGTTGTCGACTTACGTTGTCGTCATCAGCAAAAAATGAATGTTGTCACAGGCCAGTACTATAGAAGGCACTGCTAGTATCCACATTATTTTGTAATATATAAACAAATTTTGTATGAGCAAGTATATATGTATTACAGTTGCGATTTGGCAAAGCTAGCAGCAATGCTGTTGCAGCATGAATATACACGCTCGATTATATAAAGTTTCGTTGTGTGTGTTTGGTGTGCATATTTGATCCTATTTTGTTTCGCTATTTTAATTTCTAAAAATTTTTTTTTATGAACAAAAACTTTTTTTTTTGTTTTGGTTTAAAATAATATTCTCTCGTCTCGGAATATTATTCTTGTTGTATCCGTCAATGCCTCCTAAACTACAGGCCTCTTACTACTCTCATTTTTTGCACATGACGTCAATTTATGTTTAAACTGAGACTGTGCAATAATAATATTAAGATATTTACACTAACAAAACAACTAGAGAAAGCAACAACAATGTAGACATAGCGTGTCGTCATCATTTGGTGTATGCGGCCTGTAGTTTAGGAGGCATTGTATCCGTTCTCAAAAATTGTACATACACACACTGCGTGTATGTATACGGCCAAGTAGAAGAAAAATATAAAAAATACGGTTTATATGTATCCAGGCCCAAATAATGTAAACACGAAAAAACACTTTCATACGAATGCTACGAAAATTTTCTGTTCAATATTTTTTTTTGACTTTATTTATCTATATCTCGTAATTGCGGCAAAAAATTAAATTTTCATTCCCCTGAGCACGAACTTTGTTTATTTTTCATTATTTTTGGTAAATTGTTTTTTAATTTTAAGGTAGATTTTATTTAGAATTTTACCATTTTCCGGCATGCTGCCTTTTATTTGTTGAACGTCGTATAACACACGATTCAAAGTTTGTGTGTATGGAAGAAGAGTATTCAACAATCACTGCGTTTATGTACAAACATAGGCACTATGGTTGATTGTTGAATCAATGCCTCCTAAACTACAGGCCTCATACACCAAATGATGACGACACGCTATGTCTACATTGTTGTTGCTTTCTCTAGTTATTTTGTTAGTGTAAATATCTTAATATTATTAATGCGCAGTCTCAGTTTAGACATAAATTGACGTCATGTGCAAAAAATGAGAGTAGTAAGAGGCCTGTAGTTTAGGAGGCATTGGTTGAATACTCTTCTTGCATACACACATACTTTGAATCGTGTGTTATACGATGTTCAACAAATAAAAGGCAGCATGCCGGAAAATGGTAAAATTCTAAATGAAATCTACCTTAAAATTAAAAAACAATTTACCAAAAATAATTAAAAATAAACAAAGTTCGTGCTCAGGGGAATGAAAATTTAATTTTTTGCCGCAACTACGAGATATAGATAAATAAAGTCAAAAAAAAAAATATTGAACAGAAAATTTTCATAGCATTCGTATGAAAGTGTTTTTTCGTGTTTACATTATTTGGGCCTGCATACATACAAAGCGTATGTAATGAAAGACGGCCGTATACACATACATAGGCACTGATACACATTTATCTCTGTTTCTGTTTACTTGAGTCAATTCTATAAATTGAAATTTTGTCGAAAGTCCTGGCTTTAAACAATAAAGTTGTCGGCAAACTTAATTCAATTTATTTTATTTTTGACCGGAAGGTCAGGGAAGATTATGATAGCAACATTCTTGATCAGGGGGTCTATTTAATAACCTACGCTTTGAAGATAAACTTAATACAATTAAATATGTTATCGATCCAAAGATCTTTTGCTATGTAATGTTGTTTTCCGAAGATCTTTCTGGTTGAATTCAGGTTATGTTTTAGTGTAGTTGTGTGTGTTAGATAGTTGTGAATGTTAGATATAAATCAACCCTGCTTTTAGTGGATGAATTTAAATATAGGTAGCTAAATGACAATACCGAATTTAAATTTAATTTTTACAATATCAACGGAATATTAAGGTCATCATATGTATGTATGATAATGCTGTCGAGTTATTACGAACGTGAAGTCCCCCGGTTAGATGGTGTTGGATGGGAAGTCATTATTATGACTGAAGCCGAATACATATGATGAATATTAGTATCCCTTACCTCAACCACAACTAACCCAAATTAATAAACTAACAAAATCTAATCTAGAGTGTGAATTTAAATGAGACTAACAATTTAATATATTTAAGTAGTTAGAAAATGACTTTGCTGCGGTTATCGCCCTAGTTGTTTCTGTGACTAACATCCTTTCCGAAATAACCTTATCTATTAAGGATGCAGGCAGGGCCTGGGCTCGCATGATGCTGAAATATTACTAGCATTCAAATATAATTTGTTATTTGATTGTTGATATTTCAGGATTATGGTAACATACCTAGGATCGCCGTTATGGTTGGTCTGTACGCCTCTATCATATAATATCCATTAACTTGTCTATTTTATTGTTCCACCAGTTTTTCTGGGAGTGATTATTTCTAGGGAAGAATGACTCGGAGTTCTCTTCTATCGTGTTTCTTAATGCATTCTCGTACTCTTCGATGTTAATGTGTACATCGAGATTATATCTTTCGATTTTTTCCAGCAGTTTTGCGTAATCTGTCTCTGTTATCTTTTTGAAGCTTCTGATTCTTGTGTTATCCATGTTTATTATTATGGGTAGGTGGTGCGTACTGCCAATTTTGTTACTTCGACTTTCCAGTCGATTTTGTTACATAAGTCCATCGAGCACAACGTTATGTCTATTGCAGATTGAGCTGAAGTGGTAAGAGCTCATTCATGTGCTGTCTCTGTTGTTCATAAGAATGAGTTGTGGATTGTTTATCAACTCAGCTAAATTTCTTCCTCTGTTGTTTGATCTGCTGTTCGGCTCCCAAAGCGGAATATTCACTTATTTTTATTATATCACTATCGTTTGACCCTGTTTCTGGTAAATATGCTATATCTATATTTTCACTTGTCAGAAATATTACAAGTTCGATTTTATTTATTTTAAGTTTTCTATCGTTAAGTTGCATTATTTTTAGAATGTTGTATATACTATATGTTTTATATTAGATATACGTTAAACTTGCACGCATTTAGGCGAATTAGGAAAACTATTGTATAATTAGTTTCGATTAATGCGCTATCAAGAACTTCATTGTTTAAAGATTTTTTTCAAATGATGGTATATATGTTATAAATATATATATATATATATATATATTTATATATATATATATATAAATGATGCTATATATGGTTCCATTATATCCATAATGGAAAATGGCTTAGAAAACATTGTGCTCATTGCGTAATAGACCGTAATATCATTTGGTTTCGGCTAGTTCGGTTCCGAAAATCAGCACAACACTGGTTTATAAGCCCAGCAAAAAGAAATAAGCCCACTTAGGAATTTTAGGTATAATCGCTTATTAAAAAAATGTTTGAATGTTCTTGTCGGTGCCTTTATGGAATGTTTATGGCAGTCTTCCTGTTTTCCTGTGACCGATCTGTATCACCTAGTTTCTAACACAATTTGAATGCAAGGTAAAGTGCTTAGAGCTACATATGTGTATCTATTACAAAACAAACTTATGCTACATCAGATAAGTGTTTTAATAAAAATACCTTACGAAATAATTGAGATACTCTAAAACGGGTTAAACAACTATTAAAATTTATAGTTTTACCTCAATTCTACAAAATTAAACCATTTATGCTTAAGAAAGTAATTAAAATATTCCTTTACATTACCTCCATTATCTTAATTTCAATTCCACCATATCATAATAATAAAAAACCAAATTACAGCAATGCACAACAACAACAAAAAAGTTTTTCGTTTTTAATCTTACTCCAACTATAAATTAAATCTTAAAGATTAACAATAATAGGTTTATCTCGTTGCTAAATATGAAAATAACACGTTTTCAAATCATAAAAACCTAATTATGAGGTTTCAAAGTTTTTCATTTTCCATTAATTTTCTTGTTTGCAGCATTAAATTTTCTCATTTCCAAATTTACAAAAATTTAATGTAGGTAATCGTAATAATAATAATGAGACGACGACGACGCACCAGCAAAATCTTAAAAATATATTTTACAACAAAAAATTACGAATTACCTAGCTAAATAAAATATAATGTCCTTCGCCTGTTTGTCGACACAACATTCTCTTGTACACAACAAGCAAATTATTAATGAAAATTTTACAATCTAAAATGACAGAAAAGTAAAACCTCGTACATACATACATACATACGAATAACAAAATATCCTTAAGGCAATTAAATAAAATTATGAAAATTATTCTGTCTATCCCTGGGTTTTCCGTTTTCATTTTCACCGTCACACTATACCGATGATGTGTATACGAAATGAATTGGACTGTACCGTAATGTACTAACACACACACACACACACACACGAGGACTAGGTACTCGTAATAATATCTCCGCAATCAAGTTTATTAAACAAGATGACGTTCGTCGTCGTCCAAAGAAAATGAAGAATTTCCATTTTTCCGTTTTTAATTGAAATTTATAATCACATTTTCTTCTTCATTTGTTCACATTCATTGTGTACAGGTAAAGTAAAATGAAATTACAAAAACAAAACTTTTTTGTTTTGTATCGTAACGTAATAATAAAGAAAACATTTAATTGAAAAAAAAAAACAATTTAATTTCGTGTGGAAAATTTATAATTTCCGCGTTTGCGTTTTGTTTTGTTTTTATTTAATTCAAACTATAGTAACAAAGGGAGGAGACGTAGTGGGTATATGGGCACGGAAAATAATACACACAAAGAGCACAAAGTTTAAATTTAATTGTTGTTTTTAAGACGATGACATTGATAAGCTCTCTCACAAATTTGAATGACGTGCTAATAAGTGAGAGAATAATCTAAATTTTATCAGAGAAAACGTGCGATTGAGAGACCATCGGTTTCTAAATACAACAGTCCTAAACACGTTTGGTGCACAATGGTTTTTTTTTGTTAGTTTAGTCAAACGCAAAGGCATTTTGTCAAACACAAAGGAATGTGCTTTTGTAGGAATTCAAATGAAACGTTTATTCAAATAATGCTCGTAGGCGCGCGCTTCAATCAATTTTTTAATAAAACTGACCAAAATGTTCAAAGCAATTAAATTTATGTTACAGATTTCCATCGTAGATATTGCAAATATCTAAATACTCGTCTAGTCATTTTTTCGAATTGTATACAAAAATTTGATACAGTTTGATACAGTGAATGAGCTAAGGACCCTGAATTGTGTTGCGGAACGTAAGAAATAATGTTCAACGTTATTTGTTTACTGTTTTCTTTTATGCGGGATGTTGCACCTCGAATGTAATAAAAATTAATTTTAAAAAATGGAAAAATCGACGGAAGTCAATCACCTATTATATATTTATTATATTGTAGATCAAAAGATTGTATATAGTTAGATATTCTAATGAAACCTTTACGATAATGAATAACTAAAAATAATTATTTTTTAAAATTAGAACAACTGACTAAAAACATGTAAATTATTTTTAAATTAAGTTTTTGTAAACCAACAACAAATAGTACGCCTAGGCATACAAAACGAATAGGACGTCCACTTTAATAAAGTAATTTTTACGGGGTATACATACGAGCTAAGTTGCTATTTGATCCCAGGACAAAACTCACAATTGTTCTGCATACCTACTGCCCCTTCTACTAAATCCGTTGTCGTAAAGGACTGTGCCTCATTTATTCGTTGATTAACTTTGTGTACGCTGCTACGCCTGAAAGTTAGTCAAAAAATTTTGACTAAAAGGGTTGATAGTTTTTCGATTTTTCGTAGTTTCCAAATTTTTGTAAATTGTAAATAATAAAAAAAATATATGCATAAAATAAAACTTCTCGTGGATGACTTAGGACTAAAAGACCGCAGTTGAAAGGCCTCGCAAAGTCGCAACGATTTAACAAGCCGTTAACTAGACCTTGTTAAAGTTAGCCGAAAGTTGCCAGCCGAAAGTGAAAAAATCAATAAAAAATTAAAATAAATTTTGGCAAATAGAAACAAATCTGACTATGCCGGTTCGATAGTCCATGTCCATAGGTAGATTCTCAGTATAGGGTTGGGGTATGTCTGATGGGGTAATAAGGGTGAAATTTTAATTTTCCCCATTTTTCAAATATAACATCGTTCGTCATTCGAGATTTTAGCATATAGAAACAAATCTGACTATACCGATTTGATAGCCCATAATCATAGGTAGATTGTGAGTATAGGGTTGGAGTGAGGCTGATGGGGTTATAGGGGTGAAATTTTGATTCTCCCCATTTTTCAAATATAAAATCATTCGTTATTCGTGTTTTTGGCATACAGACACCAACCTGACTGCCGATTCAATAGCCCATGACCATGGGTATATTCTGAGAATAGAGTTGTTCTGATGGGGGTGAAGTTTTGATTTTCCCCATTTCCCCCAAAATCTCGAATGACGAACGATTTTATCTATGAAAAATAGGGAAAATCACAATTTCACTCCCATAACCCCATCAGACATACCCTAACCCTATAATCCGAATCTACCTATGAAAATGGACTATCGAATCAGCATAGTCAGATGTATATATGACAAAATCTCGAATGATTAACGATTTTATAGTTGAAAAAAGGTGAAAATCAAAAGTTCAGCCTTATTACCCCATCAGACCCACCCCTATAACCTATATTCAAAATCTACCAATAGTCATGGGCTATTGAATCGGCATAGTAAGGTCGGTGTCTATATGCCAAAATCACGAATGATTTAATCGACGAAAAAAAAATAAAATCAAATTTTCATCCCTATAACCCAAACAAACTCACCCTGAAACTTTAATCAAAATCTACCTAAGGTCATGCGGGGCTATCGAATCGGCATAGTCAGATTGGTGTCTATATGCCAAAATCTCAAAAGGCGAACGATTTTATCGTTGAAAAATTTAGAAAATTAAAATTCCTAGCCTGTTATAAAAATCTACCTAAAAATCTCTAATGGGCTAAAATCTAGAATTAGGAACGATGCTTGATGAATTACAATCTTCTTTATCTACTGTTTGCGGCTGTATGAAGCAGATATGCTGTTTATCCCTTTAACCCCATCAGACACACCCCTAACCTATACTCAGAATCTGCCTATGATCATGAGTTATCGAATCAGCATAGTAAGATATGCCAAAATCACGAATGACGAACGGTTTTATTAATGAAAAATGAGGACAATCAAAATTTCACCCCCATAATCCCATCAGACTCACCCCTTACATATAATCAAAATCTACATATGGTCTTGGGCTATCGAATCGGCATAGTCAGATTGGTGTGTATATGCCAAAATCTTGAATGACGAACGATTTTATCGATGAAAAATGGGAAAAATCAAAATTTACCCCTATATTTGATGGGGTATCAAACCCACTCCAACCTTATGTCATGGTTCATCTATTTGGTACATTTAAAGAGTTTATCCGTCAAAATCTTGATATACAAACCATTCATTAGCTAAACGTGACTGCATCTCATGGCTTTTGTATAAATGCCTGTTATTGACATTTTCTTTTAGACAATTGATGATTCATTTGAAACTTTTAAATCTGTATTGCTGGCATTTTTCGGTTTGACTGTTGAAGTTATTCTTCTTTATCGACGTAATCTATATTATTGACATTTTAAAATATTTTCGGCTAGTATAACAAAACTAATATATTCATTATCATTACCATATTTTGGATGAGATAGCAAATACACTATCTACATTAACATATTTCCGCTCGAATAGCAAAGGCACTATCTGCATTACCATCTTTCGGGTGGAAAGTTTTGGCTAACTTTAACAGTTTGTTAACCAGATCATCATAGGTTATCAGTCACATTACACAACATGAGAGACCAATATACAAATTATCAAGCATAAATAGCATGAAAACAGCTGCATATCTCATTATGAATGAGCAACTATTGCTCAAAATGAGATGTGTTAAGTTTCGAATGAATTAAAATTAGCAAAATTGGTTATTATGATAATTAAACAAATAGATAAATAAAAATAAATAAATAACCAGGTCACACAGTGCACGCTCAAAATTCTAATAAAAATCTCTTACCTAATAACTTTCGATTTAGTAGTCTTTGTTGGGTTATATAGGTCTTGCTGCAGGTACAGGATACGACAAAAGAACACTTTATAAATTTCCAAAATAATAAGAAATAAAAAACTTTTATATTTAATATTTAATTAAACTTTTTATTTATTTAGTCTGAGCTGGTGAGTGATGTTGCTCCGGGAATTTGCAGAAATCGAAATGCCCGAACAATAATTATAATTTTATTAATTGTTCTTAAAAATTCCAAAACTGGTTTTTCCAGTTTTACATTTAACTTTTTAATGTGTTGCACCAAATATTTCTTAGGGTGCACCCTTTCTAATTTATGTTTTGTTAACATAAATGTTTACCATGCCATCTATTGTGCAATGGCATGGTAGTGTGTACGTACGACTTTGGTTTTGCAAAATCAATACGATGTTTATGCATCTCTGAATGATTTGATTCTAGAGGTATTATCATGAAATTGTTGTGTAACCAAAACATAATTTTTCAATTATATTTTGCTTACACAAATTTCGTATGTACAAGTGTTGTTGTACGATTACTATGTACAAGTTGTTATGTACATCATTTGTATATACAAGATTGCTGTATATTATTTGGAATAATTCTTTACATGGAGAATTGTCCATTTAGAGTTGCAGAGTTTCTTATAGTTGAAGAAACTATCCGCTACATCTCTAACATTTTAATGTTTGATTTTTTATTACTTTGAATTAAAACTTATGAAAGATGACGATTATGTATTACATTATCTCAAAATTTCCCGTTCTGGCACATACATGGTGCCACAAATTAGAACCCTATGTGATTTTTAAATTATAGCAACCTTCAAATGATACCTGTAAAAGTTTCATGACATTTTGATTATTAAGTTTTCAAATTATACTTGTTTTAGAGACGCTACTTTTTTTAATTTCAAAACAATAGAAAAAAAAAAGAATTTCATGCTGTTCTAAGCAAATCAGTGGTTTGATAAGTGTTATCCGAACTCTGCACCAGGAAAATCAACTATCATTGACGCCCAAATGAAGCTGTGACTCCAGAAAGCATAAAAAACCACGAAACTGTTTGGAAAGACAGTAAAGTGAAGTTGTATAAGATAGCTGAGATTGTAAAGATTTCAAAGGAATAGGTTTTGGTCATATTTTGCAAAAACATTTGTCCATGAGAAAGCTCGGCTCGAAGTGGGTATCGCGTTTCCTCACAATGGATCAAAAACGACAACACGTTCCACATTGAATTGCTTCCGCGTTTTCCGTACTCGCCGGATTTGGCCCCCAGTGATTATTACTTGTTTGCTGACATCAAAAAAAGCTCCAGGGAAAGAAATTTGGCTCCAATGAAGAAGTGATTGACAAAAGCTTATTTTGGAGCCAAAGATAAATCATTCTACAAAAAAAACATTAAAATGTTGAGAGGCGTTGGACTGATTGTATCGCTCTAGAAGGAAATTATGTTGATGAATAAAATGTATTTTTTATGTTATTGAATAACCAGTCTAACAAAGAAAACACAACAAATTATGTTTTCTTTGTTAGACTGGCATTTTTTCAGGCGATGTGTTAAATAAATAATTTATTAAATTATTTTTTCCACTATACAAACATGCTACTTAAGTTATCAGAGAAATTCTTATTAAAAAATTTCAAGTTTGAGCCAAAGATAAAACTTTAAACATCAAAGGTGGGGCTACAAATTTTACTTAATGCCTAAATAAAAAACTTAAGCCTACTAATCGGTTTTGGACTAGAGTACTTGTATTTATATAGTCCTAACAATAAAAAAGTTTGAGCCCAAAAATTGATTTTCGTCGCACCAACGTGTTTTGGTTCTCTCGTATTTACTTTATTTTTTGTTTTTTTATTTGGTTGCATATTCTTGGATCAAAATTTCACTGCATTTTTCTATATAATGCGACCCCAAAAACATCTTCGATGTTAAAAATTATAAGACACTCAAGCTAGCAGAAAATTGCAGAAAATCTGCATTGTCGACACTTCAACAGAAATTTTAACTGAAAAACTGCTCTGTCGACACAATGTGAGTGAGAAGCATAGTCATATACAAACCGCATTATCGACGGCCGGAACGAAAGTTCGCCATACACCTGCATTATCGACGGGGAACATGCGACCAAAAATGGGGAACAGAAAAGTGGAATTCAAGTTGCTCAATTGTTGGATGTAACCGATGAGGAGGCCGTAGAAGTTTTTAATATCTTTGGATTGTCAGAAACTGATAAAGTAGACATAAAAGAAGTGATTACAAAATTCGAAGAATATATTTATTTTATACAACGGCACAGAAGGAAGAGTTCGATTATTTCTTCACAGAAATTAAAATGATAATCAAAAATGGTGGGTTTGGTCTGAAATTGGATATGACGCTACGGAATACGATCGTATTTATTAGGAATAGTGGAGGTAGATCTGCAGGCTCGCTTTTTAAAGACTGACAGCTTGGGTTTAAAAAAATGGCTGTAATTTGTCGGATTTCTCAGGTTACTGTGGCCCAGGCGAAGGTGTTACAGCAGGGAGCTCATCTTACAATCGTAAGTCGAATTAAAAATGAAAGTTCAAAACTTAATTTTAAACCTACGTTATCCATCGTCAAGAAATTTGTTTGTTTATTCTGAAGCTAATGGTTTTGAACTGTAATGATTCAAAAGATGACGAAATAACTTCAATATAATAAAAGTGAATCTGTAAACCTGGACGATCGCGGTTTGGCTACTGCGTATGGTAGAAACGAAAAACCAAATAAATGACTGAACTGTCAAGAAGACTTCATATTATTGGATAATGGGTCAAACATTCAAAATTTACATTTTCTCTAACATTTCGATACCTTTTCTGTAGAACGATTTATGTTTGGCCTCAAAATAGGCGTTTGTTTCGACTCCGACTTTAGCATTTGATGCAAATCGCTTTCTTTAGAGTCACTGAGAGCCAGATATGGAGAATACGATGTGGAAGTAATTCGAACTTCAATTCATGCAATTTTACCAATGACTTGAGACACTGTGCATTGTGAAAGATCACTTTTTTTTTGCATTTGGGGCCGTTTATCGGAGCTTCTTCCTTCAAACGCATCAATAAGATCACATAAGATTTTCTGTTGGTGGTGCACCTTGCGCAACCCAAAATAAGGAGGCCAAACCATTGCCGGTCTACATTTGCGTTTCTGGTCGCTTCGGACTACTTTCACTGGGTACTCTCTACCCAGTTGATTGACGATTTGTTTCTGGAGTGTAGTGGTGGACCATGTTTCATCCATAGTCACGTACCGACGCAAAAAATCATATTTATTATGGTTAAACAGCTGTTACGACTGTGTGGTCTTAACAAGACATTTTTGTAAATTTGTTTCTATTCTCCACGTGGTTTCTTGCGTCCGGGTTTTTGTTGTCTGAACGTGATTTCTTGGTGGATGGATTCTTGTGTGTTTCCTTCTGTTATGTTGGCAACGGAACGAAAATGGTAGAGAAAGAGAGAACAATGCGCATCGAGTGTGTGCAAAGTAAAACGTTTTAAAAAAATGTTTTTTTCTTGTATGTCTCTCTTTTGTACCAACGAAAATTTGGTATAAAGGAGAGACAGAGAAGAGAGATGCATTTTCTTCTAGAACGTTTTACGAGCTGTGCGACGCTCGAATATTTTTTTTGTTTGTCATTCGAGTTTTGATTTTTGTAAAAAATTCAATTAGAGTCTAGTTTTGGATTTAAAAAAAAAAAAAATAAAAGTCTAGTTTAAATTTTGAATAACTCAAGTTGTGAATGTACAACGTGTGACTTTTGATTTTTTGGAGTAGAGAGTCCCTTTTGATTTATCAGATGTATAAATAAAAATTTTATCACAATTGATAATACAAAAATATAATAGAACTTTTTATTAAATTTGTGATAGAATAAAAATATTGAAATAATAAGAAACCTCTGTTATTTTGGCGTTGAAAATAATTTTTTTTTGAGTGGAGAAGATTGGTTTATAATTGTTGGTGGTTTGTGTGATAATAAAAAGTTTTAGATTAAAACCTTTGTTTGAAATAGTGAAGTACCACAGAAATATTTTTCTGGGCGAGATAAACTAATCCACTAAAATCGGTGTCCCGTGTAAATTCGTGTCAGTGGTTTAAATTTTGAACGCGGAGCATAAATAATTGTTATCAATAAGTGTGCGTCGCAACTTATTATGGGTGGCCAATCACGAGGCCATTTATAAATTTTAATAAATCCGATAGTGCCGCAGTTGTAGTGGGCGGCCAATAAACAACGAGTACGACGTTTCCAACGGTACGCCGAATTTGTCAACGTTATTATTTATTAGAATCAAATATTTTCGAGCAGTTGAGGCTACTTCTTTTGCAACGGATTCGGCGGCCAGTTGAGGCCAGCCGTGATAGTTTTATTTTTTTGTATCGGAGAGAGGCCCCGCAACATACGTGGCCAACATCGGGGCACTTTTGTGTAGCACCTGTGTCGGTCGGACACAGCGGCGGCGTTGCGTAGCGGTATCGGTGAAGCGGGGAGCGGCATAACCAAGCCGCAACGACACGGGTGGCCAGCCGGCCATTTGTGTGTTTTGGGTTATCGGTGGTCTGCCGCACCGTTCGACCGCACAAGGTCAGCAGTATTAACGGTAGCCAACCGGTTGTTGATTTTTATTTTTATTTGATATCGGGGAGAGGCCCGCAACGCTGTAGCCAACCGGTTACTCGATTAGTATTTCATTTTGGTAACGGTATAGCCAAGCCGCAACGGTCCGGGTGGGGCAAGGTCACCTGTGGCATGACGGCCGCGTAAGGCCGCACCAGTAATTTGTTTTTAAAAAAAATAAGGTACAATTTTTTATTTTTTTTATTTTAATTTTTTTTAGATTTTAATTTTTTTATATATTTTTTATTATATTCATTTATATATACATATATAATTTTCAAAAGTTTTGTGATCGGGCGCCGCACAGCGGGTGCGCGCTCGATGCGCATTGCTGATCTCTCTCTCTCTCTCGTTCCCTCCCTTTCTTTTCTTTTCGGGAAGTTGTTTCCTTTTGTGTCGTTTATTTTGAAATATACAAAATGAATTACTAAATTTTTTTTCGGTTGTGTATGATGGGAGCGGAGACTCCCTCTGTGTCGGTGCAGTATTGATTGCGGTCTCTTGGTGCCCGCATCCAGTTTCGTAACCAAGGCTCGACCTTGTTTGAGTTCGAATGGATGCGCGCACCAAGGCACCTCTCTCTCTCTTATGATTATTTCGTTGTTCGTTCCTCAGGTTCCGGCCGACGAATTTCGGCGGAACTCCGGGTATATTTGATTATTATTTGCGCTTTATTTTTTTTAAATTATCTGTATGATCACGGTGTAAGCCAGGAGCCATGCATGCCTCAAACCCCACGACCCTTCGCACTTCTCCCTGAGAACGTAGCCGGCAAAACATCACCGTGGAGGCCTCTGCATGCGCTTAGTGACTATCTGCAGGTTGGCAGTTGCCAGCCTGTAACAGTGGCGCCCAAACTATCGCGAATTTTAATTTTGATAATTTTTATTTTTTTATGATTTGTAGCTTCACTCCCTTTGGCGTGCGCGTCCAGTGTCGAAACCGGTGTTTCACACTGTTTGAATTCGCATGGACGCGCACACCAAAGCCAGTCTCCCGGTTGACATTCCCTATCTACGATCGCAACCAGCACGGGCTGTTTGATTGCGCGTAGATGGGGGGTGTCATCCCCTATTCTTTGGACATCCGACTTCCGAGCTCTTTCCCATTTCCACTATGTTGTGTCTGATTGTGGTGGAGCTCGGATGTCATTTGTCTGGAGTTTAGTTTAGCTTCATTTCTTCTCTTCCCCGAAATTTCTTGACCGAAATTTGAGGAACGGAGCACTTTATTATTATATTATTATTATTTTTCTTTATTTTCTTTTATTATTTTAGCCGACGCGGAGTGGGACTCTCACTCTCCTCATACCATCCATATTTTCGTTTTGGATAAAAAAATTTTTTTTTGATATTATATTTGATTCTTGATATTTTTGATTATTTTGATTTTGTTAATTTTGGGTTGTATTGAAACCCTCGGGTTTGTTAGTAATTCAATTTATTATTTACTTCTTTTGATTATATTTTTTTTTGTATTATAATTCTGCCTGCATACCGTTGGGTGTGTTGGTAGCTTCTTTGGGTTATTTTTTTTTCTCTTCGTATCGTTTTGTAAGTTTTAACGAGCCCCCCCCCCCAAATTAAGTTCTCATCGAACAGCGCCACTTTCGGGGGTATCTCGTCCTAACCTTCGTTAAACCAACCGTGGGAATACGGGACCCACAAACCATCACAAGGTAACCATCCCTTCCTTTTTATTATTATCTTATTTGTTTTTTTTCTTGCTACTTTGCCTCCTTATCTGGGTGTGTTGGTAGTTTCGTTAGCTACGTTACTATTATTATTAAATTTTGTTTATTATTATTATTTTGTATGAATTCAAATCCGTGGGATACGCCAGAAGGACCTCAAAGACGTACAGTGTGGCATAACTCGGACGTAGAACCACGTATCCAACGTAACCATCCGTGGGATCGAGTGGAAGTTAACCAAATTCACATTCGAATTGAGTATTATCTAACGCACGGGGTAACTTTCTGGTTGTTTATCACGATTTGATATTCATTGGTTGAATTTTTGTTGTAATTATTTTAACGAGCCCCCCCAAATTAGGTTCTCATCGAAAAGCGCCAGTTTCGGGGGTATCTCGTCCTATCCGTCGTTAAACTAATCGTGGGAATACTGGACCCACAAACTCTTACAAGGTATCCATTCCTTTTCGTGTTATTTATAAAAATATTTCGTGTTTTTTTATTATCTAGTTATAGTGGGTGTGGAATATCTTTAGTTGTAATTTCCTCTAATTTAAAACCTTCCGTTTGAGTTAGAGTTATTTTGAATTAAAATTTTTGTATTTTTATAAATTAATAAAGATTACCTTTTTGTCGAATTAATCGAACTTACTCCCTAACCCTACCTAATTCTAAAATGGACGTATCATTACTGCAACCCGATGAGATAGAGGTGGAGTGTCTCCTTCGCGATATCCGCTTCGACACATCAGATGCAATTCATCAACTCGAGGAAGCGGTCCGAAGTGAGCAGGCCGAGATTAAACCAACGCCCGGAAAAATGCATACAAGCGCATCGAAGAAACCGGATATTGAGATTTCAACGTGTCTCAAGAAATTGGAGGAGATTCGGGAAGAAATCACCCTTTTGGGTCCGACTACGAAGGATCCCCTATTATTGGCTCAACGTTACCATTCCCGGTTGTTGCATTTGTCCGGCCGGCTTAGTCGCGCATTCAAATCACCGAAATACGAGCAGCCCGCGCGTAAGGTACATCAAGCATGTTCCGAATTACTGACTAGTCTGCAGATGTACTTGGATGACCAGGAAAAATTGAACGTTTCCATAGAAAGCGCAAAGGGCGTACATCTCACGGTGGAAATACCTCTTCATGAGGAACAAAATGACGAGATTCAAGTTCAAAACCTCGGTAGCGAGGATGATTCCGACAACTCACAGCCGCAGGAGCGAAGATGCACTTTGGAGGATCTTATTGATCAGATTCAAACGAACCACACGGCGGTACAACAATCAAATGCACAGACCACCTTGTTGGAATCCATGCTGCACAAATTCGAATTGGTATCACAGCAGCTGGTAAAGTTGGATCAACGGCAAACCACCCTGCAGACTCAGATCACCGGAAACAACCCGTTCTCCCAAGACCTCCCGATTCAAAACGTACACGATCGAGCGCCTCCGACGTCCACCAGTTCGCCAGTATCGCCAGTATCGCCAAAATTTGTCGATCGACGTTTGTTGTCCGGTAGTGGACTAAGTTTCACGGGATCTCCATCGGGAATCAACATCGATATGTTCCTGTTCCAAGTTGACACCATCGCCTCATCCCGGGGATTATCCGAACATATTTTATTGTTAGAGCTCCACACCATTCTAAAAGACATCGCGTTGCAGTGGTACTGGACATTTCGTAAACACAACCCGCACGCTACCTGGTCAGAACTACGAAGCGGGATGATCGAGCGTTTTCAAGACCGTCGCACTAACTACGAAATCCGCAGAATGGTCAAAGCACGAAAGCAACAACCTACGGAAAGCTTCCTGGACTTCTACAACCATGTATGGACCCTCACACTACAATGTCGCACACTGTATTCCGACGAAGAGTTCATACAAATTCTCATGAACAATATGAAGCATACGCTACAATACCACCTTACAGATCGTCAGTTCAGCAGCATCAACGAACTAATCAAAAGCTGTTCTGCTTGGGAGGAGTCTTTCCGGCGGCTCAAAGCTCCGGCGGATCCTGCAATCCATCCACGACGCGTGATCAATGAGTGATCAGGCAGTCCGTATGATGATGTTGGAGCATATGACTCTTATGAGAATTATCCCTTAACTGATGTTCTGCCCGATAACTCAGTATCCGCAATTCAAACGGGGAGCAGGTATCCGTCGGCAGCGGCGAGGCGTCCGGGCGGACAAGTCCCAGCAGACAGTTCGGGATTGGTTTACAAACAACATGCCAATTATGGTAAAAATATCGTCTGCTTCAATTGTTCAGATATGGGTCACACGTTCATGGATTGTCAACTGGCTCCAGTCGGATTATTTTGCTATCGATGTGGGCTTCGAGGAACGATATCTGCGCGTTGTCGACGTTGTGCTGATGAAAGAAACGTTCAATCAAGATTGTCGGAAAACCAGAACAGTGGTTCTTGGAGGACTGGGCCACGAGAATCACCACAACCACAACCGCAACCCAGACTGATGTTACCACGGACAAATCCACTCAAACCGATTCTGGAGGATGCAGCGAGCAATACGGACGCGGAAATCCGCTCCTATTCGAATCCGACGAAGAAGTAAGCTCGTCTGCCAGTAATGATTCCTTTCCCGATCCTTCTTCCCCATCCAATCCTCTTTCCCTCCCTGTCGCTCTTAAATTTTTCTATAATGCTCCATCATTGGCAAAGTTAGATCGTTTAAAGCGTTCCAAAAAATATTGGAACCGTCGCGTCGCAATGAGAAATGATGTGATTTCCTCCGTTCTATTCTCCGAGGGTAGTGACACTCGGCCTTACGCCCAGGTCTTTATAAATAAGATACCTTTTAAGGGTCTTCTCGACAGCGGGGCGAGTGTCAGTGTTCTCGGGAGTGGATCGGAGAAACTCATGTCAAATCCCTTTGTTGAATTTCATAACTTTCCATCCACCATAACTACCGCGAGTGGTCAAGTACAACGAGTATTTGGTTACATACGAGCTAATGTCGAATTTAACGGAATTACCAAATTTATGAATTTTCACGTTGTCCCTTCCTTAGAACAACCGCTTTATTTGGGTATCGATTTTTGGAATCGTTTTGGAATTTCCCCAAAAATCTCCGCGTTAAGTAATTCGGACGAACTAGGTGAAACTACCAACACACCCAAATTTCATATTTTAACATCTGATGATCGTCGTAAATTGGATCTTATTCGCGAATCTTTCCCGAGCAGCGATATTTTAGGTTTGGGCCGCACATCCCTCATCACTCATATGATCGATGTCGGTTCCGCAAAACCAGTCAAACAACGTTTTTATTCCGTGTCCCCAGCTATTCAGAAACTCATGTATGCCGAGTTGGATAGGATGTTGTCTTTGGGGGTTATCGAGGAGTCACAAAGTTCCTGGTGTTCACCGGTCACGTTGGTGCGTAAGGCCAATGGGAAAGTTCGTCTGTGCTTGGATGCTAGAGAACTGAACAAGGCCACCGTCAAGGATGCGTATCCGCTGCCCATAATCAACGGATTGTTGGGTCGTTTGGGACACACCCGATTCATTTCGGCGATTGATTTGAAGGATGCCTTTTGGCAGATCCCACTCGACCCAGCATCCCGCGATAAAACGGCGTTTACGGTTCCTGGACGGCCCTTGTATCAGTTCAAGGTGATGCCGTTTGGCTTATGCAACGCACCACAGACGCTTTGTCGCTTGATGCACCGCGTGATCCCGTACCAACTGCACGATAAGGTCTTTGTGTACCTCGATGACCTTCTGGTCACATCCTCCACTCTGGCTGAACATTTCGATTTGCTACAACAGGTTGCTGGATATCTGAAGGACGCTGGTTTAACAATTAATTTGACCAAAAGTAAGTTTGAGTTGAAAGAAGTAGACTATTTAGGTTATATTGTGGGTGATGGCTGCCTCCGTACAAACCCAGATAAATGTAAAGCTATTCTGGAGTACCCTATTCCGAAAACGACGAAACAGATTAGACGTTTTCTGGGAATGTGCGGATGGTACCGTCGCTTCATTCCAAATTTCGCCTCCTTAGCTTCTTCTCTCACCGATCTTACTGGTAAAAACACTAAAGTATGTTGGTCGGCAGCTGCTGATTCTTCCTTTAACGCTCTCAAAACCGCCTTGTCAACTGCCCCAGTTTTAACGCATCCTGATTATACAAAACCCTTTTTTATTCAGTGTGATGCCAGTGCCGTTGGGGTCGGTAGTGTCTTGTTTCAGGTGGACGCCGAGGGGGTGGAGCGGCCCATTGAGTTTTATTCCCATAAGCTCAATGCGGCGCACCGAAACTACTCGGTGACCGAGCTGGAATGCTACGCTGCCGTCCTCAGCGTGCGAAAGTTCCGTCCCTACGTGGAAGGTTATCCATTCGTCATTTATACCGACCATTCCAGTTTGCGCTGGTTAATGAGTCAAAAAGACCTCTGCGGACGTTTGGCGAGATGGAGTCTTAAACTCCAAGCGCTGGATTTTCAGATTGGATACCGAAAAGGTTCAGTTAACGTTGTACCTGATGCGTTGTCTCGAGCTTTTCCGGATGAATCCGCTCTTTGTGAGGATGATTCCGAAAGTAAGAGCACGCCTGATCCTGGTGTTCAATTTGGAGATCCAGCCTCGTCGAGTAAAAACATCGACCCTTCCGTGAATGCTTTAATACCTTCTTCCGTCCCTATTTTACACGTTGATCAAAATTCGGTTGCGTTCCAAGATCCAGATTACGTCGATCAGATCGCGAAAGTTCGTTCAGTAAAAGATTGTTCGCACAACTACAAGATCCAGGTTGATAAACTATTAATATCCCCTTCCTTCGGTTTTAAATATACGGATACCGACCTTTCGAATTGGAAACTTGTTATTCCTAATTCCTTAACTTCAACGCTTATTGAACAGGCTCACGTACCTCCCACTTCAGCACATTTAGGCGGCAGCAAAACTCTCGAACGCCTTCAGCGTCAATTTTACTGGCCTCAAATGGCAAAGCAAGTTAAACAGTACGTTGCTAGCTGCACTAAATGTAAAATGAACAAAGCGGTTAATTTCTCTACACAACCAGCCATGGGAGCACAGGTTACGTCAACTCGCCCGTTTCAAAAACTGTATGTAGATTTTTTGGGTCCGTATCCACGTTCGAAACTCGGAAATACCTGTATCGTTATCGTTCTGGATCATTATTCGAAATTCGTAGTTGTAAAACCCTTACGCGAAGCGTCTGCCTCATTATTGTGTCGATTTCTGGAAAATGAGGTATTCCTTTTATTCTCCGTACCCGAAATTGTTACCTCCGATAATGGGAAGCAGTTCACCTCGAATCTATTTAAAGACCTGTTAGCTAAATACGGTGTAACCATTTACGTACGCCGGTGTACTCGCCCCAAAGTAACGCTTCCGAGCGTGTTAATAGAACATTAATTGCCAGTATTCGTTCATATTTGAGCGATCACGACCATAATTTGTGGGACAAAAATTTGCAGGAAATTTCGGCTGCTTTACGTAATGCCATACACGATTCGATACATTATTCCCCTCATTATGTCGTGTTCGGTCAACATATGTCGATGCACGGTTCGGATTACTCACTGCGACGATTACTCGATGAACATGATCCCGGTGAAGTCCAGGCATGGGCTAAGCCAGATCGAGTAAATCTGTTAAAAGATCGTATTATACATTATCTGCGTGTGGCATACGAGAAGGGAGCTCAGCATTACAACTTGCGTAGTACTAAGCGCTCTTTTCGAGTTGGACAATCTGTCTTTATACGATCTTTTGCGTTGAGCGATGCGACGAACAAATTCTCCGCGAAATTAGCTGGAAAATTCAAACCCGCGGTAATTTCTGGTAAAGTAGGTCAGGTGGCGTATACCGTCGAAGATTTGAATGGCAAATCCCTAGGCACTTATCATGTCAAAGACATCCGTGTTTAATCGTTTCTCTCTATCTTCATTTTCGTGTTGTTTGTTTTAGGCCCGGCTTATGAGACATCTCAGGGTGTGGGACGTTCCCACGTTTGTTACGACTGTGTGGTCTTAACAAGACATTTTTGTAAATTTGTTTCTATTCTCCACGTGGTTTCTTGCGTCCGGGTTTTTGTTGTCTGAACGTGATTTCTTGGTGGATGGATTCTTGTGTGTTTCCTTCTGTTATGTTGGCAACGGAACGAAAATGGTAGAGAAAGAGAGAACAATGCGCATCGAGTGTGTGCAAAGTAAAACGTTTTAAAAAAATGTTTTTTTCTTGTATGTCTCTCTTTTGTACCAACGAAAATTTGGTATAAAGGAGAGACAGAGAAGAGAGATGCATTTTCTTCTAGAACGTTTTACGAGCTGTGCGACGCTCGAATATTTTTTTTGTTTATCATTCGAGTTTTGATTTTTGTACAATAAAAAATTCAATTAGAGTCTAGTTTTGGATTTAAAAAAAAAAAATAAAAGTCTAGTTTAAATTTTGAATAACTCAAGTTGTGAATGTACAACGTGTGAATGTACAACGTTGATTTTTTGGAGTAGAGAGTCCCTTTTGATTTATCAGATGTATAAATAAAATTTTTATCACAATTGATAATACAAAAATATAATAGAACTTTTTATTAAATTTGTGATAGAATAAAAATATTGAAATAATAAGAAACCTCTGTTATTTTGGCGTTGAAAATAATTTTTTTTTGAGTGGAGAAGATTGGTTTATAATTGTTGGTGGTTTTGTGTGATAATAAAAAGTTTTAGATTAAAACCTTTGTTTGAAATAGTGAAGTACCGCAGAAATATTTTTCTGGGCGAGATAAACTAATCCACTAAAATCGGTGTCCCGTGTAAATTCGTGTCAGTGGTTTAAATTTTGAACGCGGAGCATAAATAATTGTTATCAATAAGTGTGCGTCGCAACTTATTATGGGTGGCCAATCACGAGGCCATTTATAAATTTTAATAAATCCGATAGTGCCGCAGTTGTAGTGGGCGGCCAATAAACAACGAGTACGACGTTTCCAACGGTACGCCGAATTTGTCAACGTTATTATTTATTAGAATCAAATATTTTCGAGCAGTTGAGGCTACTTCTTTTGCAACGGATTCGGCGGCCAGTTGAGGCCAGCCGTGATAGTTTTATTTTTTTGTATCGGGGAGAGGCCCCGCAACATACGTGGCCAACATCGGGGCACTTTTGTGTAGCACCTGTGTCGGTCGGACACAGCGGCGGCGTTGCGTAGCGGTATCGGTGAAGCGGGGAGCGGCATAACCAAGCCGCAACGACACGGGTGGCCAGCCGGCCATTTGTGTGTTTTGGGTTATCGGTGGTCTGCCGCACCGTTCGACCGCACAAGGTCAGCAGTATTAACGGTAGCCAACCGGCTGTTGATTTTTATTTTTATTTGATATCGGGGAGAGGCCCGCAACGCTGTAGCCAACCGGTTACTCGATTAGTATTTCATTTTGGTAACGGTATAGCCAAGCCGCAACGGTCCGGGTGGGGCAAGGTCACCTGTGGCATGACGGCCGCGTAAGGCCGCACCAGTAATTTGTTTTTAAAAAAATAAGGTACAATTTTTTATTTTTTTTATTTTAATTTTTTTTAGATTTTAATTTTTTTATATATTTTTTATTATATTCATTTATATATACATATATAATTTTCAAAAGTTTTGTGATCGGGCGCCGCACAGCGGGTGCGCGCTCGATGCGCATTGCTGATCTCTCTCTCTCTCGTTCCCTCCCTTTCTTTTCTTTTCGGGAAGTTGTTTCCTTTTGTGTCGTTTATTTTGAAATATACAAAATGAATTACTAAATTTTTTTTCGGTTGTGTATGATGGGAGCGGAGACTCCCTCTGTGTCGGTGCAGTATTGAATGCGGTCTCTTGGTGCCCGCATCCAGTTTCGTAACCAAGGCTCGACCTTGTTTGAGTTCGAATGGATGCGCGCACCAAGGCACCTCTCTCTCTCTTATGATTATTTCGTTGTTCGTTCCTCAGGTTCCGGCCGACGAATTTCGGCGGAACTCCGGGTATATTTTATTATTATTTGCGCTTTATTTTTTTTAAATTATCTGTATGATCACGGTGTAAGCCAGGAGCCATGCATGCCTCAAACCCCACGACCCTTCGCACTTCTCCCTGAGAACGTAGCCGGCAAAACATCACCGTGGAGGCCTCTGCATGCGCTTAGTGACTATCTGCAGGTTGGCAGTTGCCAGCCTGTAACACAGCTCCAAACAGTGCTCTAAATCATCGAAATGTTGCTGTTTTGAAGCCAGTGTGAGTATGCGCGGCCCCCACTTCGAACAGAGCTTTCTCATAAAATAAAGTTTATGCAAAAAAGTGTATACACTGCCTTTTGATATCTCTAAGGTCGGTTTTAGCTACCTCACTTTAACTTTACGGTTTTTTCAAAAAAAAAATGTGAATTTTTTATCTTTCCTGGAATAACTGCCGAATTTAGGAGACCTGATTAAATGCGCCATCTATGTGCCAGGCTCGGGACTTATTGATCAACAGATCATATGCGGTGTATTTTCAAGTCGCATCGCTAACGTAGAAGCTAGTTAACAGTGTGCTTTGCATATATAACTGTGTCAATATATTTGTATTTCATCCATTCAACCCATTGGTATTTACTAATCTTGCAAGTAGGATTGTCTATTTGATTTAAACTCAGTGGTAAACCACAATCCTTTGTACTCTTAGAAATTAGGATGAACAATGTATACTCTCCTCAATGCATCAAAAATGCTGAACATTCTCGGAAATAAAAGGTATCTATAAATCAATCAAAATTAAAACACACATTCTAAAGGGGTGTCGCCCTCTTTACTAGAGTAACTATAAATAACACATGAATTGTTGTTCGGCGTTTTATGAGTCTCATTCTTTTTCGATTTTCTAAATTTAATATATTTTAGAAATGCAAATCAGGCCTGAACGGTTTAAAATGATTGAGAGAAAGTTGTGGTAGCGAAACATGGAGAACGTAATGTAAAAGATTCATATCGAGTTCCGAGTAATCATATGATCATTATATTATATTCGTAATGCAAATTCCTCTGATGTTATACACCAAAGGAAGGGTGCTTCGTGGAGGATGACGCTTTCACTGGCTTGGTCATGCTCTATAAACTTGTACGGAATTTTAATTTTAAAAACCTATTCAAAGTGGATAACTTCGACAAAGCTAATTATCATTATTCCTCGGCGACTTCGACTGTGAGAACATGAAAATGTCTCTACACATAATACACCCGCTTATTTATAGTATTATAAAGCATTGGACTAAGTACAAAATCCAAAGGAACCTCCTTAACTTGGTTATACAAAGTTAATGAAATCCTCATAAAAATTACGAAAAATGCAAAAATACAAAAATAAGTGTGTCCGTCTTTCTAGATCTCTGTACGTTTAGATATGTAGATACCTCAAGACCAGGTTATGTGATACGAATTTTTTTTCGCCAATGCTTTGGTTTTATTTTGAAGAATTGAAAACTTTTTTTGATCTCTACTTCAAAGGTAATTGTAATAAACTTGCCATTTATTTAAATTAAAATTCAATCAGCATAGAACCATCTATTGCGCACTTCGTATTCAAACAATACCTTAATCATAAATATTAACCTTTTGTTTAAATTATATACCTACATTATTTAAAGGCAGCACTTACGAATTACATAAATTGACTTGCTTTTGTTTGCAAACCCCAAGGCTTGACAGAGAAATCGAGAAATCGACCCTCCCATTCAGAAAACCATTTTTATTCCCAAGAATCTGAAAATTTGCGAACCCCAAATTATAAAATTTAAAATTTTATATAAAATTTAAATAAAGTCGTTTTGGTAAGGGTGCAGTCCCAAGTCTTGATGCAAAATTCGCAAAGTTGAAGTCGCAGAAAGACCAAGTTTTTGTGAATGACGAGAAATTGTCAGTCTCGGCAGCAATGTTTTCAGCAGATCTTGCATTTCGGTGACGTACATGTGTTGGCTGATTATTTATCGAACAGGTTGACTCGAATTTGAACCACGAAACGCCGAATAGTCGACTCGGCAAGACCGTTGTGGCGATTAGTGATTTCTAAAATAAAATTCGATGGATGATTTGCACACGTTGCTCAACGCTATAATCTTTCATGGTAATTTGCTATACACTACTGAATAATTCACAACCAATTTTACTTATGTTTCTTTATGCTTAATCTAAATACCGTTCTCATTGAAAGAATCTTAACTTTTTAATATTTTGAATTATAAGGTCCAAACTTTTCTAAACACTTGATTTAAAATAGTGAAACCTCTTTCAAACAAATTCTTCACATTTAAACTCATAAACCCCCTAAATGTTCAATAATCCGAGGCCTCAGGAATGACATTTTGGGTCAATTTCTCCTTTTTAAGATATCGCAAGCTTATATTTACAGTTTGTACTTACATTCTGTTAACGGCGTAATCTTCCAAAATTATTTTTTTTTAAACTCAATAAGTTCAACGGCCGGAATGTGACCGTTGATATATTAAGTATGTCATTTTAATGTCTGTTTGAAATGTGAATGAATTTCTTACAAATTTTTGAAATAAATTTTTATTACTTTCCGACTTTACTAAAACTACATTTTCTTTTTATATTTTCAGGGTTCTGCAGTCGAGACGGAACGGTGTGGCGGCCCTGTATCCGGAACATGGGAATGTCTTTATGGAGCAGGCAGTGGAAATATACCAGCGGATCGTCCCGAAGTAATCGCCGAAATTGGACCTGGATGCCGCTGTGGCTGCATTGTACATTTAGGCTTAGCAAAGCCACGACGTTTAATCGCAGCCTCATCAAAATCCTGTCCTGGTCGAACATTTTGGCTCATTCAAGCGGACGATGATAATCGAGTACGACTAAAATTCGATTTTTTTCATTTACCGTGCACAACACAATGGTTAAAAATAAAAGATGGCGATTCGTTAACATCGGAACTAATCGGATATTTTGTTGGTGGCAATGTTGAAACAGATACGAAACTTGAATCGATCGTATCGACCGGTTCACAATTACTAGTTGAATTTTTTTCCGATGAACTTCAGTTAACCGGACAATCGTGCGGTGGTGGCTTTTTAGCACATGCACAACAGCTTCGTATGTTATAAGAACAAATTATAATGTGCATCAAAACTGTATATTAACTTTGATTTATATTCACAGAAGGATTTCATAATTTAACAATGCTGCATCCAAACACAAAAGCGGTAATACAATCGGGCGTACAAATAGCACCTGTTAATATGAAATTAACGATGGCTCATATATTTGTGATACTTTTTATTAGTATTATGATCGTTATTAGTCTGTTGTTAGGTAAGTTCGGTAATATATTTTTTGGTACATAACCGATTTTTGGAAAATTTTAAATTTGCTGATTACAACAGAATTGGATTAAACGGTATATAAATATATATAGAACTTCACCCCTTTTCAAAATTTTATTAAATTTTCATCCGGCTTTTCTACACAAATTACCCAGGTGAAACCTAACCGAACGCGATTTTTCTCGGCTTTTTTGCCCAAATATTTGAACCCGAGTGTATTTGCTGCAATATAAAATAATGTAATAAAAATTCTATTAGTCCCTGTTATTGATTGCCACCCCAAAATATAAAATTTTTTTTAAAATAGCGGCAGGTATAAGGTTCGATTAAATACCTGTTCAACATTTGACTTCAATTTTTGGGAAACAAAATTATATATCTTCATTTCACCTTTTGCCTTGTAGACGAGTGTACATTGTATACCTTTCTGTATATACGAACATTTTAAGTCAATCAAAACACAAAAAAAACGTTTTTCTTTCGAATCAAGCCATTGTTACCTCTATATGTAAACGTGAAAAGTGAACAACTTTAAAATACAAAATGTGAGAGAATAAAAGGGAAAAACGAGAAAATTCGATCTGTGTTTTTCTACATGAAAAATTTGATATAGAAATATTTTCAGTAAATTAATTTTATTATATTCCCGTTTTTTGCCTTTTGTTTTCTTTCATGTTTATTATTATTATTATTATTATTCTATTTTTGTGCTGCTAAATTTTATTTTTCTATGGTTTTCCACTGGAACTTTCCCGAAACTTCAACTTTTTCTTTGATTAAAGCTATATAAGAGAGCAATGCTGAAACAATAGAAGTTAACTTTGTTTATAGGAAAAAATAATTCCGAAGTATCAAGCATCCTTGTACTTGATGAACATTTCATTATTTACCGACTGTATAATATAGTTACTGCACTACCTGGCTTGGCTTACAATTATACCTACCATAGTAACCAAATATATAATTTAATTCTACAACTGCGATCTGTAAGATTCGTTGGTTCAATATGAACCAATTCTTCTTGATTCATTTTTAACCTGTCAACATCACAATCGATTGCAGGTTTTGATGACACTAGCACTGGTTCGGTTTGTTCTTCTCTGTTGAGCTTTAATTTTCTTTCTTTAAATTTACAGTATGACTCTAATCTGTAATTTTGTTCAAAAACGATTGCGTTGAGTCTTGGTTCCTTTCTTTAAATTTTTTTCTCAGCTCAAACGATTTTGACGAATATTGCCCAAGGAGGTTTTTCGAGAACCAGGAATCAATTGTGACGTATCCTGATTTCTGAAAAAATCGTATAGAAGGTCATCCGGTGGGAAGGGGGGTGGGGGCGTTGGCCGGTCCCCGTCCTTTAATTTTTTTTTTTTGTTCGACTGATGATATTGATACAAATTGGTGACGGGCGTTTTCATTTGCTGGAGGAGCGTTTTCGCGTATTAAAAGCCGATTGAGATGGGATTTGATTTCGAGAAAATTCATTTGGAGTCTGGAGAGAATCCATTATTAATTTGTTTAAGTACACACGACCTTGTTAAGAATTGGCGAAGGTGCGATTTAAAATGCCAGCACTCGATTTTGATTGGTTCTTTCGGTGGGGCCCGGAAACTCTTTGATAAATCATTTAGGAGCATTTCGGATGGGTTGCCATGTTGCACAATAATTTTTTTTTTTTTTTTTTAATTATTTTTATTTATTGAATCTTTCAAAACATGAAAATAACAATAAGTTTTCAAATCTTAAAAACTAAGTTAATTATGTAAATCTGCGGGAGCAGAATCTACTTTTGTTCAATAAGTAAACTTAATAATTTATTAATTTATGCTATTACAGCCATCGTTTTCTTCTTTAATCGCGAAGACGTAGGTATATCTTGTAGGTTTCGCGCCAGCAAATTCGGATGAGATACCAGTTTCCCTGCATAGCTGATCCGCATCTTTTTCAATTCATCTTTGACAGTTAGGATGCTAAGGTCCTTATGTATATTTTTGTTTTTTACGAACCAGGGTGCTCCTGTAATCATTCTCAGAATTTTTGACTGTGTTCGTTGGACAATGTCGATATTCGAATTTGAGGTTGATTGCCATAATTGACAACCATACGACCAAATTTTTTTAATCATTGTATTATACAGAAGAAGTTTGTATTCTAGGTCAATAGTTGAATATTTCCCCATCAACCAATGCATTTTATCAATTCTTAGTTTGATATGGTCTCGTTTCATTTCAATATGTTTTCGCCAAGTTAACCGTCGATCAAGATGGACGCCTAGATATTTTGCTCCATTTGATTGAGGTATTGGTATTCCGTTCATTATGACAGGCGGGCAAGTAAGCTTATTTAAAGTGAATGTTACGTGGGTCGATTTCTCTTCATTGACCTTTATCTTCCATTTCTTTAGCCATATTTCGATATCATAAATATGTTTTTGCAGAATTTCGGACGCCGTTTTTGGATTTTTATGGCTATATACAATTGCCGTATCATCTGCGAAAGTAGACGTCAGAATTTGCGAAGACGTTGGTAGATCTGAAGTGAAAATTAAATATAACGTTGGGCCAAGCACACTACCTTGAGGTACTCCAGCCAGAATGTTTTTCTCGTTCGATTTAGAGGTGTTGTATTTGACATAATATCTGCGATTTGACAAATACGACTTCATAAGTTGGTAAATTTCTGGCAATTTAAGCTTTATTTTATGAAGCAGACCCTCGTGCCAAACTTTATCGAATGCTTGGGCAACATCCAAGAATACGGCGGAGCAGTATTTTTTATCTTCGTATGCTGACCTTATTTCAGTAGCTACTCGGTGAACTTGCTCAATGGTTCCATGCTCGGCTCTGAAACCAAATTGATGACTAGGGATGATATTTCGTAGTTCCGGTTTAATATTTTCGATAACAGTTTTTTCGAATACTTTCGAGACGATTGGTAGTAGGCTTATTGGTCTATATGAAGAGACTTTGGTAGGATCCTTGCCAGGCTTCGGGATCATTTTTATAGTTGATAATTTCCAGCACTCAGGTATATATCCTGATTCGTAAATTGAATTGAATATTTGAGCCAATCGTCCAAAGGCACACTCAGGCAGTTGTTTAAGCATTTCACCTGTAATATGATCATACCCAGGGGCTTTCTTTAATTGAATTTGATGTGCAATAATAAACTTTACCAGTGGTTTCTTTATCTTAAATTTCCTCACAGTTCTGATTGCTATATTTTCTGTTTGAACCACCGATAATCCAAGGTTTGGAGTGAATACACTTTCAAGATGATCAGCAAAGGCTTTAGCTTTTTCTTCATCACTTCTAGCCCATTCACCGTTTGAAAGACGAATTGGCGGATTTGGTTGCTGAGGCCGTTTAAGATATTTAGTGGCCTTCCATAATGAATAGTTTGTGTCCGAATGGGGAGATAATTCTTTAAGATGATTTTGCATATAATCCATCTTGTTTTTTTGTAGTAGACTTTGTAGTTTTCTTTTTGCCTGATTAAAGTTATGTTTAGCATCTGGTGATCGATTAATTTGCCAGATACGCCTTAAGCGACGTTTCTCTGTTAACATTTTTTCTATTTCAGCGGATGTTATGGTGTGTGTTGTATGTTTGCTCTTCGATTCAGGCGAGGCCGAAATAGCTGCGTTGATTAGTAGATCATTAAAGTTTTCCATAGCAATGTTTATATCGTTCGTCGTCTGCAGTTTAGACGTTAGGTCGATATGTGAACTGATGTACATCTTGAATTTCAACCAGTTAGTGAAGGTGTTTGTTAGATAATTATTTGAAGAACATGGCTTTTGGTCGGCCCAATAATGTAGTAAGACCGGAGAGTGGTCAGAAGATAATTCTAAAAGTGGTTTAGCTTGGATTATTTCTCGGTTTATTTTACTTGTGACTGCAAAATCTAGGACGTCAGGAATTTTTCGAGGATCAGTAGGCCAATAAGTTGGATGGCCACACGACGCAACATCGTAGTGGTTTTCTTGAATAACATTCATTAATTGACGTCCCCTTGGAGTAGTCAATCTTGAACCCCAGTAGGTATGTTTGGCATTAAAATCGCCGGCGACCATAAAACGTTGACCCAGGGTTGCAAAAAACCGTTTGTAGATATCTGCCGAAACGTTATTATTTGGAGGGCAATATATTGAAGCGATGACTAAGCTTTCTTTGTCGAGGTCAACACACACGGAGGTTGCTTGAATTTCCTCAGTGCTATATTCATTTAGAACATAATGGCAAATTCGCTTTTTTATAATTATAGCAGTTCCTCCTCGACTTCTGCCCAAGGGATGTTTTGTATCATAAACTTCGTAACCATTAATTCTGAAATTGTGTTTATCCGATAAGTGGGTTTCAGAAACTAACATAAGATCAATTTCGTGTTTAGCTAGGAAATGTTCTAATTCAAGTTTGTGTTGGCTTATACCGTTTGCGTTCCAGTGGCATATCTTCAGATAGTTTATCGGAGACATTCTAGTTTCTGGATCATAGTGGTTTGATTTTGTAGCATTGCTTGTAGCATATTTTGCATTGTTGTCATTAATTGCATCATCATTTGCATGCAGTTATTCAAGGTAGGTTCAACATTTGAGAATTCACCTTGAAGAACGCTTGCGTATGTTGGTTTGCTGGTTGGTGTTCTGTGCAAACGAGAGTCATTTGCCGTATGCGGAGGTATATTATTCTGCGCATCTGCTGTAGTTTTATACTGCCTCCTGGGACGTGACAATTGACTAATATTTATGTAGACTGGGCATCCTCGGTAGTTTGCAGTGTGGTTTCCGCCGCAATTGCTGCATTTCCTTTCAGTTGAAGAGTTCTTTGGTTTTGGGCAACTTTTGGTTTTGTGTAGTTCGCCGCATACGACGCACACTGATATCAACTTGCAATATGTCCTTGAGTGACCGTATTCTTGACAGTTTAAACACTGTATTGGTCCGGACCTTTTCTTTGGTTCTTCAACAATTATACGTCTGTGTATGAGGTATTTTAGTTTATATATTGGATGGACTTCTCCCTTTTTCAAAATGCTTTCGGATGGATCCAGTTCAACTTTGACCATTTTGGTTGCTTCAAGCGGTTCATGATTCTATATACGTTCTGTATCTTAAATCCATCTTCAACAAGCGCGCCTGGATTTCGGTTGTTTCAACTTGAACATCGATGCCTTTAATAACGACTGAGAGACCCTTTGAAGACTTCAGTCGGTATGTATAATAATTTCTGTTGTGAGCATCGTAAAAATTAATGACCTCTCTATAGTCGTTGACCTCATGTGTTTGAATTTTTACTTCGTGTATATTGCCTCGAAGTAAATTTGTCACGTGAAATGTTTTTCCATTTGTTAACACGCTTGATTTGAGTTCTTGCACTACCTTGTGTGTATCGATTTCGCGTAAGTAGATTGGAGGTGGCTTGTAGTTTCGATTTACCTGTTCTTGAGTATTTGCATTTACAGTTTGCCGCTCTTCCGCATCCTTTTCGATGAACGTTTCAAATCGGTTGTTTAGCGGTAGTTTGAATTTTTCGACGTTCGATTTCTTACTTATCAGTAGTTTATCTGCTTTTGGACTATCCCTTTTCCGTTTTACTGTAATATAGCGATCGATGCCAGTTTGTGTCAATTGGACATTGCGTTTAGTGCTCTCTTTAAGGCTTGTATCGCTACTGTGTATTTCTGGGAGTTTATTTATCGGGTCGTCTACCACTTTTGGTTCCATATTCAACATTGAAGTTGAAAATGTTCGTTTAACAGAACTTGCGGTAGAAGGTTTTATAGGTAATCTTGTCTCCATACCTCTTTTCAAGAAAGGATTGTTCAATTCCATAAAGGTCATTTTACTTCCGTCAGCCGTACTGGATGAACCACCCGCCAGACTGACAACTTCAGTGGTATTGCTTGTAGCTGCAACTACATCATATTAGTAACCAAGCTTGGAATCACTACATCATTGCGGTCGCTAGATCTCGACGACTGGGAGCTCGCTTGCTCACTCCCGAGAGTCGCCGGTACTGGGCATCCGATTCCCTGCACCGTATCTTTGTTTTGGTTGGTTAACTCCATTGAATATATAGATTCTGGGTTCCTTCCCTTAGCATTTTATACCTACTGCCAGGTTTTTACAGCCGCCCCTAACATGGAGCACAGACACTGGAAAAAGCCGCCCCTAACATGGAGAACAGACGCTTCAAGATTTGCCATGGGTATTTCCCCCTCAAGGCAAGTAGCTTGGGTTTTACCGCGCCCGTACCCGCGGGGTTATACTTTTAGCGTTACCCAGGGTGCAGCGCGAGGAGCTTGTATAACCAGCGCACCCCTGGTGCACAATAATGAGTGATGTTATGCCATGTTGCGTTATGTTGCATCTTCTTGCTTGATGTTGCATCATGTTGCGGTATGTTGCGTCATGTTGTGGGATGATGAACTATGTTGTGGTATGGTGAATCATATTGCACAATGTTGCATGATTTTACTTGAAATACATCTTGTTGAAAAATATTGAATGATGTTCCACTTGAACGATTTTGATAAAATTTGGCGGGACAGGGCTTTCGAATGCAAAGTAACCATTGGAAAAAGTTCTGATTTCTGCACCTAGTTGCGTGATGTTGCACAAAGTTAAGTTATTGTACCGTGTGTGGTGCACAACATAGCGTAGTGTTGCATTTTGTCCAGGGATATTGTTTTATATTCCACTACATCATGTAGCAAAATGTTGCATGATGTTATAGAATGTTGCTATGTCTACCTTGTTGCACAAAGTTTCGCGAATTTGTAGCATGCTGCGTGATGTTGAATCTTAGGATTCGAGCCAAACAACTTTCAGAAAAATGGGTGAGAAGGGTGCAAAGAATCGATTGCAATGAGTTCTAAATTTTATAAACCGTCTATGGGGGTTTCTTAAATAGGATCGGGTTCCTATTTTTAAAACAATCGCCTCGCACGAGTTTGATAAAAAATTGAGAAAGGGAGAAATGATAATATAAATCAAGATTTATTTAATTGCTTAAGAAACGTCTTAATTCTACTAAAATTTTAATTTTTTGAAAACAATTCGGAACCTAGTTTTATCTTAACAAAAGAAAAGTCAAAACACAAAATATTTCAACGTTGTTGTATTTTGAAGCGAATGGTAAAAACATATATTTATTTTTCGCATTAATATGTTAGATTAGATAGATTAGATAGTTTAGATAGATTAGATAGATTAGATAGATTAGATAGATTAGATAGATTAGATAGATTAGATAGATTAGATAGATTAGATAGATTAGATAGATTAGATAGATTAGATAGATTAGATAGATTACATAGATTACATAGATTACATAGATTACATAGATTACATAGATTACATAGATTACATAGATTACATAGATTACATAGATTAGATAGATTACATAGATTAGATAGATTAGATAGATTAGATAGATTAGATAGATTAGATAGATTAGATAGATTAGATAGATTACATAGATTACATAGATTAGATAGATTAGATAGATTACATAGATTAGATAGATTAGATAGATTAGATAGATTAGATAGATTAGATAGATTAGATAGATTAGATAGATTAGATAGATTAGATAGATTAGATAGATTAGATCGATTAGATCGATTAGATAGATTACATAGATTACATAGATTACATAGATTACATAGATTAGATAGATTACATAGATTAGATAGATTAGATAGATTAGATAGATTAGATAGATTAGATAGATTAGATAGATTAGATAGATTAGATAGATTAGATAGATTAGATAGATTAGATAGATTAGATAGATTAGATAGATTAGATAGATTAGATAGATTAGATAGATTAGATAGATTAGATAGATTAGATAGATTAGATAGATTAGATAGATTAGATAGATTAGATAGATTAGATAGATTAGATAGATTAGATAGATTAGATAGATTAGATAGATTAGATAGATTAGATAGATTAGATAGATTAGATAGATTAGATAGATTAGATAGATTAGATAGATTAGATAGATTAGATAGATTAGATAGATTAGATAGATTAGATAGATTAGATAGATTAGATAGATTAGATCGATTAGATCGATTAGATAGATTACATAGATTACATAGATTACATAGATTACATAGATTAGATAGATTACATAGATTAGATAGATTACATAGATTAGATAGATTAGATAGATTAGATAGATTAGATAGATTAGATAGATTAGATAGATTAGATAGATTAGATAGATTAGATAGATTAGATAGATTAGATAGATTAGATAGATTAGATAGATTAGATAGATTAGATAGATTAGATAGATTAGATAGATTAGATAGATTAGATAGATTAGATAGATTAGATAGATTAGATAGATTAGATAGATTAGATAGATTAGATAGATTAGATAGATTAGATAGATTAGATAGATTAGATAGATTAGATAGATTAGATAGATTAGATAGATTAGATAGATTAGATAGATTAGATAGATTAGATAGATTAGAAAGAAATATATTTATTAATACTTTAGTTCATAATTCCTCTGCTCTGACAAAATATTTTTTATTATATTGAGAATACAAATTAATTCGGTCCGTTTCCAAAAAAGGCTCTGACTATAATAAATTTTGTATAGTGACAGCTGATTTCCATTGTTTCAGACAGATTACATCTGCGGTTAACATTCAGTTTGTATTGCTTTGAGTTTCATACAAAACATGCTTTTTTACGGAATGTGTCAGATTTTGTGATAACTAAACAGCATTTGCGAGACGTATTAATTTTTTGTTTGAATTGGAAAAAACAGGTGCGGCTGAAGCACATTGAATGCTTGTGAAAGTTTACGGTGACAATGCTCCAAATAATAAATCATGTATAAAATGGTTTCGAAGCTTCAAAAATTATGATTTCAGTGTTGAAGATAAGGCTCGCTTGGGACCCAACAAACGGTTTTCAACTATCTGTTTAATGGGCCAAGCAAGGCAATTGGGTCCCTTATGAATTGAAACCAAGAGACGTGGAAAAGCGATTTCTTTCTTGCGAGCAGCTGCTTCAAAGGCAAACAAGAAAGGGTTTTTTCTACATTGGATAATGACTGGTGACGAGAAGTGGATCTTGTACGATAAACCCAAGAGGAACAAATACTACGCTTTACCCGGCCAATCGTAGCTATTGGCCTCAACATCAACACTAAAAACGAAAATTCATAATGCGAAGGTTACGATGTGTATTGTGGGACCAAAGAGGCGTTGTGTACTATGAGCTGCTACAACCTGGATTACACTACAGACGAGCGTTATAGTCTGCAAATAATTCGTTTGAGGCGTGCATTACGAGAAAAACGACCGGAATATGGGGAAAGGCATGATAAAGTTATTCTTTTGCATGATAATGCTCGGCCTCAGGTTGCAAAAGTCGTAAAAAATATTTTGTTGTTTTATTTTTTATTATTTGGAAACGCTCAAGTGGGATATTTTAGCGCACTCGCTGTATTCTCCGGACATTGTTCCTTCTGATTACTGGTTATTCCGACGGATGCAACACGATGTGGCACGTCACCGATTCACTTCTTTCGAAGAAATTAATTGGTTTCAAACTTAGGTCGCCTTAAAAGACGAAACGTTTTTCCGAGATGAGATTCAAAAATTATCTGAGAGGTGGGAAAAAGTCGTAAGCAGCGATGGACAATATTTTAATTAAACTGTTCATTCATTTTATTTTAAAATAATAGCAATTTTAAAATTAATAAAACGGACCGAATTAATTTGTACTCCAAATATGGAATAATTCCGCATGGAATTTTGCGATACATATTTCTAGCTTTTTTTCCGAATTGTCCATTTTCGGACCAAAAATCAAATTACCTTGAGAGATTTCGGCCTGTAATTAATTATTTTCTAATGCTACAAGCGCCGCCCCGGTGGCAAAGTGGTCAGCATGCTTGCTCCAGCGAACGGAGGTCCCGGGTTCGATTCCCGGTGGTGACAAGGAAAAAATTTCACGGCTGGTTTAGGATCAATGAATTAATCACTCATTATCCGAAATGAAAATACGATTATGAAACCTTATTTGAGGCGGCCAAATCCCTGTATGGGATATATAGTGCCAGAGAGAGAGAGAGAGAGCTACAAGCGCAATAAGCTAAGAGCACGCGCCTCCTTACAAGATTTTCTTAACTCTTTCAGATGGATGCTCGTAGAATCTGGTATTTAAAATTAAAAAAGCATAACATTAATAATTTAGCAAAATCTAATTCATTTATTTTAAATACAAAACCTTACAAATTCCAATAAAACCACAACTTAATAATAATCTACCTCGCACTTGTTTTGCTCCTCTGTCAAACTATTAAGCTCATAAAATAAATCAAACAGAACACCATTTTTCATCACTTCAAGCTTAACTGTCACATCGTTTACTGGTTTACAAACTATCCGCATATTTGACCAATCGAAATTATTTTTAATTTTACTAACAATTGGAATTATATGAACTGGAATTTCTAGCTCAGTCTCGTGACCCAAACTATTAAAGTTTTCTAGTTTACGATGGTAATATTGCAGAAACAAATCAAAGAAAAATGATTCGTCGATCTGGTGTTCACCCAAAATCGCAAGCCGACATTGAAATAATGACGTTTTTGTACAAATGTCTACCAAATTTTGATTATTCAATTGGCAATTGTAAAATTGAACGAGACAGTCGCTAGACTGAATGCATTGCAGTAAATTTACTAACCGTGGTGAAAATACTCGGTTATCAGAAAATATGAGGCAGTTTACGTGAATTTTAGTATTTGCCGGAATCCAATCGGTTCCTTCTTCAAATTCGCAATCACTAAACAGAATAACGGAATTTTTTGTAAACGTTTGCATAATTTCAAGTACCGCTTGAATTTCAAAGGTTACATGGGTAAATGTTACTGTTAGATCTTGTAAATTTTTGGCAATGATGCAACTTTCCGATACAATATGGCAATCGTAAATATTTATCAAAGACTTTTCTCGGAATTGTGCTAAAATGGATAAAAATATTGTTGTAGTAAATTCGCTGTTATTTAAATCAATCCTTGATACCTTTAATCGCTCGTTACTGGTTAATGTGCCACGGCTCTCCAAGTCCACGATTTTACAATCAGTGAGATAAACTTGAGATGTTTCAGAAAATCTCTCCAAAAGTTTTAATAAAGTGGTGGTATCAAAAGTCATATTTTCGAATAAAGTTTCAGATACTTCTACACAAATATTCCAAACCCACAAATAGAAAAATTTTTCTGTTCTCCCGATAGCACAGTTGTTAAACTGCACAGTCGTACTTTTATCAAATTTTTCTAGAATTCCAATAAAATCGAGAAATTCGAAATTCATGTCTTTAAATTTAATAAACGATAAATGCCCAATCCTTCTTCCATCCAAAATTTCGTTGATTCCATGCACATGGCATGCTTCAAACAATACTCGAGAATCTTGATGAAGATGTTCTAACACTTTATAAAGAGAACCAATTTCAAATTGTGTATTTTGAAAATGTAGATCTAAAGGTTCCCGCTTACTACCGGCCCTTACAGATTTTGTTGAATACAAATGACAATTTTCGAAATTAATTCTAGACTGATGTGGGAGTAGATTTAAAATCGCAAACAGTCCAGCCACTTCATATTTCATTTTGCCGAATAGAATAGTTGAAATTTGAATATTCATATCGAAATTTGGCGCAACGGTCGGGATTATCTCGCACTCTAAAAGAAACACAGTGCAATGTTTTTGGAACCGACGTAAAATTATCAGTAAATGGTTTATTGTAAAACTCATGCGGTCATGCCAATGAATACTGCAGTTGTTACTTCGGTATGCTTAACGATAGGTGAATTATCAACAGGCTGTAGAATATTGCAGTTATCAAAACAAATCTCCGTACGTTTAGCGCATTTATACAATAATTCTAACAACGTGGTTTCTTCTAAAAGACTTGCAAGGAATGTAATTGTTGCCGGGTTTAAACAAAAGTCAAAACGTTTTTTACTTGAACCGGTTAACACACACTTTGTAAAAATTAAATTTGTGTTCGTTCTAAATCTTTTTAGAATTTCGAACAACATTTCAATATTGTACTCCATTTTATTGAATTTAACAAGCGATACCGATATATTTGTAAGACCTTCCTCAAAATTAGCCAACAAGTAGTGGCATTCTTCAATAATTATTTCGGATCCGCAAGCTAACCATTCAAAAATAGTAAATTGTGTATTCATATCCAAATTACATTCCATCAGTTTAACCATTCTTATTGGTATGGGTTTTGTTAGACCGTTTAATAATTGTTTTGGTTCAATGTCACACGCACGTAAAATAATTTGAGATTGTGGCGAACATTTATTTAGTATCTCGAATACCTGATTTATATCTAATATCATTCTATCGAATTCTATATTGTAAAATATTTTGAAAATGTTTACTAACCTCAATGACGGCACTAAATTAAAATCAATCGCAATGAAATATAAAAAGGCTTTATACGGGTTATGGGTTTGAAACATCTTAATGATCTTCAAAAACAGAGAAGTAAACAACTCCGAAGAACAGTCCATTTCGGCTCCAATGGTTACATGAAGGTTTTCGTTCGGATTATAACCCGCCATAAAATTTTCCCATATACCATCGTGTAACCAATTGAAACGATCGGCTCGCGATTCTTCCCACTGACGATTTTCTAGTGTTATCGAAACCGATAACCCCGGAGCACCATTCTTATTTACCAGCTGTGTGCAAGCATGACTACTATAGTTAATTTAAATTTTATACATTTCGGATAGTAACTTTGCCTCATTATTAATCAAATATAGTGGCGTCTTTATCATTGTAAACCGGTCATGATATTTACAAACGAAATGGCATAACGTACTTGACTGATTGATGAGTCCTGGATCAAATTTGTCAGGATATACATTTCCGTACAGCATATTTAATCGTTTGCGCAGATGCTGCTGAATATCCATGTCTAATGTGCCATCATATTGTGAAACACGATGGTCTTTTATCGCAATCTCTAACGCAAACACATCATTTACACTCAAATAATGTAAAAATTTACCATGAAATGCTGTTAAATGTTTGTCTGCATCGCATACGGCGGCTGGGAAGCTTTGTGCAACGCAAAAACATTTGTTATAAATGTTTATCTCTACGTGATTTAAATTCCTTCTTGATTTCGGGTTTGAATCCATCAATTGCGCACTCTGGTAAGAATTGCATAATATACAAATCATTCTCACCAAACCACGTAACTTTTACGTGACGTATTTCAGTTAAATATTTATCGGCAATTGTGTTTAGTTTTTCCCGGATCAAAAGCTACAATAAAATAAAATGGTACATGCTAGTTAGAAAATGTTAATACATTAACGAATTTTTTAAATTTACTAAATTTGATTTACTGGTGGTAAAGTAAGTTGTGTCACTGATCCATGGCATTTTATACTGGGCTAATTCCATTTGAAGGCGCATCAGCTTGGATACACTAATGCATTTCGATGTTTCACTAAAAATTTCGACATACTGAACATCAATAAAATCACAGTGATATAATCGATCGTAAATTGTCACAACATCAGCATAATCGTCATCCAAAATCTACGGATTAGAAGCGTCACTGATTAGTTTTTACTTGCACGAACACTTAGTCTACGCAATAAGACTCACTTTCTTTATCCAATTCGAAATATCTTTATGAACATAATATTGTATCAACTTTTTTTGTTTATTAGCGATCGATTCACGTTGCTGGTCCATTTTAACTTTCTTGACCATTTCATTGTGCTCTCTACAGAAGACTAAATATACTTATTGTTTTGTTTTTATTTACATCCTACGAAAAGCGTAAGATATTATAGTGATTGCGCGGCCAAAATTAACACAAAATAAAAAATGATGAGACAATAAAAGAGATTTTTGAATAAATTTGTTGCTCAACCGGTTCTCACAATATTTATAAATCAATTTGCATTCGGTGGTTTCCAGAGAAAAACCAAGTAATTAATATTATAAAACATTGAGGATCCCTCGTTTAATACGGTTGATATGTTTTAAAAACATTCCTCGTCAATCGATACCAACCATATTATGCAAGTCTAATTTAATATTTATGACGTAATTAATAGAATGCCGTTGCACTGGTGAAACCCAAAGAACTATCATTTTTTATAATAGTGACATTCCCGAACTTGTAAACATAATTTTTGCTTACAAAATAAATGTCATCGTCAGCTAGGGAAGTGGTACAAAACAAATAAAAAATTCCCCTACGCATTCGAATACTTAAAAAGTTTTTAATCTGTAACACCATGTCTGCCAAAATGATAAATGCGATAGCTCTTTGGTACTGTAGGATGCAGTTTATTGTTGAGGTGGGTTTTGTGAGAATGCCATCCCACACAACAAATGTCATGTCATGGATAGGTTTGAAGAATTGGAAATATACAAGAATCGTACCAACCATTTACTATTGAATGAAAAATTAAATACTCGTACCAACAGATTATATGACGACATTATACGTAGGTGCAATTCTTAATATTCAAGCGGGAATCCCCAAAAAAAAATTCGACCAATAATAGTTTTTAATTTTATTTCGTTCATTATTAAAAAAAAAGTTGACAAAGAGCAAACGCTCGAAACTGGTCCTTCAGACTCTAAATATTAATATCACATTAAATTTGAAAGTGTTTCAAAATATAGATTTTATATAATAATAAATTTTATTTTATTTATTAAAACATTTTATGTACATACAAGTTTTTTATTAAACAATTTGTAACACAAATGTGATATAAGACAACGGAAGTATAAAATATGCATTACCATTTTAACGGCACAACAAATGTTGCTTTAAAAAAAAACGTCGTCGTAGTGGCGCCGAGTCGAATACAAACTTGATTGGACACTAAAAACAGTTTACAGAGTTTTGCAGCTACATCTTGACAATCGCTCCATAATTATACATATAAGCAATAAATATTATACACCACCGTTCTATCAGATGAAATCCTATCTAATGAATATATGTATGTAGGCACGAACGAGAAATGATCAGTAAATTCTAGAGTTGAATTAAAAGTAGCAATAGCCTTACCGAACCAACATCCAATATCCCATAAGCCGGAGATGGGTGTTGCTTACACAAAAAATGGAAGAACAACGACTAGGAATTTCGTTGTTCCATAGCGATTTCTTAAAATATTGTGTGGTTCATATTACTGATAGGAGTAGAGATGAATAGCTGACACCCAGTCACCGACAACCCCATCTTATATATCCTGAAGATATTTACTATCCACTCAAATGATATTTATTTCATTGCCTACAACATTTTTTCCTCAATAGATCATAGGTAAGATTTGCCACAATGACAATTCGCTCGTTTATCATTGTCTTCACAATTGGAGTATGCTTTCGTACCTCAATCGAACGTGCATGATCTACGAAATTGGGACATTTTATATTCGACCTCCTACTTATAGGAGTAACAGCCTAAGATGCTGCCCAACTCCTCCCGATTTATTGCATCCTTATCTTTAGGCGTTTCCGTAGCTATCATGTGCATCAAACAATACACGTAGGGGAGTACCATGGTTACCTTTACAAAATTGGTGTATCTTTCTTGTAGCTCGTATATAAGTTTATATCGTCATTTCGATTGATAGCTCTTGTTAACAGACATTTACGTTCCTCCGTCGGAATTTGTAAGTTAGGACGATCCAAACTAGACCATTGCTCCCTTGCAAGTAATAAATAGTTCCGTCCATGCAACCACAATTGAAAATTTCCCTGGATTCAGCTTTGATGGGTTGTGGCATCTGAGGAACACTTTTAATATCTTGCATTTTGGAGTATCAGATAATCAGTCTAATGCTATGTTTGAGTTAGTCCATGCTACCATATTATTCCTTGTAACAAAGCGCCACACAGTTCCAGCCGCGCTGTTGATACAGCAGCCAACTCTTTGATTGTTGAGGTTATTAATTGAGCTGTAGTGACTCCATCAATTTTGCTACAGCATACGCCTGTTTGATGGCGTCCGAAAACCCGTGGATTAGGTTATTACTATTTATAGAACCTAGCCACCTCGAAATTTTGATTTTCGTAATATCCGGTATCTCTTGCCTCAGATTTAATCATTCTTTTTGACATAATTAATTTAAGACACAACAACTACTGGAACATTACTTTGATCTGTATTAAATATGTATTAAACCTGCACCGCCAAAAGTGCAACTTTTGATTTACTTAGGCTATGAAATAATGGTGGTTCTTGGACCACAATTTATTACAAATTAATTATATTGAACTAGTTAGTTCAAGACCACCCCGATAACTTGCCTAAGGGTAAATTTCACCTGAAACAATTATTTATAATAAAAACTTCAATTTAAGCAAATTCAATAATTTGTTACACCAGACCGCTATACCCAATGTTGGGTCTAACGATATCCCTTGGACATTGTGGAAAACTGTGGAAAAGTAATTTACATATAGTCTTACGAAATTATATTTGAAATAAATTTAAATATTTTGTTTTTGCTTTGCACCATTTGTTATGTCAGACGCCATCGGACTTTAAGTAGCAAAATTGTGCCTTGTGGTCTCTTTCACAGCATCCTTTCCAGCTATGTTTAATGAATAATTGTAAGGCTCTATAACCAAAGTTTTCGAAAAATGGGTATTCTTCAAATCAGTTTATGGCAACAGAGAAGTTGATATCAATTTAGTTCTTGTTTAACTGCAAATCGAACTAACTTTGCAAGCGGTTAATACGTGATTTTGGAAAAATTCGATTAGAAATAATTTTCAAATTTAGTCAATTTTTAAAAAAAAGTTTCGCTCGCAAATTAAAAATTTACAATTTTTTTCATTCAGCGATTATAGTACATGGTTCAAAAAGATCTACTTAATAAACGAGAAAATTAAAGTTGTACCTAATAAATCATTGAAAATGAAATAAATTTGTTAAATTCAATTGGTTCCTGCATCTAACGCAAGGCGCAGTTTAGAAAAAATGAGATATATTTTGACATCCAAAATTAACACTACTTTAGACGTACACTAGAGTACCAATATAGATTTTTAATTAGATACCAATATAGATTTTTAATTTTTTTCCCGGGTAAATTAGATTACTGATTTGATTTTATACTCCACAAGGTCCAAGGAGTAAAATTTGACTCAATATCTGGTGGCGGTCTGGTGTGATAAATTATTAAACGTGGTAAAATCGAATTTTAATTTAAAAATTTGAAGCATTTACCGTTTGGAGTCAATTCCGTGTAACCTGACGCCAAAATAATTGATTACACACCTGGATAAGGTTGATCTGCCCACCACAATGTCCCAGGAGTATGTTAGACCCAATATTGGGTAGCGGTCTGGTGTAATAAACTATTTAATTTGCTTAAATTGATGTTTTTATTATAAACTAGCTGACCCGGCGAACTTTGTTTTGCCCCAAATTACTTCATCTGAGCAAACACTTTTATCCTTCACGAAAATTGATGATTTTTAATGAGAGAAAAAATCAAATACATAACTCAATACTAAATAGACGATTGAGTTGAGTGGCCATTCCATTCACTTTTTCATTGAATTCAACACTAAAGGAAGGTTTATGGTTGCGTTCGTTCGTTCGTTCGGTCATTTGTTCGACCAATCATCGCTTGTAGAAAAATCCAAGAGAAAAAAATCGTTATTTTTGAGCAATTTGATTGGTGGAAAAGGTTGTCAGAACGAACGAACAAACGCATTCATAAAGGCGGCATAATGTATTAAAAAGTGAATAAAATGTCGATTCAAACTTATAGGCTTATCTATCGAATATTTAGTTTTTTTTTGCAATTTGACTTTGTGATTTGTTAATCGTCGTAGCGAACGTCAAACGAACGGGGAACTGAATGCACTTGTAGTCGAACGGAATGTCAATTGGAATCAGAGGAATTCTCGGAATTAGAACATCCTCTCTTTCGAATTTGCCCTTGATGATCGTCACTTGAATCACGTGATTCACCAGTTCCTTCACAGTTAATCGCGTTCCCTTACAAATTCTCGGAAGATATTTTCACAGATCTGGCCTAGATCATCAAGTTATGCGGTGGTATTCCCGACAAATCAAGCGCATTCAAAAAACTCGGTCGGATAGTTATTTGCTTCGTCTTGATTGGTCACACAGTCAACGGATTTAAAACAATACATTTCCCCAGAGATTTGTTTTTAAATCAAGTAATTTAGTCTCAATAAAGTAATTCAGACATCTATTCCTTGTTCTTCGCTGCCAAAATCTCTCGTTCGCTGAGCCGTCGTGATTCATATAATTTCGGCGGATGTCCGGCCGGAAACATTTTCGTGATAGATAAGCTCTTCCTTCGACGTCGTGAACATGCGAAACGAACACGAAATCAATCTGGTCGAAACATCAACACGAATTTGACGAAGCGACAACAGTTGTTTGGAAAAATCGAGTCGTTCTGTAACGTGACTCTTATGTTCCTGGTAAACTGCTACTTCTTCACATAGTGTCACAGACTCGACGGTTTCAGTCATTCGTTGAGTTTATCTGCAGTTGTCGATCTCGGAATGGCAGGTAGCGTTTGACGAAAATCGGAAGCCAGTAGAATCATCGCTCACCGAAACGTCTTAAGTCACTTCGTAAATCCTTCATCGTTCGTTTGAACGCTTCCAATAAACGTTGTTCTTGCAATACTTTGGCCATCGCCGAGTACTTGGCAAGTGAGCACACTGCTTGTCAATCGTGTGGATATTCATCGGCAATGTGGCCGTAATTCCCGATGATGTAGGTTAGGTTAGGTTAAAGTGGCTGCCATCGCAAACTTAGGCCAATAATGGCCCATTGTGATACCACAGGATTCAATCTCCCCTTACTCCCGCTGAAACCAACCAGAGCTACTGATGTAGCGTAAAATATCTCGCACCCCACAGTCCGCGAGTTCAGAAAGGCTGTCCATGTCGTACACACCCAAGTACTTACGTCTTTTATATGATAGTGCCGGACACGAGCATAGGAAGTGAACTAACGTCTCTTCCTCCTCTTCGTCCATACAACTTCTACAAAAGTCATTCGTCTCTAGACCCAGCCTTCTCGCATGTTTCCCAAAAAGGCAGTGTCCTGTCAGTATCCCTACGACCAATCCTAAATCTCGTTTTTCCAGGGATACTAGTGCCTTGGAGCGCCGCAGATCCAGTTTTGGCCAAACCTGTTTTGCTACCCTGCACGTGAGAGTGTTGGTCCACCTCTCATCTGTCAAGGCGATTGCCTTTTTACTGAGCGCCAATTTGAGCGCTGCTATAGGCCTCCCCAGACCTGCCCTTTTCGGTTGCATCTGGAGAGTCGTACCGTACCTAGTTAGTTCGTCTGCCATGTAGTTTCCCGTGACGTCCGAGTGCCCAGGGACCCAGATTATCTGGATACTGAAATACTCGCTCATCTCATTAAGAGATGATCGGCAATCCAGCACCACCCGTGACTTCAGACAAACCGCCTCTAGTGACCTGAGTGCCGCTTGACTGTCCACATAAATCGCAATATCCCTAACGGATACCACGTTATGCTTCAACCATGTCACGACTTTCCCTATCGCCACCACTTCAGCCTGGTACACGCTGCAGTAGTCAGGGAGACGAACAGAAATATTAACATTGAGCTTTTCACAGAAGACTCCGGCTCCTACTTTGCCGTCTAGCTTAGAGCCATCCGTGAAAAATTTCAGTGCCTCGTTTTCCAGTATTGATCCGTTCCTCCAGGATTTCCTAGAAGGACAGATGCTCCGGAAACCTATATCGAAGCACAACGTTGGTTTAATATAATCTAGATTCACCAGTTCTTCCCTTAGTGATCTAACTATCGTCGAGTGTCCCGCCGAAGACACTTCCATTGAGAGGCAGCCGAGAGCCTTGTAGACACATTGGCTGCCATCTGCTTACCAAAAAATTCGATTGGAATAAGGTGGAGCATAACCTCTAAAGCGCATGTAGGTGTTGTCCTAAGCGCTCCGCTTATAAGCATACAGGCCGTTCTTTGCACCTTCTCCAACATCCTTATGTAAGTTACCTTTTCCAAAGCTGGCCCCCACACGCCCACTCCGTACATCAGCACAGGCCTTACCACCGCAGTATAGAGCCAGTGTACCAGCTCTGGTTTCAAACCTCATTTCTTCCCTATGGCGTTTCTACGCGAGTAAATGGCTACATTAGCCTTATTCACCCTTTCTACAATGTTAGGCTTCCAGCTGAGCTTACTGTCCAAGATTATGCCCAAAAATCTCGCTCCGTCAGCAAAAGCCAGTCTAATGCCGTTCACGGTAGGAGGGTTAACTACCGGAATTTTATATTTCTTAGTAAATAGTACCAGCTCTGTCTTGGACGGGTTGATCCCTAATCCGCATTTGCCGGCCCATTTCGTAACGATCAGGAGTGCATTCTGCATAACATCCCTAACCGTATCCAGATATTTGCCTGAGACAGCTATCGCTACATCATCTGCATACGCTACAACCCCCATCCCCTCTTTCTCCAGTTCCAACAGCAATCCATTCACCACTGCACTCCAAAGAAAGGGGGACATTACTCCTCCCTGCGGAGTTCCTCTAACCACCCGTCTTCTAATGGTGGACTCTCCCAGTTCCGAGGTAATAATCCTGCTTACCAGCATCTGATTTATCAACCTACTTATAGGATAATCCACCTTCAAAAATGACAATCCTTCCATGATCGCCTCCGTTTTTACATTATTAAAAGCACCCTCAATTTCGAGAAATGCTACCATACAATACTCTTGCGAGTAAAATGACTTCTCAATCTTGCGTACTAGATCATGCACTGAAAAAAAAACTATTTTCCACCTAGATATAATGACTTATCTGCAACATTTTACCGATTTGGAAATAAAATATAGAAGCATGTGTATTAAAATTAACCAAGTTCAATATAAAATATATCTCAAACAGCCTTATTGCGTATCTCGTAAATTTTATTACAGTGAGATATACAAATTTTTACAATAGCAATATTTTTATCTGTTTTGTATATGCATATTTAGCTATTTCAGTTATACAGTTTATGTGTAACAGAAATAAATATTTTAACCCAAGTCCAAATAAAATATATCACAGTAAAGCATATTTATTGTTATGTGGGAAATAATTTCTATTTCTAAAAGTTATATATAATTTGTTAATTTTCGTCGTAAATATAAAATTTACTAGCTCAATATGCACATGAGAAATATATATCCCGAATTTAAATTTTTTTAAGACGAACTCTAATCAGAGTTCTTCTGGATCAGATTCAGATATAACTGATCTGATCTGACACAAATTTTTGTAATGGTTTTTGGATTGAACCAATGAATTAATGGCAAATATTAAAATCAATTAAAACAAAATGATAAAATGTCATATTCAATTGAGTTATGAAAATATCCAAACTGAATATGTAGACATGCTAAATGGTTAAAATAAATAATGAATAATAAGATGAATATAAATCTCTGTTTAATAAAAAAATACCTTGTCCAGTTATAATTATATAAAATTGGGAAAATTCATATATTTGATATCGATATATTTTATTACGAATTAAGTATTTGTTTTTAACTTTGAGGAGTATATACCGAGCTAAGAGAGATATGTTCATGTCTCTAAACGTTATAAAAATTTAGATATATTTTTCGTTTTTACAGATATAAAATATTCTTGTCCCGAAACGAGATATATTTTATATCTAAAAATCTATATAAAATATATCTCTGTGAGCAATAATTTCTCTCAGTGTGCAGAGCTGTGTCCACCGACTTTCCCTTACAGTACACATGCAGCGACATTGCCCAATTCCTTGGCTCAACTTTTGTTCGAATAAGTACGTCTATCAATCTTTCCAAGGTTTTCAAAAGAAAGGATGATAAAGTTATAGGCCTCAGGTCCTTTTGATAAGCCTGTGAGTTTTTTCCCGATTTCGGGATAAAAACCACTCTGACCTCCGTCCATTTCCTGGGAATATAGACCAGTTGCAGACATCCCCTGAAGATAACCTCCAGCCAGGGGAGGATAACTGCAGAGTTCCTTTGGATTTCTGCTGGTATAATCTGATCCGGGCCCGCCGATTTATAAGGCTTAAAACCGTTCAGCGCCCACAGGATTCGTTTCCTGTCCACGATGCCATCCACATCTGTTAAAGGTGTTCCTCGATGAGCTCCAGGCTCCATCGAGTCATCAATGCTTCCCGGAAAATGGGTCTCAATGAGAAGCTCCAATGATTCCGCACTTGAAGCTGTCCATAACCCGTCCGGCTTAATTAAGTAACTAGGACTGGTTGGGTTAGTAGATAGAATTTTCATAAGGCGAGAAGTCTCAGATACCTCCTCCATTCTACAACAGAAAAGTCTCCAAGACCCCCTTTGTGCCCTCCTCAACTCTTTTTTGTATTTTCTCAGGTCTTCCTTATAGGAATCCCAATCCCTATTTTCCCTGGACTTCTTAGCCTTATTAACATCCCGATGATGTAACAGCTAACGCTATTTGAGATCTCGGGCGAAATGTGGTCAAAAGCAATGAAATCAGAAAGGTTTTGCCTATTGCACCAGGAACGAATATTCCGCCGTTTTCTTCGTCATCTGCCTTCATCAATACGTCGTACACATTCATTTACTCTGCATTCAAGCGCGGAACATTCGTTCGTACTATTTGGCTCATTGAATTTCGATCGTACACTGGCTCTCGTTGCAATTCACGATTAAATGCGTCGTGTATCGAATGAATTGGTGCTGGCATACCCAATTTCGACAAATAGCTGCCGCACACAAGCACGCACATGTCTTCGATCATGATCATAGCTTCGTTGCGTACCTCGTCGTTCATTTCAAGCTCATAATTCGATGTTGCAGTGCGAACTCCATGCAGAATGGCGTCAGCCATCTCGTCTTTATATCTGTTCCACAATTCTAATGCGTTCAATGGATAACATGTCGCTATAATGATCGCGACCAATGTACGAATTTGATTTAGCGGCGCAGAAGCAGTGGCATCAGCGATTGTTGAGTCCCAATGTCAGTTGTTTTCTAGCAAATTCAGACGTTGGCGATAAGTGGCGCACAACACACCATCTTATAGTATGAAGCGATTCGAACGAAGTAGACACGCGAACATGGAACAAAAGCAAACGAAGATAGAAGAATTCGACTTGTCGTGGATGAACGATGTGCACACGGCCAAGCGCATCAGTCGAATATACATTGACGTATCCTGCAACAGGTTGACCTTTCATTCTTCGTTGAAACTTCTTCGTCGACTGGTTCCAAGTATAATAGCGTGGCATTTTCCAGTAAAGCAATATTCGTGCGAACGAATCACTTTGGTAAATTTCGAAGAAATTCGTGAGTGTTGTAGCTGGTGGTCGGTCTGCTCCTTGTACTGCATTAGCTTCCGTGAAATAGACACGCTGACCATTCTCCAAATGCACCCACAAATGATGAACAGTGGGTTTGACGTTCGTGTATTGCAAATGAAAAAATATGCCAAATCACCTCATTGTAACTGACATAACAGCTCAAGTGGAACCTTGGCACTTTGTCATTTGCATCCACAGCAGCAATGCCGAACACAGCCAAGTCGCTACCTAACAACATATGTCGCTGGGAGAATGGTCAATTGGTTGGTCGACGTTGGTTGCATCTCCTTCCAAAACTATGGAATCTCGTAGATGAATGTACTGCTTGGAACGTAGTTTTGATTGATTGAAGCGGATGAAATTTAAACGTTCCGTTTCGATTCTGACAAACATATTGACGCAATACTGTTGAAACAATCGACGATATCTCAAAAGATGATTGCACGCCTTGTCGCATCATCAACCAATAAGTATAAAAATGCATGGAACTGACCTTTTAATTCGTTTCTTCACCTGAAAGTACAATTAACAGCTCACTAACCGATCAGCGGATTGACCATCTTTATCTGGAAGTGGTAGCCATCCTCTCCTTGACAAAACATCAATGAATATTGAAGTGCATCATAAGATCGATGTTTTTCGTACGCGCGCTGCATTGGTCATCACGCTGGTTTATCACAATATCACGCGATTCCACATTTTCGCCAACGATCACAACTGCGACTTTGTCGATAGTGGGAGCATTTTACTGAATGGCCTCCGGTTGATTTTTTGTCTGTTCTGGTGATTATTTGGTGATCATCGGAAGTCATTGTCTTCAAAATAGTTTTAAACAAACGAACCAGCGCATTGTGTTCATGCAAAAGACATTGAACTTCTCCAATTATCTCTCGTTTTGACGCATTGAAACACGCAATACGATATCTTAGTTCAAATTCGGAATTTCCAACGAATTAAATTTGAATGAACTTATAATAAAATAAATTTCTGGAAAAAATTATCGAAATCGTAAAAATCACACCGAACTTCAAATGATTGTAATAATGGTACCGTTTATGGATGCAATGCACAAAATTCAAATGTGTATCATTAAACAAATTCCTATACAAAACGCAATTTTCGATTTTCCGATTTTTTTTTGATTTTTCGGTTTTCCTTTGGGTTTTGCCGAATTTTCTTCGATTTTCAAATTTTTTCGAGTTTCCGGATTTTCTTTTGTGTTTTTCTGAGTTTTCTGTTTTCTCAAGCCGCCACTGTATTGAGACGAACAAAGCAAAAAAAGAATCGTCAAATCGATCGTGTTGTTCTCGAGTTTTTGCGAGACTAACGCACGGCAATTGATTTTTATTTAGATAGATAGAGAAAATAAATAGATAAAATAATAGATTGGATCAAAAACAAAATACAAATTTGCATGCAGCATCCGGTAGGATTCGAATCCAGTAACTCCCACCCCAAGTGCCGAAGCTTTAACCACTGCACCACCTGTCTCATAAAAAATGTACACACAAAATTCATATGAAAATGGATTTTTATTCGATTTTTCGGGTTTCTAGACTTTTCCGGTGGATTTTTTCAAAATTTTCTTGCGTTAGAACCATCTCCTGGCAATTGAGAACACAACCAAAAAATATTGAGCCAAGTCGGTTCAGCCCGTTCTCAACTGATGCGCGCACATACATTTTTTACACCATTTTTATATATATATAGAAGATATTCGTTTGGGGTGAAATTTACCCTTAGGCAAGTTTAAGGGGGGTAGCCTTGAACTAATGTAATTAATAAACGTGATCAATGTAATTAGTTTGTAATATATTCTGGTTCAAGAAAAAACCTTATAACTTAAACCACTGGTTCCACTCGTTTTAAATGTGTAACAAATTATGGTATGAACTTCATTGAAGCGGGTTCATTTGGTCGATGCAGGTTTAAAACACTGAATTTGTAGCGTAAATGAGTCGCGGTGACCATTGCAATCCCAAAGCTTGAGTTAGCTTTATCCGATTTACATCAATTTGCAACTGGTCATTGGCTTCCGCAATGATAACAGCTTTGAGAAGTTCTGACGAATAAAGAATCCACATTGTGAGGTTCATTCCTGCATTTTTTTAATATAATCGATCGACTCACTCGTATTGCATCCTCAACTAATCCCGCGCCGCGCATTAAATCATCCATGTACAGCTCGTCGTATTGTACGACTTGCGTGGCTTCTACATAATTGGTTTACTCTTAAGTGTCTCCTCTAGCAATAGACGTGTCGTGGTACATATACCATTTGATGGATTAGAAATCAAAGTCATTTGCTTTAAGTCACCGTATTCATTTAAAAATTATTGTATGTCTGATACAACTGCGGGTTTGTTTTAAGCCTTCATTCCGTCGCGAAAAATCGGCTTTTGGCAGCCTCAAAAGCAACTTGCTAAAAGTATGGTACTATCGTTAAATGGTAGTTTTAGTACAAAACATCCAGTCTCATCCTGTGAAACATTCTGTGCAAAATCCTCCTCCCATGGATTGCTTTGGGGTGGTTCCGCTTCTCAGCCAATTTGACCGCTTTCCCAGAAGTTTCGTAAGGCCTTTTCTATATTCATCTCACAAGTCAAATATAAGACAGAAGTAGCTTGGTTAGCGATAAATTTTTCACATACTTCAACCCAATTTACTAACCTGCGCTATAGTTTTGTTTTGCATTCATGAAAATTTTAAATCGGATGGAAAATGCGGTTTTAGTTTGAACTGCTTAATTCCTTTGGTTAGAGACCCACACTTTGGTGCGCTAATCGGCAAATGTTTATCTTAGCTTTACTTCGTAATAACCCGTCTCTGTACGCAATCTACCGGTATGAAAGAAATCTCTGCCCTTGAATCCAATAATACTCTACACATTTGCCATCCGCCCAAACGATCTTGAATTTTTACTTGCGCTGTTGAGAGCACCGAAATGTTTACTAGTGGCGTGGTGTCATTCAACTTTACCGCCGTCGGACTGACTAAATTTGTAGAGGAGGTCGGGTACGAATTAGTCTCTATTTTACTGACGAAACTGCATTGGAGGTTAAATTAGATAGCGGCATTTGATTTGAAGAACTAGTGCAAACTGTCCATGCACTATAAGTAAATGGTAAGGCTTTTGATAATACTGACATCTTGGAAAGGACTTATAGTTTTTCGTCTTTCACGGTATGTTTATTACCAAAACAATTGAAACATTTATTCTCGTTTCGGACAAATTCACGTCATCCTTCAAATGTCATCCCTCGAAATTTCACTCATTTATAAATTGAATTCACGGTTTTACATACCGAATAGCTATAAATTTATAGTTGTAAATGCGTTCACTTGTGACCTCGGATTAGTTGGTGCTGGAACTTCTCGTTTTCTCGTCAGCTTTACCTTGGTATTTGAAAGCATCAGCTGTACTTGTGACGAATTTGAGGAACGACTCTAAACTCGGCAAATCAGTTTCGACGGGATGCTGCATTCATAAGGCGCCATCAAACAATTTGGTGACAAAAATATGTAGAAGCCAAACATCAAGACCATTTGCTTACACAAAACATCCAAAACATGCATTACTTAAGAGTAAAACCTCACTATTAGTTGAATATTTCTCATTTCAATTAAATTATAACATGATTCTGGTTGTAATCGTTAACCAAAATATTAATTATTACCAGGGAAATTTTTGAAAATTTTGATTTCATAGTTACTGAATTCCTCTTCAATCCTTGAAGACTAATTAACGTATTTCATTAGAATAATATTTTTTTTTTATAAAACGACAAGTTAATTTAACACTCAATGACTTTCTTACTAAAATAAATAAGAAATATTTCAACATTCCTCAGAGGCGATTGTATTGACTTAAAGTTATAAATTTCATATTCCACTCCTCACGCTCATCTCATTTCTTGGTGTTTACCAAACATCTATTTAAATTAAAACGTTTTAATAAACATTGTTACAGTACATTTATGTATATTCTGACAGATTTGAAATTTTCCAAGAAAATCAACAAAAAATTCCAAAATAAAACTTTTTCCGTATAAAAAAAAATCTTTGTTGTAAAAAATTCACTAATTTATTTTTTTGTTTTTATCATAAAATATACACAAAACAGGAGCACAATACATCTTCCGATACCGAAAATATCAACTAGCCGAGAGTATGGGTGAACCAGATTCACCGGCACATACACCACGAGCCTCATTAACATCATTCAAATTGAAAAGTAGTAGTGCGAATCGATGGCACGGCGATAGAAATGGAAATCTAGCAAATCACGGATTAGATAATCAACCACCGTCACGTGCTATCTCAACAACAACACTTATTTCCGAGGTAATATCATTAGTAAAATTACGTCCGAATGGACGAAGTGTTAAACATTCACGGTTGCGGGAAAGTATTGATATTGAGAGTATGGAACGAGGTGAAGATAATCAAGATGATGATGAAGACGACGATGGTGGTGAAAATGAGGATGGGATTACAAATCAGGAAAAATCACAAAGGTAAGAAAAAGCAATTATTATATTTGCTGTTGTTTTGTTTGTTTTGACACGGTGTACAAATAATGTTCCAACATTTTATAGATAATCGAATATAGGTGTATATCCTATATAACACAACTCCATTTTTGTGGTGGTAGAGCATAGTGGCTTAAATTATAAAAGTAAAAGGCAAAAAAAAAAATTTGATTGAACGTAGAAACAGCAAATTTGAAAATTGGGTGTATAGTTAAATATGTGTTCACCTGTTTAAGTATTGGGCGCCTACCCAATTCGGGTCTAACGTGTCTGGACCACCCACCTTAGGTTGGCTAATTTCAATAACATGACCTACTAACTTATAGTTCCCTATTATGTATTATCACAAAATTGGAATGATTTTGAACAATTTTTGAATTTATTATGTACAATATTATCATGAAATGTTGAATGATTCTCAGTTACACGTATAATTGGGAAACGATTACGATGAAAAGAGATTTTTTCGATTATGAAACGATTTTTATGGAACGATCTTGCCACAATATGACAATAACTATGAATGTTTTAACAGATTTCTCATTCATGAATAATTGGCTGCATATTTTTCAATTAAAATAATCAGCTGTAATATCACATATTAGCATCTAAAATAACAATATTTTTTTCGTGTTGCCGTTTCTAGAAATGGTAAAATTGCAAAATTGTGATTTATCTGTTAAAATTACTAAATACATAGTATTATTTTTTCAATGCTGATTTGAGATGTTTACATTGTATCTGATTAATTAAAGTGAAAACCTCGATTTAACGGACTCATTGGGGAGTCCGTTAAATCCGAATGTCCGTTAAATCCGAATATTTTTAAATTTAATCGACTGTAGATTTTGCAATTGTTCTGAAATATGGCCACCTAGGACAGAACTCGTTTATCTCTTAACCGAATAAGAAGGGATTTTGTTTGTTGGATGGAAATGAGATTCATAAACAGTTTTTGGAAGAAGTTCTGGAATATGGCCATCTGGGAAGGAACTCAGAAATTTCTTAGCTGATTATGTTGGGATTGGGTGTGTTGGATGGAAATGGGATTCTTGAATTATTATTGAATGAATTTCTGGAATATGGCCACCTGGGACGGAACTCGACCATGGGATTCTTTAAAGGTTTTTGGAAGAAGTTCTGGAATTAGGCCACCTGGACCGGAACTCGATCAATTCTTAATCGATTGTGATGGGGTTGGGTGTGTTGGATGAAACAGAGAATAAACAGTTTTTGGAAGAAGTTCTGAAATATGGGCATCTGGGACGGAACTCATTCATTTCTTGGCCGATTATGTTGGAACTGGGTAAGCTGGGTGGAAATGGGATTCTTAAATGATTTTGGGAAGAAATTTTGGAATATGGCCATCTTGGACGGAACTCGATCAATTCTAAACCGATTATAATGGGATTGGGTATGTTGGATGGAAATGGGATTCTTAAAGTATTTTGGGAAGAAATTCTGGAATATGCCCATCTAGAAAAGAACTCTATCAATTCTTAACCGATTATGATGGGATTGTGACTGAAATAGGATTCTTAAATGATTTTGGGAAGAAATTTTGGAATATGGTCATCTTGGACGGAACTCGTTCAATTCTTAACACGATGCGGCAGAACAGAAGAGTGTGACAGGAAGAATTGCACCACACCACTCAGTTTCAATCTGGTAAGATTAATAATTTGTAATAATTAGTCATCTCATCAGGCCATGGCAACTGAAGTTGTGTGCGTTATTAATCTTTGGATCAAATTATCATCGTTCGTTGAAAATAGATGAAAAAATGGGAAAAATTATTGTTATTTACCCCATATTTAACGTAATTGAATCTATCGTAACGTATCTATATTTCTGAAAAAATTGTGTTTTATTGGAAGAATTCAAATATGTACTTTGATATTTTGAATAAAAACGATTTCATTTCATTTCAAAGAATTTTCCGATGTTTTATCTTTTGGCTTCTATTTTGTTATACGTGATTTTTAAAGTTTTTATTTTTTTAAATATGTATCGAATTAAAAATTTCAATGATGTCATTCCTCAATTCATCATTACTGTAAAAAATGGGGTTTCCAGTACATTTTATTTATTTCTGGATCTTACAAATCATGCCCAATCTTACTTCATTAGCAAGTTGTGTAAAATTAAAAAGTTATAAAATTGCAATTGAAATATAACATTTTTAGGTAAAGTTACTTAAATAAGAAGAAGATTATTGATGGCCGCGTAAAGTCCACTCACTTTAAAGCGAATTTTTTACTAGTAATTATTTTGCGAGCCTACGAGCAGGGAAAGGTAGAATTTGTTCGTATAGAAATTTCAGATTCCATGGACAGAGGAGCAAGCGCCGTTTCTTGGCTCTATATGCCCATTAGGGTGGCCCATGTTTGTATGGGGAAAAAAAGTGTTAAGATATCTAACGGGACACCCATTAGAAATGTGAGGTCATGCTAAAAACTTAAACAGAAAAAACATTGGGTCGATCGAAGGTTGTTTAGAGGTCGCGACTTCACCGCAAAGTTCGATAAAATCGGTATTTTATTCGATTTTTCACTTTCAAACGAACAGAAAAATTATTTAAAAATTTTTCTCAAACTAAATAAAAATTGAAGTCAATAGAAGAGATAATTACCTTTCCAAAACATTAAAGATATCGAAAATCAGTTAACAAATAGCGAAAATATTGCCAATTTTCGAAACTAATAAAAACCCAAATAATAAACGGTTTTTTTTAATCCTGGATTTATATTCAAAATTACAGAAAAAAATAAATAAATAAATAAAAATTATTTATAACCAATATACAATGGAATGTTTTATGGTGTCATAACAAACCGTATGAGTCATTAGGACTTAATCTAGTTGTGTTTTATGATGCCATTAAAATAAAACCCAACTATGTTCAGTCTTTATGACTCTTTCGTCTCATTATTGTATTTAAAACTTAAATCCGCCTACCGCATTAATTTTGACCTGCTATGGCTAATATATTTCATTGTATCACAAAATATATAAACAAAATAAATGCAAATTAATTTCAGTTTAAACCCAAATATCTCGAGGAAAGGGCACAAATTTGTAATAATTAAATCTAGTCCGTTTAACAGTTTTAATGATATTTTTAAGAAAGTGCTACTACAGTTGATAAAATGGCAGCTAATTTATGGTCCACTACAAAATTTTATCTTTTTGGCCATGAGTACTGTCACATTATTGGTACTAAGTTACCCTAAAAAAAGCAAGTCTTTTTTTACAATCACCGTACTGTAAAATTAAATAATTTACCATGAAAGTGCAGCTGTGACAATCCAGGAAGTGTATATTCTTTTGTCAAAAGCACGAAAGAAAAAGGGACAACATTCCATTGGGCGCTTTCAGATCCCCTATCATGATTAATAATATCATCGCCAATTTGATTTTAAATTTTCCTAGTGTTAAACATTTTCATAGCGTTGGCCGCGATTTTACTCAACATGTTCCTAACTGTTGGGTGCCCTGCAAGTGCCCATTGAAAAATTGGAACAATTGCACGGTGAATGGAAAAATCTTCTAAAGAATAAAAATAACCCTTCAAAAGTTTACCGTGAAATAGAAATTGCATTTAATAGTAAGCTGGATGATATTTTCAATATTGTACATACCTAGTCGTTGATGACCAATCGTTGATGACCAAGTAAAGACGAAAGCGGTTCCTCTTGTTACAGCAGATATGCAGTGTCCCGGTTGTTTGGCTGGAGTTATACAATATGAAATTGAAAAAGAAAAGCGGAAATCGGAACTTATATACAATATATCAATATATCTTGAAGAAAAACGTAAATCAATTCCAATAGACTCAGAAGCATTACTGTTGTCATCGGAGACTGACAGCGAATGGATATTTGATAATGACATGAGACACGAAAATATTGATTTGCCCATGCTAAGCGCAGAAGGAGCTCCTAGAGGAAGCAAATGTTCCAGTACTCGTAGAATAGTATCAGCTTTTGTTAAGTGGAAGATTACTGATCGTGCGGTAATGCATTTGATCAGTGCCGTTGCCAAAAGTCTTGACAATTCTATTGATGAACTCGTTTTGAATCGAACAACACCGAGGCATCTTCGTGAAGCAAATAGAGTTGAAATAGCAGGATCAGTTAAATCGACTTTCAAGTTTACAACAGGCGTAGTACATTGGGATGGAAAATTACTTCCGGAGTTATCTGGAACGGAGACCGTGGATCGTTTGCCAGTGATCATTCCCCGGAAGACAGAGAACAATTATTCGGCGTTCCCTAAATATCAAGATAAACTGGTTTGGAAATAGTGGCGGCTGTTTTCCAAAACTTAATCGATTGGAGAGTAGCTGGCAATGTCATGGTGGCTTGCTTCCATACAACATATTCAAATACTGAAAGATATGTGGCGTCAAAATGATAAGTTCAACAACTGAATGAAGATTATTAGTCAAATAAAAGTCGTAAATGATATCATAGAGCGTAGTGTTAAGTTAATACAAGATTTTGATAAGAAATTAACAAGAAATGAAGATGACATGCAATATTTACTACAAGTCGCAAAGATCTGGTCACAGAAGTTTTCAACATACACGAAAACAGCCTTGAAGGGTAGAAGATCATCTAAAATTGATTATTTTCATCATAAAAATTAATTCATAATATCATTGTATAGAAGAAACATTATGCATTTAAAATATAAAAAAGATAATCATAATTTGCCTTGTTTTTGTATTTTAGAAATTTGGCAATAATTTCGCTATTTGTTCACCGATTTTCGGTATCTTTGATGTTTTAGAAAGGTAATTATCTCCTCTATTTACCACAATTTTCAGTTAGGCTGTGTTGAAATGTTTTAAAGTAATTTTTCTGTTAGTTTGAAAGTGAAAAATCGAAAAAATACCGTTTTTATCGAACTTTGCGCTCAAGTCGCGACCTCTAAACGACCTTCGATTGACCCAATATTTTTTCTGTTTTAGTTTTTAGCATAACCTCACATTTCTAGGAGGTGTCCCGTTGTGCCCAAGTATATATTCAAACAAATTGAGTGAAATTGACAATTAAAATGTTAAGCCATAGCTCTCCATATTTAATAAAGATATTTACATTTAAATCATATTAAAATGAAATATGTTATACAATATGCAACCCCTTACTGATGTGGTGATGGTGGTAGCCCACATAACACATTAATATAAACAATATCAGGACAATATTTCCTGAATGTCTTGATATCAACAATTAATTCTTGATTCTTCCTATTTTCTATATTTTAAACCCTGATTTGCACTAAATTTCAATAGGACCTTCCAATTTATTGAGAAAGCTTAAGTATGTAATTTCATCCAGATTCGTGATTTTGCCAACGCTGTAGAGACCGAATTCTTAATGATAAAATCAAATGACTAAGATTTTGTTTTGATTATATGCGAATTTTCATCCTTTTGTTTGGAATGAAAAAAAAATGTGAAACTTAATAACCTTTTTAAAGAGGTTTTTATGCCTTATAATATAGGTATAAACACCTTTTAAAACAGTTATGTAAGTATATAGTTTATACACATAATTCGTAACAAGATTCAACTAATAACAACATAAATTAATTTCCATATTTTTGTTACATAGATAGTTGTCCATTTAAAATTAAAAACCATTCGACGAGACAATGCAAAACTTGTTTATAATCGCCATTTTATTCTCGTCGTTCTCCACATGATAATTTACTATCCTAAAGGGTCACTCATACCATTTCAAAACTAAAAACTACAAAAATAAAATATTCCTTTACTTTACCTCCACCGTATTTTACTAAACATAATTTAGCAAAATTGATTCCGCACACAAAATTTAATGGAACTTCTTTGTTGAATAATTTCACTCATTAAAGTCTTACTATTTTTTGCTCAAAAAGTCTTACTATTTTTTGCTCACAGTAGTATATATTTACCAACTTGCAATACATAACATATTCCGAAATGCACATGTAGTAATTGGTAAAAAAAACGTTATATGTGTTTGTATTATATAAATTTATATTCGACCAAAATCAAAACTAAATTTTCGAAAAAATTAAAAATCATAATTGTGTAATTTTTACATTAGTACACGAGAACCAATTTCATTATTTGTTGTTGCTTTTAGTTTTTTGTGCCACAGTTTTCGTTTTACATACAATATCCCAATATGCAATGCCGGCGGAATTCCGTTTACATTCGCGTGCAAAAATCACACTCTTTCTATGGAAAGAACCATGTTGAGCACACGGAAATCCGTACTACTCGCCAAAGAAAAGTGTACAAAAATTTCGGTGTCGGTGTTCCAACTAAAAAGAGAAAAAATCAAATAGAAAACAAGGTGGAATTTTGTTGGAATTTTAAACAAATTTTTGACATCCGCCACCCGATTTGATATCTTCAACTCCAGTCCAGCATATTGAACATCTTAAAAAAAGGAAGAAGCAAATTTCATCAGCAATTTACGTCGTCTCAAATATATTTACATTTTATAAATATATGCGACGCCATATTAAAATAGATTTTACTATCATTAGTACATCGTTGATGTATCACTTATAAAGCACTATAATTACTCTATTATTATTATAAAGCTCTATAATTTACAAAAATTTCTTTTAATAATCAAAAACATTGTAGACAAAAACAATAAGAAATTAAAATGAAAAAATTTGCATGCACAGCTGTGTGTGTAGTTCCCCGCCAACTTGTCACAAGAAACTGGAGATACAAAATAAAAATTTATAAAATAAAACAAAAACGTGAAATAGAAAGAGAAAGAAAATATTTCTTGTCCAAAATCAATATTTTTGTGTCTTTGCAATTTTTCAGTACGGAACTTAGTATAGAATTAAAACAATTTTTCCACACAATGGAAAAATTGCATACTGGAATATACAGAAAAAAATTAACCAAAAAAAAAATCGAGATCACGTGATCTCGAATAAAAATAGTTTCACTTTTAAAATAGATAGCGTATTTATTTTATCATAAAAATCATGATTGGTTCGTTTCTCGGAGTATTTTTGATTATACAATCGTCCGTTATGTGGTTTTTCGTAAATTCGTGGAATTATAAAAAAAGTGGAAGTCTCAACTTTTTGGTACATGTATTCACTTCTTACTATTAGAAATTCTTTGATTAAACATTAAACAATACAATACATTCTTAAATATGGTAAAATGAAGAAGCATAAAATATTCATCTATCTATCTACATTGTTAAATAAATACTTTAGAAGTTTGTGTATCCCTTTTATTTAATTTTTTCGTAAGACCGGGAATTTTCTATACTTTTAAGAAAAATAGTATTACTTTCCCTTTCGATTTCGCTGTAAGTAGAATGATATAGTGAAACCGCATTTTTAGTTAATTTTGGGAATCCCTGTGCAACACATGCACTGCAAAAATCTATACATTTAATTCATTTCTTTCAAGATTAAATAAAAACTAAATTGTTCAACGATAAAAAAGTAAACCTTCGTTATTTGAAAAATATGGGGATAAAACGAAAGCCCCCACAAGAATGGACATCAGAATATCCACATTTTAAAATCGATAAACCTGGAGGTAATGACCTTGAGCAGGCAGTTGTGTGCAAATATTTCTGTTTAAAAATAAGTGTGGTAATTACAAGAACACGTCTCTAGTACATACAAGACATAAAAAATTACGTGAACGATCGTTTAATCCATTTGGTTCTACACCCTTCAGCAACCGACGCTAAACGATGTTTTTGTACGACAAAAAAATAAAGACGAGAATAAGGAAGGGGCTATTTTTCATTTTGTTCGTGCAGTTTATCGTTCTGGATTAAGCCATAGGGCATGCGATGGTGCTTCAGATGTTTTGTCAAACGATATTGTCCGTCAAGAAAAACAGTGTCACACTACGAAACACTACTTTGTTACCTAAAGTGTACACTACCAAGTTGGATGAAATTAAAAATTTAATTAGAAATGCAAAAATTAACTTCATTATTGATGAAAGTGATGACTACACTTTAATTTTGTTTACTCTATTTCGCTTATGTTCAATCTCAACTGGAATACGCTATAACGGTCTGGAATGATGTACACACTAAAAGAATTGAAAGCATTCAAAAGAAGTTCTTGATTCTTTTGTTAAAGAAAAGTAACTGGTATTACGATCACAACTTACCATTCCATGAAAATGTGGCTCGGTTACCTTCGTACTCAACAAGATGCACTGGTTACAAAATATGTACGCTTGAAAATAGACGACTTCTCTTGGGCGCGGCTTTTATTGGAAACGTTTTAATTGGTCACAATGATTCAGCTTACATCTTGGGAAACATATCAATTCATGTGCCATGCAGAACATTTCGAAACCATGAGTTTTTAGTAAAAGAATACCATTCTACAAACTATGGAGAAAACAACCCCATTAATAGGATGTCTAAATCATTCAACATCATCAACCACCTATTCGACTTTAATTTATCAAAGGAGAACTTCAAAAATATTGGCTTCAGTAATTGGTAACCGGCAAACATCGAAAAATGCAATACCATAATGGAAGCATTGTCAGATACTTCTCGTGCATTGGTTCATAACTGCATGGAAATATTTTGAGAAGTGCTAAGTGAAAAATGGAATGTTACCATATCGCGAAATATTGATATTGTTACGCTGGTGCTATGGAATTTTGGAAGTCGGTTTCGATCATTGATCCTTTTAAAAAATCGATAATTAAGGAAAATTTACAAATTTTAAAATATTCGTCAAACATTGTCAGTAAAATAAAAATAGAATTATCAGAATATTTTATCGAGTTATCTCCGCAAAATTTAAATTTAGATGTGTTCCAATTTTGGATTGAAGTGCAAGGTAGATATTCAGAATTAAGTAAACATATGCTATTATATGTATGTTAATAGGAAGCCGTGATGTTGAGAGGAGTTTTAGTCATTTGCGACATTTTCAATCACCTGAGAAAGTCACAGCATCTGATGAAACACTGACAATGCAAATGATTAACAATACTCATTTCTATCGAAAAACCTTTATTTCGAGTAAAATGTATACAAAGTGTTTGGCGCGTGGACCAACAAAATTGTTTGGCCCGATTGGGGAGAGTTTTTGAAGCTTTTATCTTATAAAACTGACGTCCTTATCACGGTAACTGAGTAATGATATTTTTAAGTTTTTTTTAATTACATAAAATCTCGCCATTAAATGATCATAACTTTTTTGTTTGTAGTCGTAAAGGTACAAAATACCTTTTATTGGATTCTGCAACGTGATTTCATTCTAAATTAGGTAATCATTATTAAATGAAATTAGTTTAAGAAAAATGTCTTGAGGACTTCCAAATCGTAAAAGTATGAAAAATGTCGCCTTCTAAATTCATTTAAAAAAACTAGAGGTTATTTGGAAATAAGCTTTGTTTTAAAGAATTCCCTGGTTAATCCCCTTTTCAATTGTATACTACATGCCATAGAAATCACTCATTCTGTGTTCAAAATAAGAGATACTATTTCGCCGCGGTCAGGGTTGAGCAAATACCTTTTAAGTTAAGCCCATAAGCGTTTTTTCTTAAAATAATTGAATTAAATAAATAAATCACGTTGCAGAATACAATAAAAGTTAGTTCGTGTCTTTACGACAACAACCAAAAAGTTACGACTGTTTAAAGGCCGGATTTTGGGTAATTAAAAATAATATTTAAAATATCATATATTAGTTACCGTGGCACTTAGAACTTTCGTTCTATGGGATGAAAGCTTCCAAATGACCCCGGAATCTGCCCAAAAAGTTTGTCGGTTCACGCGCCAAACAACCTGTACAACCCGATAATTACTCCCCGAATGCAACTTTTTTCATTTACCGAAAAAATCATATCCTATAAGCTGCGTACCAATCCAAGGGTAAAAGCCAATTTTAAGTAAATTTTTCGGTAAATTCAATGATTTTTGAAAAATTCTATGCTAAACTGATCGAAAAATCTGTACTAATATCGATTTTCACCGTAGTAAATGATTTACCCTTGGATTGGTACACAACCTAAATATAACTTGGATATTTAGTTTATAGGATGAAACCCGGGTTACAATTAGGAGTAATTACAATTATATGTTTGATATATGTCTTTGCAAAGGATTTCCGGTTGTCATAAATAATAGATCGATTAGAAAAAATCTCTTATTAAAAGATTGCAATCTAGTAAATTTCGTCAAAGTCTTCAATCTGGTGTGATAGTGACCAGATTACTAGCTGAACTTGCAAATCAGTATCTTTAATGAAGTTTTTGTATTTCGATATTAGAAGAATATTGCTTCTATTTAATTTAATCAATATGCGAGTATAGTTGTATATGACTAATTACTACAAACCCTAAGAAATTAAAAACGATTAAATAATCAAGAGATTCTGGTGCTAATTTTAATCCTCTTATTTTTCGTAATGTGTTTTAATTACTATAAAGTAGCACAAATGAAATAATAAGATTTCTTAGACTACAATAACAATATTCAAAATATTAACAGTATAATTATGATTAAATAAAAGGATTAAATTGAGTATATAAAGAATAAAAATTACTGTCTACTTAAGAAAATTAATAAAAATATAAGATGTAAATATTTAATTAAATCTTTTTTTTTGTTATCTCGCACACTTTGGATATTTTTTTATGACATAAATAGATCTGACTTTGATAAAATAATTAAAAAATTGCTTAACTGCCTAAAATGATACAGTTTATTTTTAGATTCATAATGTTGGCAAAGAGGTTTAACTGGAAATATGTAATGTACCGTAATTCTAGAAAAAAAATTGCTGGAAATAAATTTGGGTCATTTTTAATAAATAATTTATTTTTAAGTTAATTTTAATGGAGCTTGAAATATGAAAATTAAAATTCAAAGTCGCAATGAATACTTTATGATGGAACCTCATATTTAATCTTTATAATTTGATGAATTTATATCATATATAATTTTGAAAATCATAAATTCTATGTATTATAGTTGAGACCAGCTTCTGTGTACATTTGCTGGTTTATATGGAATTGGTTTGTTTTAGTTAGATTTGATAGGCAGAACCACCAAGTTCAAACCATAAGGATTCCAAATTACACCTGGTCGTACCTCTTCTAATACAAAATCGCTTCATGCACGCAATGAAATCATTTGCCGTTGCACCTTCGGCCTCGTTGTCAGGGACACATAAGATAATATGTATATAGTACACTTTATTATCTATACCTTACCTGTGATTTTTGTATTGTTCCATCTGTTCCATAGGTTTGGCTTTCGCCTTGAAATATGCGTCACATTACCGTAAAATGTCTTAGCTAAATTTTTTTTACTATCGTTAGATTCGAAATATGAACATGCATCACCAAAGTTGATGCATTTTCTTAAACTATTTACTAATTCGCCCACCAATAATTACTAACTGTTCATAATCTATAAAGCGACATAACGAAGCCAATACATTTCGGATGAATAATTTTGTAGGTCTGTTATAATCGCGTTTATATTAAATACAGTTTGCTCTATCAGTCATCAACTTTAAACAAAAGCCCTGGTCCTTAACAGTTTCTCTTGTGAAATGTTAGTTTTTAAGTTACACATCTTCTAAATTCACTGCTATAAACGTAATAGAAGTAGTACTTTTTGTTTTTGTTAAGACAAGAAGATTGTTGATCATTTTTGTTTGGACATTTAGGTCTAAAGCTGTGTGCCTCACGTCGATTTTTTTATCTTAATTTCCAACTAACTAAATTGATAGGTATTTTATACCAATTGTTAAAAGTTGGCACAAAACAAATCGCATCTGATGTTTAATTAAAATCTGCTATATAAACTTAAATTTAATATTCTACGAAACATTTCTAATCGGTAATTGATAAATCGGAACTAAGTCCGCAGTTTAAAACTAAATATCGAGGAGATTTTGGTTTATAAATATTGGAGACATCTTACATTACCTGGGTGAACTAACGATCAATTTAGTTAGTCTAAAAAAAAATCGGCATCCATCATTCGATAATAAATCCTCAGGCTTCTTACGTATGATCAATATATCTGTAAGATTTTGTTTCCTTTGGACATGACACATAACGTCACGGATAGTTATTGGCGCTTTTAAACTAATGCCAAATCAGCGTCTGTTCTCCAGGTTAGAGGCGGCAGAACGACCGCTGGTCTTGCATAAAGCGGCTCGTCTTCTTAAGAACTTGCAAAGAATTACACAATAGACGTACTTGCACAACAATAAGTTAAATAGGCGAGGAGTGGGATCCATGACAACACCAATCTTTATACTCTACGTTACAGCACCTAGAAGAATGGAATAGAATTTGGAGTTTGCTTTCTCATCCATCGACGCGTGCAGCAAAAATGCATCAAAAATATTAGCTTCCAAGCGGAAAGGAAATTTAAGAGACTATTTTGCTATCGCCAAGAATCTTACTAAAGACTTCCACCGAAGAAGACAAACATCTTAAACGGGAATTGGAACCTGAGAACGAAACAGAATGGCAAACCTATACTTAAAAAATCTACTAAATCGGAATGCCGAAATGATTCCCATTAGAATAACTGCTCCTCTAGATGAAGAGGCCTTTGACACTCTAGATCCCCAGTAGATATTTTTTGCATTAAAATTACCTTCGATTGCAAAGCGTACTTTGCTTTACAAGTGCTAGTTTTGAGTTGAAACTATTGAATCGAGAAACAAATATTCTTGAATTTTCGAGTAGCGCTTTTGCAATGGAGGTATAAATCACAGTTGCATGATCGACGTAAGAGGAAAGCGATTGAACAGGCTGGTGTTGTGACTACCAAACAAAAAGAGATCCCGGCAGATAAAAATCAATCAGTGCCAACTTCCTGCGGTAATTCAAATTAAAACTAGTATTAAATAAAACTTACTAAAATACAACCACAGCCTCTAAATTATTCTTTCGTCTAAATTTGTCTATAACTTCGTTATTTTTTATTCGACGTCTCCTTAAATTGTTTAGAGTATAATAGTGTGGCAACTTTTCATTAGCATTATTTAATGACCCCAATGTTTGATCATTTTAAAGTTAGTGCATTGCCTAAATTTGTTTAATGGGCCTTATTTTCGTGTAAATAAGCAAATAAAGAAGTAGTAGCAGTAGTATATATAGCCTAATGTATTTGTAAAGGCCTATCTACCGGCTCTGTGGTTAACCGATACTTTCGATATTGGTATAACCATAATCGATTCTATTCCCGTTCGTGAATTGAAATTATTTTGTTTTACAAATCCAAAATCGACAACATATGCTTTTGCACACTGGGTGATGTGGGTTCGATAATTATATCTCGCATATCACTCGGTAAAGTAGAGTAGGCCTGTAGCTCATGAAACTTTGATTCCAGTTTAATAAAAACCGTCAAAAGTTAATGTAATCCACTTCGTATAAATCAGCCAAAATCTGTAAAATATAGTGGCATCGAAAAATACTTTTTCTTCTTCCAGGACTGCTTTATAGAAATTAATAATTTCAATTCTAACCAAGATCAAATTACATCTTTAAAGAGAATTAATTTAAGGTCGGTATGTAATGTGCTTTATGGGTTTTATCGATAGTCAAAACACTGTATACGAGGCTAAATAAAACCATTGTAACATTGCTTGTGTTCCAGCAGACTAATTGTTAATGTAGTTGATGATGGTATCATAACGGCGACAATTTGAAATATAACCAGTATTTTGTTTTTCTGTTATAATTTTGTTACTTGGCTAAACAATGATAATTATTGGTATAATTGGTTTAAATGAGAAAGATTACTATAGATGGTGATGATGACTGCTGGTGTAATTTTTAATTTCTTCTTATTATCCGATTAGTTTCTCCACCTATACCAATAATACCTATTGACGGAAATAAAATCAATCATTCTGTTTTGTGAGTTGATATCGATACACACGCAGTGATAATTTAACTTTGGTAAATTCAATTTGTGTATTAACATAAATTGAACTTGAATATTTTCAGTGATTGTGCTAAGTGTCACAGTTATAGTGAATACAAAAATTGTCTTGTACGGTATTCACTTGTACGAATAATAAACTATAAAAATACAAAAGGTGTTAGTGTAACCTATTGTGCCGAAGTGCAGATTAATGCAAATTTGTCGCGGAGGAAACAGGTATAGACAATTATTGATATTTTTTTTTCTCTTCAATTATCTCGTGTGTTGTGGTATACCGCAGATTGTAGTCTTGTTCTTAAAACATTTCTTTCTATACTTACTTTACTCTCTAGAACCGGCCAGATTTATTCTAAACAAGAAACCTGCACGTGAATCTGATTTAACGGGTTTCCCGCGACAGTTTTATTTTATTTTGCCGCGTAAAAAAAAACGAGAAATTGCATAAATAGCGGACAAAACACGCTATAAACGACCTGTTTACAAAAAAAAAACGGAATAGTACAGAACCAGCGCAGAGACGTATAAGTCAAAAATCTAAAGGTTAAACATGTAACCTGTTCGCTGCCATCCTCCATAACTGCCAATGCACCACCATTGCATCACACCTTAAGTTAAGTTTTTGAAGTAAAACTTCTTTAGGCACGCTTGACTTGGGGACTAAGCTGGCAAATGCGTTACGAAAAGTGTAATCAAACGAGGCGAACGAAACAATAGACGCAAAACGAAATCATTTTCCTTTAGTATCAGGATGTGCCATGACAATTCATAAATCCCTAGGTGGAACATTAGTTGATACCATTTTATTTTAATCATTGGTTAAAAAAATGGGATAATAAGAAAATAGGAAAATTGGAAAATTGGTAAATGGAAAATTGGAAAATTGGAAAAATTGGAAAATTGGAAATTTTGAAATTTGCAAAATTGGAAATTTTGAAAATTTGTAAATTGGAAAATTGAAAAATTTTAAAATTGGAAAATTAGAAAATTGGAAAAAAATGGGATAATAAGAAAATAGGAAAATTGGAAAATTGGTAAATGGAAAATTGGAAAATTGGAAAAATTGGAAAATTGGAAATTTTGAAATTTGCAAAATTGGAAATTTTAAAAATTTGTAAATTGGAAAATTGAAAAATTTTAAAATTGGAAAATTAGAAAATTGGAAAACAGGTAAATGGAAAATTGGAAAATAGGAATATATGAATATATGAAAATATGAAAATATGAAAATATGAAAATATGAAAATATGAAAATATGAAAATATGAAAATATGAAAATATGAAAATATGAAAATATGAAAATATGAAAATATGAAAATATGAAAATATGAAAATATGAAAATATGAAAATATGAAAATATGAAAATATGAAAATATGAAAATATGAAAATATGAAAATATGAAAATATGAAAATATGAAAATATGAAAATATGAAAATATGAAAATATGAAAATATGAAAATATGAAAATATGAAAATATGAAAATATGAAAATATGAAAATATGAAAATATGAAAATATGAAAATATGAAAATATGAAAATATGAAAATATGAAAATATGAAAATATGAAAATATGAAAATATGAAAATATGAAAATATGAAAATATGAAAATATGAAAATATGAAAATATGAAAATTGGTAAATTGGAAAATTGGAAAATTGAAAAATTGGAAAATTGGAAAATTGGAAAATTGGAAAATTGAAAAATTGAAAAATTGCAAAATTGCAAAATAGGAAAATAAAAAATATGAAAATAGGAAATTTTGAAAGTTGGTAAATTGGAAAATTGGAAAATTTGTAAATTGGAAAATTGAAAAACAGGAAAATTGGAAAGTCATAATATAGACTTCTATGTCACTGACTGACTCACTCCAGAACGCACAGGGTGACCAAAAAAAATTCGTCCGTGTGATATATTTTATATATGTATTTTTTCTATATTATAGCTCCATTTCACACGAGGTATCGCAGAAACCGATTCTTTCTTCGTTTCTTTCCCCGATTGCCTATGATACAGGTTTTAATGCGACTTAAACATATTTTCGATGAAACCACATGATGTACTGTGGTTATACATAAATGAAATAAAAAATATTTCAAGGCCATTTTTACTATGCGAAGAGATTTCAAAAATGGTTTTTTTGTCCATTTTGTCACACATACATAAACATTGTCTATTACGACTAGTTGGCCTTGAAAAAGTTACCAAGTTACAAGGTTACATCTTGTGGCATCAGACATAAACGGCTAGGTGACACTCGAGAACGCAAAGGGTGACCAATTTTTTTTCCAATATTATAGTTTTTCTATATTATATTATAAATATTAAATATATATTAGAAGTTTTACTTCAGTAGTGTGGTCTAAAGCACACTTAATTTTTTATTTTCTTATTTAATTTATATTAACTAACTATATATTATTATCATTTCACCTATATAATTTATTTTATGATTTTTTTTTATATTATTTATTTATTATTACTGATATGTGTATATAATCGGTAATATTATTGTATTACGTATGTTATCATAGTTCTCTATAGTATAGTATCTTCTCTAAGTGTTACAAAGGACCGCGGATCCTAATTAAATAATCAATGAAGCTATAATTCTTAACCGCCATATTCGAACGCGCCATTGATTGTTTAATTTCCTTAAAATTAAGATTTAGTTTAGTAAATAAAAGTCAACATTCTTATGTATTAAAACTGTACCTAAGTTCAAATAGTCATTTATGCCAATAATTATTTTCAAATAATGGTAATTTTTTGTGTGTTTTATTTCCGTTATTAATATCATCAACTACTCGTTTTTTTTAGTTTTGCGTTCAACATGGGATTATATATCTTGCCTTTCTGTAATTAGTCTGGTCGAATAATAATTATGTGTCGTTAATTTTGAGATAGTGCAAGGCTAACACATTGGGAAAGGGAGGCATACCTTACAGTAGATGCGCGGTATTGCCTATAGGAATGGGGTGGAGTAGCATGTGGTTTACAACAACTTAATCACAATGATAAAATGGCTGTGACGTGATTTCCCGATATCTAAATAAGATTGGTCATGTGGTTTTGATTCTCCACCTATCTGAACGGTCAAGCAAATTGTTTCATATTTATTTTTCCCTCCCCTCGAAATCGTTAATATGGTTAACATAATGAGCAGCACTTCTCGATCATTGTAGCTGGTAACAAGAACTCTACCCACCGACTTCACCTAGCTTGGCAAATGTGCTGCTGTTACCGATATATAGAGCTACAATGGTATTCTGTTAGCGGAGCGAAAACTCAACCAGTGGACGTTCCGTTACAGTGGCGCCCAAGAGGATGGTCTAGGAAAAATTTAAGTTTAAACGTAATAAAATAAAGTACCTCTACCATAGTACTATAAAGAGGTTTAATTATAGATAACAGCATACTATAAATTTCGTTATTTTTACTTTCGTTACAGTAACATAGAAAACCGTTTAATTTAATTTAGTGAAAGAAATTAGAAGCCACCCATATTAGCGATTTTTTTTTAAATTTTTGAGTTTTTTTTATGTTAAATATTTCTTATTCGTTAATGTTTGAATCTCCGCGTTGTTATCCGCTTTTGCGTTTTTTTTGACTGCAATGTTAGGAATAGATTCAATACTTCATTTATACACTCTGATATGCCTTGCTAATTTACCTTTTATGCAAGAAAAGTTAGTTTACCGCTAGAGTAACTATGATTTTTAGCATTTAATGTTTATCAGAATTGGAAAACTAGCCTCAGATAAGATTAAATTATATAAATATATTCGGTTCTTAAGCAATGTGTTCACTTGTGGTAGTTTTTGATTGCATTGTGTGTTGGAACCCAATGTGTTTATCCTTTTTATGTCATTTCGAGTTCGAACTCCGCTGAAATGCGTTGATGAATGTTGCCATTCATTGCGACTTCTTACTCTAGGAATGATGGCTTAAATAACTTAGTGTAATGAAATAAATGTGAAACAATTTAGGTAGATCAAAGTTGGGATGTCGGTATTTTATGTCGCAGACCATTTTATATTATAAATGTGTTAGCCAACTATCATTTAATGTTATAAAAAGAACTTATAGAAATTTTTCTTTAGTAAATTCGTTTAATTTAAATAACTTTATCGTATCGCGCAAATTCTATGGATAGTAATTAAGTGATTAGTGATGCTATTTTTTTTTTGTCTGTTGAGTTACATCTGAATATTTGGTATAGTTTAACTTAAGTTAAAAAAAAAATTAACAGTGTATAAAAATTATTGCAATTTAAATAAGTAGATTTATTCGTTGTTATTTGGATATTTATTGAACCAATTAAAATTTAAAGATGATTATGAACGTCGAGTACCTAGACTGCGATGAGATTTCCGTAGAATGCCAAGTGCGGAATATAACAGGCAATATCACGCGTAAAATGTTAAAATTGCGTGAAGCACTGGAGAAGGAATTACAGCACCAAGCTACACCACCAACTCGTGCGCATCAAGCAGCACTTTCAAATCCGAAACGCGAAATTAATTATTGCAGCAGTAAATTGAAAAACATCGAAAGCCAATTGAAAGATATGATGGATGATAGCAATTTTCAATTGGAACTTATAGACGAGCTGATGACCGGTGTATTACATGTTGGTGATCGACTGGGGAGAATAAATCCTTCGAAGTCAGTGTCAGCGGTTTCCACGAAAATGATCGCAATATGCCATAAATTGTTAAGTTGTCTTCAGGATATACGCGCTGAACAAGCTGTCTCTGCTGACCTCGAAAATTCCTTGAAACAAGTTTGCGGTGAAATTACCGAAGGACAGGAATGCATAGATCTTGGGTCAGATGACACAGATACAGAAGGCGAAAACATTAATATCCCGCAAAAACCAGGAGCATCAACGCAAATTGACCAAATTGCACATTATCAGTCGGAGAAAAGGTTCATCGCGGTTGAGAATGTCAAGCCAAATTTGGAAGTGGGGCAATTTCACCAAAAGAAGCCAACAGAGGTCGAAAAGCCGAGACAAATAGTAACGGAAGATGAGCAAATGGATTTGATTGTAGATAAACTATATCAAAAATTAAGCATAGAAATGACTTCACGTAATCTCAATGCAGGAAACAAACAGATTGCTACCGCGCGATTTCCAAGGCAGAACCTGTTTAATAATGATGATAGGGTACGGACATCGCAAAATGTCAATCAATCCGAATTCCAGTTCTCTCAGGAGAAACGTTCAAACGAATCTGAAATCGATATGCAACACGATGCAAAATTTCCCAGGCAAGATTTGAAAATGTATAACTGGAAAATGACATATCATGGGGACGAAAAAGATGAAATACCAATAGAAAGATTTTTATATCGAGTTCAGAGAATGGCCTCGGAGAACGGACTCACCAAGCAAAAGCTAGCAGCAAACTTTAGCGTGCTGTTGAAAGACCATGCCCTAAATTGGTATTGGGAATTCCAAGAAAGTAACAGATCAGTAGGATGGGAAGAACTAAGTAATGCGATGATCGAACGTTTCAAAACCAGGAGAACTGATTTTGATGTTAAACAAACCTTAGAAAGAAGGAAGCAGCGTGCAAAAGAGCCCTTCTTGGATTTTTATCACGCGATGCGCAGTATCATGCTGTCGTTAAAGACTCCCATGAGAGATATCGAACTTATAAATTTGATTTCAAGGAATATGCGAGGAGGATTGCAAGAAAAGTTTGCAAGACATCAATTTACAAGCATTACAGATATGGTACATCAATGTGTTGCGGTAGAAGATACGTGGTCTAGAATCGGCTGGACTCCAGAAATTTTCCATCAATCTAAGCCAAGACAAATCAGCGAACTGGATGTGGTTAGTAATGTTGAAAGGATGGATGACGTCGTTAGTTCTGAGTGGCATCAGGACTCTAATTCTGTTTGTGCATTTGTAAATGCTAAAAGTTTTGCAGGTCCATCTAAGCAGCCAAAGGTGTCATTCGACAAATCATATTCACCCAACTCATGTTGGAACTGCTATGGAATTGGTCATATGTTTACAGACTGTATGGTCCCAGTCAAGCATCGCTTTTGTTTTGGATGTGGAGCTCCTGACACGTTGAAACCTGAATGTAAGAATTGTCGTAGCAAGCAAACGGGAAACGCAACGGGGGACTTCAGAAATACTGGGACTCTGAATCCCCGCACATTGACGAACAGAGCACCCAGAACCTTGCAATCGGAAGTGGCTACGAACACGGACCCAGAGCTATATCAAACAATCTTGCAGAACAGTTCCAGTGTTCGAAAAATTAGAGGAGGAGACATGTACACAGACAAGACAAATCCCAAAAATCTTTAATTCACGATTGAACCGGTCCATCAGATATTTTAATCTACGGAAACAGATACACAAAATTGTAAGCGAATCAACAATTTCTCCAATTCAAGATAATAGGCCATACGCTAATGTGCTAATTGACGGTGTGCCATATCGAGGATTGCTCGATAGTGGGGCAAATGTTACAGTGTTAGGAAGTAACGCTGAGGAATTTTTGTGTTCACATAATTTAAAGTTAAATAGCCTGCCATCAACATTATGGACTGCTAGAGGCCAGAAACAAAGAGTACTCGGACACATCATAGCGAAAGTTTCTTATGGTGGCAAAACGAAGAACATGCGTGTGCATATAGCTCCAGGGCTAAGTCAAGCGTTATACCTAGGAATTGACTTTTGGGAATCGTTTGGCCTGGTTCCAATGATGATCAATGAATTGGAGACTAGTTCTGAAGCAACAACGAACAGTCCACAAATACACGAACTTAATAAACGTCAGCAAGCCATCCTAGCAAATATTGTCAATCAGTTTCCATCAAGCGAGAAATTGGGTTTAGGACGTACGCATCTCATCGAGCACAAAATAGATGTTGGACAAGCTCCAGCCATAAAGCAACGATATTACGCAATTTCGCCCGCAAAACAAGGTGAACTGTATCGAGAACTGGACCGAATGATTTGACTCGGAGTAATTGAAGAAAGCCAGAGCTCCTGGTCATCCCCAGTAAACCTCGTAAATAAGGCCAATGGAAAGGTTCGACTCTGCCTGGATGCACGTAAGGTGAACTCAGTGACGGTGACGGATGCTTATCCTTTGCCTCTGATCGATGGGTTACTAAGATGTTTGGACCAAACTCGATATATCAGTTCCATAGACTTAAAGGATGCCTTTTGGCAAATACCTCTCGATCGAGAGTCAAGGGATAAGACAGCTTTCACCGTCCCAGGGCGTCCACTCTACCAGTTTGTCGTCATGCCGTTTGGGCTGTGTAATGCGGCTCAAACGATGTGTCGACTTATGCACAAGGTCATCCCTCACCGATTGCATGACCGGGTGTTTGTCTACCTTGACGATCTTCTCGTAGTCTCGGCAACGTTTGAAGATCATATTTTGTTATTATCTGAAGTGGCGAGATTGTTGCGTGAGGCAAATCTCACCATAAATGTTGAAAAAAGCAAGTTTATGCTCAAGGAGACAAAATATCTCGGTTATGTGGTCGGTGATGGATGCCTCAGAGTGGACCCCGCCAAAGTCCAGGCAGTAGCCGAATACACCGTACCTCGCACGACACAACAAATAAGGCGTTTCTTGGGGATGACTGGGTGGTACAGGCGGTTTATTTCAGGTTATTCCTCGGTGGCGGCTCCCATCAGTGACCTTTTGCGAAGAGGCACAAAACCCAAATGGAACTCTTTGGCACAAGATGCATTCGAGAAGCTGAAACAATCGTTGATATCCGCACCAGTCCTGGTTAACCCAGACTTTAACAAACATTTTTATGTCCAATGCGATGCCAGCTCAACTGGCGTTGGCAGTGTTTTATTCCAGCGGGAAGGAGAGGAAGAGCATCCAATTGCTTATATGTCTGCAAAACTGAATAAAGCTCAACGCAACTACACCATAACAGAATTAGAGTGTTTGGCTGCGGTGATGAGCGTCAAAAAGTTTCGACCTTACATCGAGGGTTATCCATTCACAATCATCACTGGAGTGGTCCAGCTTGAAATGGCTTATGGACCAAAAGGATTTATCTGGTCGACTAGCAAGATGGGCACTAAAACTCCAGCCCATAAATTTACAATCGAATACCGAAAAGGCACACAAAACGTCGTACCAGATAGCCTGTCAAGAATAAATGTTGAAGAGTGTAAAGTGTTGACCAACTCCCCATTGCATCTGGATATGCATTCATCAGCTTTTAACGACGGCGAATACCAAGCGAGGATTACCGCTGTTTCAGATAACCCTAAGGCAATTACAAACTTTAAAGTCAGTGAAGGAAAACTGTTCATCAAAATCCATTCGGTAAGCCATGACGAAAGCGACATTTCACTTTGGAAATTAGTAGTTCCAGCAGGACTCACAGAAGATCTAATTCACCAAGCACATAATCCTCCATCAGCTGCGCACCAAGGAATTGCAAAAACATTAGAATTATTGAGACGACAATTTTATTGGTCGACAATGGCGATACAGGTGAAAAACTACACTAATGCGTGTGAAGTGTGCAAGAAAAGTAAAGCAGTTAATTTTGTCACCAGACCGAACATGGGGGGATATATAGAATCAGTTAGGCCTTTTCAAAGACTATATATCGACTTTCTGGGTCCATACCCACGCACTGTTAATGGTTTCACGCATATTATGATTATTTTAGATCATTACACTCGATTCATAATACTAGAACCATTACGATCTGCTTCAGCGGTAAAAGTGTGTCAATTTCTGGAAGGAAAAATTTTTCAGTTCTTTGGTGTTCCGGAAGTTTTATTTTCAGACAACGGACCGCAATTCAAATCACTAATATTAGCAGATCTACTACAAAAGTATGGTGTGAGACACGAATTTACAGCGATATACGCACCCCAGTCCAACTGTTCAGAACGTGTAAATAGATCCATTCTAGCGGCTATAAGATCGTACGTCAAAGAAGACCATAAATATTGGGATCGTCACTTGGATGAAATAGCCGGAGCACTGAGAAACACGGTTCATTCATCGACAAGATTCTCACCTCACTACTTGACATTCGGGCAACACAAGATCATGCATGGGTCGTCATATGAATTAGCTAGAAAGTTGCACACTTTGAATGACAATAATGTCGAGAGATTATCTCCAGCTGACCGACTATCAATGGTTCAAAACGATGTATTGCGTAATCTCAAGCTGGCTTACGAAAGAAACTCCTCAAGATACAACCTTCGCAGTCGGTCACGAATATTCAGTCCTGGTCAAAGCGTCTACGTTCGTAATTTCGCGCAAAGCTCGGCCCAACAGAACTTTAGTAGCAAGCTCGCACCGAAATTTATTAAAGCTATTATATCAAAACGGATCGGGTCCGTGATATATGAAGTGGTAGATAATTCCGGAAAAGTTCTAGGATCCTTCCATGCGAAAGATATTCGGTAAAGATTACAGTTAGAATCGTATTCCCACAATTCAAAAAAAAAATAAAAAAAAACATTTTTGTCGAATTTCTATACATCCTGTTGTTATATTGCCCGGCTTTAAGAGACCTTCTCATGGGTGTGAGGCTGCCCCACGATTGTAACATTGCTTGTGTTCCAGCAGACTAATTGTTAATGTAGTTGATGATGGTATCATAACGGCGACAATTTGAAATATAACCAGTATTTTGTTTTTCTGTTATAATTTTGTTACTTGGCTAAACAATGATAATTATTGGTATAATTGGTTTAAATGAGAAAGATTACTATAGATGGTGATGATGACTGCTGGTGTAATTTTTAATTTCTTCTTATTATCCGATTAGTTTCTCCACCTATACCAATAATACCTATTGACGGAAATAAAATCAATCATTCTGTTTTGTGAGTTGATATCGATACACACGCAGTGATAATTTAACTTTGGTAAATTCAATTTGTGTATTAACATAAATTGAACTTGAATATTTTCAGTGATTGTGCTAAGTGTCACAGTTATAGTGAATACAAAAATTGTCTTGTACGGTATTCACTTGTACGAATAATAAACTATAAAAATACAAAAGGTGTTAGTGTAACCTATTGTGCCGAAGTGCAGATTAATGCAAATTTGTCGCGGAGGAAACAGGTATAGACAATTATTGATATTTTTTTTTCTCTTCAATTATCTCGTGTGTTGTGGTATACCGCAGATTGTAGTCTTGTTCTTAAAACATTTCTTTCTATACTTACTTTACTCTCTAGAACCGGCCAGATTTATTCTAAACAAGAAACCTGCACGTGAATCTGATTTAACGGGTTTCCCGCGACAGTTTTATTTTATTTTGCCGCGTAAAAAAAAACGAGAAATTGCATAAATAGCGGACAAAACACGCTATAAACGACCTGTTTACAAAAAAAAAACGGAATAGTACAGAACCAGCGCAGAGACGTATAAGTCAAAAATCTAAAGGTTAAACATGTAACCTGTTCGCTGCCATCCTCCATAACTGCCAATGCACCACCATTGCATCACACCTTAAGTTAAGTTTTTTTCTTATTTAATTTATATTAACTAACTATATATTATTATCATTTCACCTATATAATTTATTTTATGATTTTTTTTTATATTATTTATTTATTATTACTGATATGTGTATATAATCGGTAATATTATTGTATTACGTATGTTATCATAGTTCTCTATAGTATAGTATCTTCTCTAAGTGTTACAAAGGACCGCGGATCCTAATTAAATAATCAATGAAGCTATAATTCTTAACCGCCATATTCGAACGCGCCATTGATTGTTTAATTTCCTTATAATTAAGATTTAGTTTAGTAAATAAAAGTCAACATTCTTATGTATTAAAACTGTACCTAAGTTCAAATAGTCATTTATGCCAATAATTATTTTCAAATAATGGTAATTTTTTGTGTGTTTTATTTCCGTTATTAATATCATCAACTACTCGTTTTTTTTAGTTTTGCGTTCAACATGGGATTATATATCTTGCCTTTCTGTAATTAGTCTGGTCGAATAATAATTATGTGTCGTTAATTTTGAGATAGTGCAAGGCTAACACATTGGGAAAGGGAGGCATACCTTACAGTAGATGCGCGGTATTGCCTATAGGAATGGGGTGGAGTAGCATGTGGTTTACAACAACTTAATCACAATGATAAAATGGCTGTGACGTGATTTCCCGATATCTAAATAAGATTGGTCATGTGGTTTTGATTCTCCACCTATCTGAACGGTCAAGCAAATTGTTTCATATTTATTTTTCCCTCCCCTCGAAATCGTTAATATGGTTAACATAATGAGCAGCACTTCTCGATCATTGTAGCTGGTAACAAGAACTCTACCCACCGACTTCACCTAGCTTGGCAAATGTGCTACTGTTACCGATATATAGAGCTACAATGGTATTCTGTTAGCGGAGCGAAAACTCAACCAGTGGACGTTCCGTAACACCATATTAAAAAGAAATTCCCATTTCAATGTGTGAAACGTCACATAACCTTCAAAACGTACTGTTTACATTTTCATCGCCCAGTGTGCGTTTTATGTTCTAAGGTCGTGTTTCAATTGGTTTAAATGCCGCATAAAAAGTTAAAAAGTTAAAAATTTATTCGTGGTAAATAATTTTTAACTTTTTAACTTTTTATCTGTTTCAATTGGTTAAAATTTTGAAAATAACATGGTTGCTTATGTTATGTGTAATTATGAACGTATATAGCAAATTTAAATAAGAGAATATGTAAAATAAATACTATTTAAATATACATTAATTAATTATGGTTAGTTTACATCTAAATCGTTACGATTTTTCTCAAAATTTGTACATGACAAATTTCTGTTTACAAACAAATATTTTTGTCAGCCAAATGTTATCCACATAAAAATTTTATCAGCTCTTGAAGCAGATAAAAAGTTTGACATTTTTATTCACCACAATTTTTAACTTTTTAACTTTTTATGCGGTATTTAAACCAATTGAAACACGCTCTAAGTCGATGTTTTTTTAATAACTTTTAAATTAAATACACATATAGTAGTTACTCTGCGAGGGTATAGTGGTATTTGGTGAGCCAATTGACGGGTTCAGTGTCCCAATAGCGGCTATTCTGTTTATTAACAAAGCCAAGTCGAAATGGGCTACGTCGCTCATGATTTTTTTCCAAAAATGGATTATATAAAAAGCACCCTGTACTTGTATAAGTTTGATATTTGGCATTTATACATTGTTTTAATGAAATTTATTCTTGTCACGATGTAAAAATTGTGAAAAATAAAAGAAGTCATTAAGGTCCGTTTTTGTATAAATTCAGTTTCGAGTTTGTCATTAATTTCAGGGATGATTTTGTTTTTCAACAACAAGAAGAAATCTGATAGATACCCTTCTACGATGAAGTTCAGTAATCATTGTACTGGTGACCCCAAAACCATTGCTGGCTTTTTCACAAAAATGACTGACTGCTTCAGTTACATGCGAATAACAGCGCTTTAGCATCTTAAAAAATCCCTCTCAAATTGATCTTGATACTGAAGTAAGAAGCATCAACAACATAAAAAATAATTTTTCCGCTCGCCCCGACCTGACAGCTTGCCTTATATCGTCCTTAAAAACTGTGCTAGAAACTTAGCTCGGGCCAATTACAACGTTTTCCAAGGCTCAATCTCGCACGGAATATTGCCATCAATATGGAGAGACTCTTTTATAATTCCAACCCATAAGAAGGGATGTAAATCAGACGTCTCTAATTATAGGCCAATTGCGAAATTGTCCTCTATCCCCAACTTATTTGGATAAAACATTATTTCCAATGAATCAGCATGGCAATCTTAGAGGACGATCTACTACAACCAGTTTAACAAAAATTTGCATCTCATACTTTGAAGGTTATGGAAGGTGGAAACGAAATTGGTATTATTACCACGGATTTCAGCAGGGCATTTGACAGGGTTTCCCATAAGATGATTTTGTTTAAACAACAGGGCTCTTGGTTTCGCACCTCAACTCTTACTATGAGTGGATTCTAATCTGAGGGAACGTAGGTATCAGGTGATCTAATTTTTACATTTGTGGTGATTACATTTTGAATTGAAAATATATAGCTACTTTTGTTGACTATATGTATGTTTTAAGTTTATTAATTAACTCTATAACGTGGTTTATATTTGGATTTATGTTAATTCTACGATTACCTAATATATTTTCAAATTCATTAGTGAAATATTTCGTAATTATTATCTGTGTTTTAAATCGGTTTACTATGGTGTCTAAGAATGTTATTTTGTCGTTTAAATTTTCTTCCTGTGAATGTATTTTAGCTTGCATGGATATGTTGTCTTGGTTTTCGTTTAAGATTTCTTCGTTATTGATTTCTTGTTGAAAAAGGGGGTCTAGTGGGAAATTGCTTCTCCCTTCGTTAGCTTCGAACATTTCGTTAATTCCAAAATTTTCACTCATTTCGTTTATTTCGTGATTGTCATTATTTATTCTGCTTAGAAAATCAGCTATTTTATTATCTTTCCCTTTTAGGTAATTTATTTTTATATTGTATTCTCCTAAAGATAGTATCCATCTTTGGAGTCTTAGATTTAAATCGTTCCCTAAATATTTGGTGTGCAACCATTTTAAGGCTTGATGATCTGTTTTGAGCTCGAATTCTTTACCATAAATATACGGTCTAAAATACTTTACTGACCAAATGACTGCCAATAGTTCTTTTTCTGTGGTGCTATACCTAATTTCATGTTCATTTAGCGTTCGGCTGGCGAATGCTATGGGATGGTTTTCCTGAAATAAAACGGCACCAATTGCGAATTGACTGGCGTCCGTATTTAATACGATAGGTTTGTTGAAATCGGGGTATTTGAGAATTGGATGAGTAGTTAATAATGATTTTAATTGCTCAAAAGCATGGATAAATGAAGGATCCAATTTATTTACTTTACTATTCTTTTTTAGATATTTCGTCATAGGCTGTGCTGTGCTATCCTGGCATAATCTTTAATAAAGTTTCTATAGTATCCTGTGATACCTAAACAAGATTTAATTTGTTTTTGTGTTTCTGGAAGTTTTAATTTTGTTATATCATCTATTTTTTTCGAATTCGGTTTAACACCTTTTTGTTGTTAACAAGTGACCTAAGTATTCGGTTTCCTTGCAAAAAAAATTACATTTATTGATTTGGATTTTTAGATTAGCTTTCCTTAACTTTTCGAAAATTATATTGATGTTTACTATATGTTCTTGTAACGAGGTGCTGAATATTAGTATGTCGTCAAGATACACTACACATGTTTTATTTATGCACTCTCTTAATACAGAATTTATTAGTCTTTGAAATGTAGCGGGGGCATTTTTAATCTGAAAGGCATTCTTGTATATTCATAATGCCCGAATGGCGTTGAGTAAGCCGTTTTCATTTAATCTTTTACATTTATTAGGATTTGATGAAACCCTTTTGCTAGATATAAAGTAGTGAAATATTGGGCTCTTCCCAATTTGTCCAAAGATATTTTCTATGTTCGGAATTGGAAATTTATCATTAACGGTAATTTCATTTAACTTTCTATAGTCAATTACAATTCTCCATTTCTTAACATTTGAATTATCCATTTTTTTTTTTTTTGGGACAATCCATAGGGGAGAATTATAGGGTGAATTTGATTCCCTAATAATTCCTTGACTTAACACTTCCTTAATTTGACTTTCTATCTCTTTTTCATGAATTTGTGTGTACCTATACAATTTGCAGTATATTGGGTTTTCATTTGTTAATTTTATTTCGTGGGTTATTTTGTGAGTAAAGGTTAAATTGTCACCTTCCTCATAGAATAAATCTTTATTTTCTGATAATAATTGCTTTAATTTATATTTTTCTTCTTTATTTAAGTTTTCTTTGTTTATTTTGCAGAAAATTTCCTCTTGGGAAACGACTGGTTCTAAGTGATTTACTTCGGTAAACTCACGGGGGTATCCGATTATTTCGAAAGGATTTATATGTTTATTAAATATCTTCAGATATTCATTTTTTATATCAACTTCGGCTTGAAAAGGGATTAGGAAGTTCATTCCAATAATCGCGTCATATTTTTCGCTCTTTAGAGGGAAAATTTTCCATTCTAAAGTACCATTTTTTATTAGTTCCTTTGGAATTGGCGTGATTACTTTCTTTCTTACAAAATTGGGATCTCCTACAGAATTATACATAATAGGGGCTGATAAATCTAATACTTTGAAATTAAGAATGTTTGGTTTTAATAAACTGGTATCCGAACCAGTGTCTATTAAACAAATAATAGGTTGATGGTAAAAAGTTAGTTTTATTATCGGTAGCTGGTTGGCGGTGTGGATTCTATAAAATGTACCTCTTGGTTTAATGGATTTATTTGGTTTATATTATCGACTTCCATTGTTTCTGTTGGTTGAGTATTATTTCTCTATTGTCCAGTTCTATTATTATTGAATTGTCGCCTAAACTGTCCTGAGTTAAATTGATTATTTTTGTGATCTTGTATTCTAAACTGTCCTGAGTTAAATTGATTGTTGTTATTTTTAAATTCGTGGTTGTAACTACTATTAACATTATTGCTTCTATGAGAGATTTTATTTTGAGGATAGGTGTAATATTTGATTTAAAATTAAATTCTTTATTTCTATTGAATCTAAACTCGGTTTTAATTATGTCTTCTGACAGGTAAATTTTTGATTTGCACAGAATATTGTCTAGTTCAAATAATGATTTATTCGTGTCTATTTGTAATTGAACTAGGGGAACTAATTTTGATTTTAGTATCTGTACTAACTGTGATATGTTAAGTTATCTTCGTCATCGAAGTCACATATCTCGCTACACTGACTTTTACATTTATTTAATTTATTAAAAATATCTTTGAGATTGAATACCTTTATTTCCTTCGCGTTGTACAGTAGTTGATGGATTGTGTTCTTTGGCCGTTACCTCAGTCTAAGTTGTTTGATCACATTTTCCCAGATACGTTGATTCTCTGGTATTTCCATGATAGTCCCTCTGGCATTTCCGATTATTTTCGTGTTGATCAGTTTTTTTAAACAGTATTGTTTGAGTTCTTCGTTGTTGATACCGCATTTACTTTCTGTGTCTACGATGCTCTTCAGGAAAGATTTTAATTTATAAGTATCTTCTCCTGAGAACGCCTGAATTTCTAGATCAAATCGGGTGGCTTTCATATTTTGCATTTTTATTTCCTGATTACGTAATTGTTGTTGTAGAGTTTCCACTTGAGTTTGTAAATTTTGTTGCTGTTGTCGTTGGCTTGACAACTGTCGTTCGACTTGTTCGAGATCCATTTTTTGTTTGGTTTCTTGTTTTCGATTTAAATCGAAAATTTTATTTCGTTTATTTGAAATTTTGGAATTATTAACTTTAAACTTCACTTAATTAGATTTATTTTTAGTTTTTGTGTATTATTCACTGTTAGTTAAGGCAATGCCTCCTAAACTACAGGCCTCATACACCAAATGATGACGACACGCTATGTCTACATTGTTGTTGCTTTCTCTAGTTATTTTGTTAGTGTAAATATCTTCATATTATTAATGCGCAGTCTCAGTTTAGACATAAATTGACGTCATGTGCAAAAAATGAGAGTAGTAAGAGGCCTGTAGTTTAGAAGGCATTGGTTAAGGTTAAGGCACTTATTTATTATGAACACGACTTTTTTAATTATCTGGTACTATTTTATCTTAATTTTTAAATTCTGTATCTGTTTATGGGGTTGTGCGTGGTTGTGCCCCCATAAATAAATAATTAGTACACAAATTTGATTTAATTTGATTAATTTATTTATTGTTTAATTTTATTTATTTTGTTATATTAGATTTATTTAATTATATATTTTATATTGTATTTTAGGCTTTATCGCCATTTTTATAAAAATATTTTACAATTTAATATACGACATTGTATGTCGTTAGATTTTCGCCAGACTATTGGCGCAAAACAATCGGCCTTTTATAGATTTAATTCCTTTATTTAAAACGGTCGCTGCGATCAAGAAAATAACAAATAGCTCTAACTCCCCTTAATCGGTTTCTATGCTAAAAATCTATTTGTCAATAGATGACGCGACGAATAGTAAAAGGTTAAGAATGATAAGATAATTATCATTAGAATTCATCAGATTTGGCTCCAATCGCCACAATTACCCCCTCCTTAGTGCTTTGATTGAAAAGAAATGCACGATACCTTGTAACGTGTGGGAGTATTAATGATTCTCCCAGTACGTGTTTTTTGGTTGATGGAGGAATATGTGAAGCGGACTCGCGATTATCGCACACATTATTGTTGTTCGTATTTTTATCTTCGATATGCATACGAACATGTTTAGTTTGTACGATCCTGTTCGTTAAAGATGGATTTTTGGAAATTTGTGACGAATCGTGTGTTGTATTTGTACTTGGTTGATTCGCCAGTGATGTTTCCGCGTTTTGGTTTTCTTCAATGAAACATGGTTTGAGGCGATCGATTGAAATATTACATTGTTTCCCTTTCATCGTAATCAAGAATGTTTTCTCACTGCGTGAGATGACCGGAAAAGGTCCTTCGTAAGGAGGTTGTAATGACTTTCTCAAAGCGTCAGTTCTGACGAAGACATGAGAACAGTGATTTAACTCCTTAAATACGAATGTTTTGTTCGTACAATGACGTGTTGGTGGTGTTGGTCGAATCGATTTGAAATGATTCTGTAGTTCTTTCGCGAATTCATTTTGATTTGTTGTTGGATTGATATCGGACAAAAATTGGTTAGGTAGCTTAATTTGGGTACCAAATACTAATTCGGCCGATGATGTTTGAAAATCCTCGCGGTAAGTAGATCTTAGGCCCAGTAAGATTGTAGGTAAGATACGTGTCCATCGCAAATTTTGATGACATATAATAGCGGCCTTCAATGTGCGGTGTGATCTCTCGATGAATCCATTTGACTTGGGATTATACGCGGTAGTTCGTCTATGGTGGAATCCGATCAATTTGGAAAATTTGGCAAATAATTCGGATTCAAATTGGGATCCTTGGTCTGTTACAATGAAATCCAGTACTCCAAATCGAGCTATCCAATTTACGTAAACCGAGAAAGCGACGGTTTCTGCGGTGATATCGGGAATCGGAATTACTTCAGTCCATCGAGTAAATCGATCTATTAGAGTTACGCAGTAACGTTGATCGTCTGAGATAGGTAACGGGCCTATTAAATCGAGGTGAAATTCAGCGAACCTTTGTGAAACAGGCGGATAATGACCTAAAGGACTATTTGTGTGATGACTAACTTTCGAACACAACATCTCGTTACAAACTATAACGAGATGTTGTGGATTGAAGCTTGGACTCCCGGGTGAGATAGATTGTGAACGGATTGGAACACTATTCGTCTGAATTCGGCAGGTATATATGGTCGAATTTTGCCGGTCAATGTATCGCATGTGATTGTTTCCTCAGAACCAAAAGCAACAGAAAACTCTTCAAATTTGAGACTTGTCTCCGCCTCTCTAAATGCACCGAATGAATTATCGTTTCGCTGGGTATTGGCAATTGTATGATAATCAACGGTCGGAGGGATATTTATTGCATCGATGCGTGATAGTGTGTCAGCGACAACGTTATCAGCACCGGAAATATGACGAATGTCCGTAGTAAATTACGCGATGAAGTCTAAATATCGAAATTGTCGTGGCGATGCTTTTGTGGGATTCTGGTTGAAGGCATAAATCAATGGTTTATGGTCTGTGAAAAGTATAAATGTTCGACCTTCAACCAGATATCGAAATCTTTTAACGGCTGCATACGCAGCAAGCAACTCCCTATCATAAGCGCTGTAACGCTGTTGAGCTGCATTTAATTTTGAGGAAAAGAATTGTAAAGGTTCCCAATTTGTATCATTCGTATCGAGCGCAGTAGATTGTTGGATAACAGCACCAATGGCTGTGTCGGAGGCGTCCACCATCAATGCTAAATGAGATGTTAATGACGGATAGCTAAGCATTGTGGCATCACAAAGCTGCTTTTGTGAATCGAAAAATGCTTGTTCAGAAGCTGTAGTCCATTCGATGGGTCCCTTGTCGTTTTTCTTACTGCCTTTGAGATAATCGCTCAGCAACGATTGGTTACGGGCTGCTTGAGGTATAAAATTCCGGTAAAAATTGATCATCCCCAAATATTTTCTGAGCTGATTAATATTTTGTGGTAATGGAATTTTTGCGATGGTTTCGATACGTTCCTGTAATGGCTTAATTCCTGCGGCGGTTATTTCGTGTCCCAGAAATTTTTATTTGTTCCTTTGCGAACATACATTTTTTGGGATTAATGACTAGTCCACATTCGCTTAATTTGGCAAAAACTATCTGTAGATGATCTAGGTGTTCGGTCATGGATTTTGAAGCAGTTAAAATATCGTCCAGATAAACGAAACAGAACGGAAAACTTTGGAAAATTGAATGCATGAACCGTTGGAAACTGTTACCAGCGTTTCTCAATCCGAACGTCATTTTACAAAATTCGAATAATCCAAACGGAGTTGAAATAGCCGTTTTTGGTATATCAGCTTCTTCAATTGGTATCTGGTGGTATGCGCGAACTAGATCAATCGTAGAAAAATGGGTTGTACCATGTAATTGATGAACAAAATCATGCAGAAATGGTATCGGATACCGGTCTGGTACGGTAATTTTGTTTAAAGCACGATAATCACCACATGGCCTCCAATCACCATTTTTTTGGGGGGCCAAATGCAGAGGGCTAGCCCACGGACTATCTGAGCGTCGACAGATTCCCTGGTCGATCAGAAACTGAAATTAGCGTTTGGCGATTTCTAATTTTTCAGAGCTCAGTCTGCGAGGTTTTGCAAATACGGGTGGACCTCGGGTAATGATGTGGTGTGTGGCGTTGTGCTTTGTTGATTTTGCCGTTAAGGAATCAACTGTAATTTCCTTAAATTTGACTAATAACGGTAGAACTGAAGGATGTATTGTTTCGTGATCAATAATTTTGATTGAGGGAAAATTACCACGTGTTAAAGAGGCCGGAGACGATAACGATGTAAGAGGATCGATCAAACGCTGTCGATTAACATCGACTAATAACCCGGTGTGGTTTAAGAAATCTGATCCAATTATTGGTTTCGTAACATCGGCTATTATAAAAGTCCAGGGTAATTTTCTGCGAAGGCCCACATCGACGAAATCAAGTTTTTTACCATAGGTTTTAATTATACAACCGTTGGCGGCGTGCAACTCAAATTCTGGATCTAAATTTTTACGATCACTAGCAGACGGGGGCAGAACTGACACATCTGCTCCAGTGTCAATTAGGTAATCTCGTTTCGACAATACATCATATATCTGGAGGCGACAAATACTAACGGATCCGGAGCTTGTCGCCGGTGGCGCCAGATGATTTAATTTTTTGCTTTGAACTCTGACCATCTGGAACAGCCAGGTTTGCAATTCTTTGTGGCATCTTTAAAGCGTGAATGATAATAACAGGGCTTTGGTGCATCGGACGACTCGTCCTCCGGTTTTCGCGAGGCAGAACGAGGGCGTCTTGAGAATCGTCGAGAATTAGGTGATGATGATCGATTTGAGGAAAAATTCCTGCTCCTATCTTGACTGTTTTGATCTATTTTGTCCAACCGTTTGATAATTTCTAAAATTCGCCAAGAGAGATTCTGATTTGTTTGAGCTCTCTGGTGGAATGGAAGATCGTGACAAAGCCATTAAATTATTTTGTGAGCTAGTTTCTACTATTCGATCTGCCAATTCCGACAATTTTTCTGTAGTTAGCGTTTCGGCGGCTGGTGCAAGAATTTCTTGCGTGTGAACCGGTAAGCGTTTTAACCAAATCGTTTTCAGCAGATCATCGGTTACATCAGAACCGGCGTGTACTTTCAATTTACGAAATAGCTGAGAAGGTTTCATATCGCCGATTTCTATATTCTGTAGAAGTTGATGCAATCGCTTATTCTTGGAATCACCTAAACGAACGAGGATAGTCTTTTTAATATCTGAGTACGGCGTTCTAGACAATGGTGCAAGAATAATGTCACTTAGATCATTTGTGACGTGATCGCTAAGGGCGCTTAACAGATGATAATAGCGTGTTTTTTCATCTGTAATTGTTACCAACGCGAACTGAGCCTCCAAAATCTGGAGCCACAGACGCGGGTTCTGTGTGTTAAGCGGCGCTATCTTGGCTGCCACGCGAGAAATGCCTAAATTTCTAGCGTATTCAACTTTATCATTTGAAGTTGTAAGCACTGCTGGATTTTGCCAGATGTTAGGTTCAATAATTTATACCTAACGATGGATCGTCTGGAGGCATAACATCTCCGTACAGATCCTCGTCAAATGACGAAGTGCTTGGCGTAGTCATAGCGATTTACACTGTCAATATTCAGTGTCTCAAAAGACACTGAATATTGACTGACACTGATTGACACTGAGATAATCTCAAAAGACAATAATAAAAATTGTTGCCTGATAGAACAAATGTAAATAACCAATTTGAATTTAATGGGACAATTGATGACGAGCGAAAAAAAAATTGAGGAATTAGAATTTGCTATTATTTGTTAATTGATAAATGTAAATAGTGAATTTTTAATAATTAAAAGGCCAATTATTTTGAGTTTACAATATTTAAAAAAAAAAAAAAAAACAAATAGTCTAGCTTACGTTTTTTTTTATGTTGAAATCCGGATAGATCGGACCGATCGGATCGAAGATGCTCCAGTTAACGGCGATTAAAGATGATCAACTTATCTTTATTTTAGACCCGAGCGCTTGACGCTGGTGGCGGCTTTGACCTCGGATCTGATATACGATTGTTCAATTGGGCGTGGCAAAAAACAAAAATATATATCTGGTGGATTCCACGCCTTCTTATGTTCTTAAATTTTTCTTATGTTCTAGAACTTCTTATGTTCTGGAAAATTTTCTTATGTTCTAGAATGTTTTCTTATGTTCTGGTTTTTTCTTTCTTGAATTTTCTTGATGCAGCCGAAAATTTATGTACGGCTGGAATTTTAACGTACGGCCGGGAATTTAACGTACGGCCGGGAATTTAACGTGCGGCCGGGAATTTAACGTGCAGCCGGGAATTAGATTGGTGATCCGTGTTCGGATCGTCGGTGGTCACCAATTATGGGGTTGTGCGTGGTTGTGCCCCCATAAATAAATAATTAGTACACAAATTTGATTTAATTTGATTAATTTATTTATTGTTTAATTTTATTTATTTTGTTATATTAGATTTATTTAATTATATATTTTATATTGTATTTTAGGCTTTATCGCCATTTTTATAAAAATATTTTACAATTTAATATACGACATTGTATGTCGTTAGATTTTCGCCAGACTATTAGCGCAAAACAATCGGTCTTTTATAGATTTAATTCCTTTATTTAAAACGGTCGCTGCGATCAAGAAAATAACAAATAGCTCTAATTCCCCTTAATCGGTTTCTATGCTAAAAATCTATTTGTCAATAGATGACGCGACGAACAGTAAAAGGTTAAGAATGATAAGATAATTATCATTAGAATTCATCAGATTTGGCTCCAACCGCCACATGTTCACTGTTCGTTATACACTTACTTATTACTTAACAATTTCTAATTTAAGAATGAATTTAATTTGCTTTATTAGATATGAAGTAATTTACGTTTCTTCGAAAAATCAATTTTTTTGGATTTTTCTATGTATCTATTTTACTTCACTGTTCGATTATACACTATTTTTATCTTCTTTGGAAGGTAAAATTACCAACTGCGCCATTTATGTGTGTTATTTATTTAATTATTATAAAAAAAAATATTTATTTTCACTTTATATTTCTTTACAACTTTATTAAATTTATATGACAATTTTTTCGATCTCTTTAGAATCGGGAATCAACACTGTATACTCTTCAGAGTTTGAATATTGATTGATTTTCTTATTCACTAAATAATTGTCTTAAAATAAATCTTTATACTTGTTTCAACATGTTTAATTTCTTATCTCTAATTCCAGGAAATTTCTTTATGCATAATTGCATCTTTAATATTTTATTATAATATGATATTTTATTAAATCAAAGTAAAATGTGTTTCAATACATTGTATTATCTATAATTTTCATTCTTGGAAATTATTTTACTTTAATGTGAAATTTTGTTTTGTCTTTCAATATTTATCTTTAAAATAATATTGTTGAATGAGCATTTGTATCTTGTAACTTAACTGGTTTGATGGAATGTAACTCGTGCGGTCAGGGAGGAGTGATTGGTCGTTGGGAATTATTATTATTATTCGGTCTTATTTCAATTAAATTTGCAACACAAAAAACCAGTGGTATTTCTAAATTAAGCAGCATAGTGTTTTAGTGTAGAGCCTTTAACTGATGAAAAATATTTAAGATATGCGCCAATGCGGGTTTTAAAACACACAGTAGAGTAGTAATTTTTAGATATGAAATGATAAGGAACCTTAAATAGCACGCTACCATCATATTATAAGGTCTTGGGGCTTTAATATGACATAATTTAAGAAATCAGTAAGATCCATTCTGACTGCATGAAATATTGATAATAGAATATCGACCAGTAGCTATTTCACCATTTAAGAATTTGTAATGTCTCACACACACACACACACACACACACACACTAATTTATAATATTTTATTTATGGTCTTACTATATCAAATATAACCTAAACAGTTAATCAACAGTACAATTTACAAATTCCTATAATGTTAATGAAATAAAACTAATTGTAATAAATACATAATTGTTTTATGTTGATGTATGATTTTAGCAGGTGCACAAGTATTTTGAAAATTAATAATTCAACTAGTAATGGTAGATACTTGTGATATGCACTAAAACCATATATTTGTTATCAAACAAATACGAGTAAATCCATTTTCTCTCATCAAAAAATAATTATTATAAAAATCCATAATAGCAATTTTATAAATACCATAATAAATTACAATTGGTATTTCTGGAAATAAAATTACAAAAAAAATATTATTTTTAAATTATTTATTTCATTTCGTATAATTTTATCTAAATCGTTGAACAATTTTCAATTAAAAATAATTAATTATTTTTTTTCCATTTGCAATAAAACCATGAAATAAATAAAAATAATAATTGTCGGATATATAATATAATTTTAATTTACATTTTATTTGCGCTATTTAATAACAATAAATCGGTAGATTTCAGTATCAATCACAATTGTATAAGCTCCTCTCTGGAAAGGCCTCTCTAAATGAATGGATTTATTATTTTGTTGTATTATTATTGTTGCATTTGCAAAAGATACGTTTTTATTTTCATTTTTTCCAGTTCAACACTTGTATTATTTTATGGCTTATTATCAGTTTTTTGGCATAAGCATACATTCGGGTTGACCAGCTTACAGATATTTTTGACGAATATTATTATTTGGTGATTAACGCCAAGTAACGTTCAGAAAAAATAAGTGAAAATAAAATTTTGTCAAAAGTGCTGAAGCCTCATGAGGTAATCGGAACTTTGGTCTGTAATTTGACAAATCCGAAAAATGTACAGGGAACTAGAAAACATCGTAAATTTTCGGTAAGAAAATTTGTCACAAAATGGCTCAAGAAAATATGCGCTTTATAGTATTAACGAAGATAAACATATTCTTATATTTGGTATTATTACTCGTATATAATATTCTATTCCAGTAGGTCGATTCTAGTTTTCCTATAGGAATAGGAAATAGGAAACAAGTTTAAATTTGTATAGCAGTTTTGACGCTTATTTTTCCGCACCTACAATATTCTTTTAATTTTTAATTAGACAAAAAAGATTATACAATTAATGTAGGTGAGACATTTCTTAACCGCTTACAGAGTCATCGTTTTCAATACTCAACTTAATCAAGAATTTGGGAAAAATTTATTCCTATGTGTACCAAAATAAACCATAGGAAAGGTTTTTTAAGAAAAAACTGTTATGAAAACGTTTTCCTAAATAGGAAAAATATTCCTATTTTCTAAAGTCACCAGAATCGACCCACAGAGGATTAATTTGTCATCTGCACCAAAGCGGTGAATTTATGAACTAAAGTGCTGATAATAAACTTTTTGCTTTTGCAAGACCTTTCGACCATGAACGATTTATATGGCACTTGATTTTATTGGAATGAGCTAAATGTAACTGCTTTAAGCGCCACAACGGTGGCTTTGAGTACTAATGTGCTACAACTTATTTTGTGACATTTTCAATAATATGAGCTTTTCGATGATACGTGTATATGCTGCACCAAAGAATAATTTGCCAGCAGCGCCAACAAAACGCTGAATTTGTGAAATAAGTCGCTGATAAAAAAATCTATATATATAAAAGAAGTACATTTTGATCATCACTCCATAACTCGAGAACGACTCAACCGATTGTCATAACATTTTTAGGGAAGGTGCAAGGAAGAGTGATGATGGTTAGTTGGTTGAAATCCAAAATCGGTCCAGCCATTTTCGAGTTATGATTTTTTTCCTGAAATGAACTCGCTCTTTGTAAAACAACAACAAACACACGTAAAATCGAAAAATTGCAAATATCTCGAAAACGGTGCGTCTGAGCGAAAAAACAAGGTCACTTTCCCCCCACACCTCATGCACACACTTTGTGATCGCTTGGGTATGGGAGCCAGCCCCCCCCCCCTTTTTGAAAAAAATTTAAATGCAATGGTAAATGGGGCATTAACACTAATGAAGCTCTTTGGAGAATTTATTCATTTTCAATTCATGAGCGATATCTTGCTGTTGTTCATTTGGTTGTTCATCTTGAAAATGGCCCGCGTGTGTATTTTACCAATGCAAATGTACATCAGAGAGCAGCACAGCCACCAGCAAGAACATTGACTGCATTCTTTCAATTGTGTGAAAGCGATGAATTTGCCAGAACGTTACTGTATTCAGATGTAACGCATTATTTCTCTTGGACTGGAAAGAAACGGCAACGACGTAAACAAGGAACTCCTGTTGATGGCCATCCGGGTGTTTTTTTTGCAGATACCATGGGAAGATTATACACAGGTCATCCAAACAATGCAGAATGTTATTATTTGCGGTTGTTGTTAGTAAATGTTGTTGGACCACGTTCATTTCTACATTTACGAAGAGTAGATGGTCATTTATGTGTGACGTATCGTGAAGCATGTCAGCAATTAGGTTTACTTGAAAATGATGTGCATTGGGATTTAACGCTTCATGATGCATCGCTTGCTTCTTCTCCACATCAAATACGTATGTTATATGCCATAATCATATCAACATGTTTTCCATCAAATCCACTTGAATTGTGGAATAAATACAAAGATTTTATGGCAGAAGACTATTTGATTGGAATACGTCATCACACAAGAAACGCTAATTTGCTGATTTCATTGGAAATATATAATGAGGCATTGATAGCGATTGAAGATATTTGCCTAACAATTGCAAATAAAGCATTAGGGTAATTAGGTTTGTCACCACCCAATCGTCCAATGCATGATTTATTTGATCGAGAATTGCAATGTGAACAACAGTATGATCCCAATGAATTGCAAACATTTGTGAATTTGAATGTTCCCAAATTAAATGACCATTAAAAACATGTCTATGATACCATCATGTAAGTTGTACATAATGAATTCGGTGGATTATATTTTTTGGATGCGCCTGGTAGTACGGGAAAAACATTTGTGATATCACTGATTTTGGCAGCCATTCGATCGCAACGAAAAACTGCATTGGCACATGCTTCGACGGGAATCGCTGCTACTCTATTGGATATTGGACGAGCAGCGCACTCTGCATTAAAATTGCCGTTGAATGTACAGGTGTGCTTATATTAATTGATTGATCACTTTAAAATTGATTCGATATTATTGTAAAATATAATTATTCTCAAATTAACAGGTGATTGAACATCCCATGTGCAATATTTCAAGAAATTCTGCGATGGCAAAAGTTTTGCAACAAGCTTCTTTTGGATGAATATACGCATAAAAAATCGCTGGAAGCATTACACCGTACAATGCAAGATCTACGTCAGAATCAAGAAATTTTTGGTGGTGCATTGATATTATTGTCAGGCGATTTTCGTCAAATACTGCCTGTGGTTCCACGATCAACACCGGCGGATGAGATCAATGCATGCTTAAAGTCTTCTCTTCTGTGGCGACATGTGCAAAAATTGACATTGAACATAAATATGCGCGTTCAATTGCACAACGACCAATCTGCAGATCTGCAGATCAGAAGAATTGTTTGAAAGTGTGTTGCCAAATATTGATCAAAATTACAGGAATCACAATTGGTTGAGAGAACGCGCAATACTGACACCAAAAAATGTACATGGCAATGCAATCAATTATTAGATTTAAGAAAAATTACCAGGTGCAGTGACATCATATAAATCTGTTGATAGCGCAATGAATGCAGATGATGCAGTGAATTATCCAATTAAATTTTTTAATTCATTGGAACCACCTGGTATGCCACCGCATTGTTTGAATTTAAAGGTTGGCTCATAAATTATTTTACTATGGAATTTAAATGCACCAAAACTGTGCAATGGCACATGATTGGCATAAAAAAAATTGATGCCGAATTTAATTGAAGCCACAATATTGACCGGAACAGCGAAAGGTTAAATTGTGCTCATACCACGTATTCCACTGATTCCAACAGACATGCCATTTGAATTTAAGCGTTTGCAATTCCCAGTGCATCTATTATTTGCCATGTCCATCAATAAGGCGCAAGGACAAACGCTTCAAATATGCGAATTAAATTTGGAGGAGCCGTGCTTTTCACATGGACAGCTGTACGTGGCCTGCTCAAGAGTTGGAACTCCAAATTGTTTGTTTGTGCTCGCTTCAAATGGGTAAAAAAAATCAAGAATATTTCATTTCTTTTTTTGGTTGGTTGCAACGAAGTGCATTGGGGTTCGCTATATAATACAATTTTTATCAATTAATATTTTACTAATATAATTACCAAATTTTAAACCAAACAAATTTTCAAATAAAGAAGGTTACAATAAATTTATACGAATTTCATTTCACATAAAATATTTATTACATTTTTTAATAATATTCTTCCATCAGGTATCACTGTGCAGCATATAATACGAATCATTTACATTTATCTTTCCATTGTCATCATTTAACAGCAGTTTGCATTCCAATAGCTCATTAACAATATTGCCAAATCAATTTCCCGCTATAATGTTTACGCTCTAATCTAACACAATGTACTTATTGTACAGATATACGAAAAATTAATTTTCAATAACTAAATGCTGTGACATCTATTTAAATCGAGAGACAATACAAAAGAATAGGTTTACTTAGGGCCAGCAAGGCGCACCGGGCTCAGCTAGTTATATTTATAAAATATTCCTTCGTCCAAAAAAGAAATGAAAATGATCATATCTCAGAATGAGAAAAAATTTAATTGTGGTTAGCGCCCCGCCCAATTTTGTAATTTGGTGCACTAATTTGCTTCAGCTAAACTTGTGAGTGGTGACATTCTTTAAAACCTTTTCATTGATATGTCACTTATATATTCTACAGGGTGCGCCATATTGAATGTCGGTATGTAAACATTGAATAACTGTGACATTTGTCAACCGATTGACTTGCTTAGACATGTTTTGGAAAAATCAATTCAGTGCAATTTTAACCATGAATCGCTTCACACCGAAACATGTACATTGAAAATATTCGTTCAGTTGTGTTAACTCAACGTGCATATCGTCGAAAATATCGTGGCCAACAGGCACCGTCTGACAACAATATTCGTCGTTTGATGTTGAATTTTGTTGAGCACGGGACAGTGAAAGATCGGTTATATGCCATTCATCAACGATCAATACGTTCCAATGAACTCAGCCAAACAACGCCAAAACCGTCAGTGAAACTACTTTGCGGCGCATTTTGGAGGATAATTTGCATTTGTTTCCGGATAAAGTGCAATCAACACAAAGAATATTGCCGACAGACCGTCCACATCGCATGAAAAACGTCGCTTTGTCTGATGTCAAAAATAGGCGACATTGACTGGCCACCCAGATGTCAAGATTTTATACCTCCAAACTTCTTTTTAGGGGGTTATTTAAAAAGCAAAGTATACTACAGCAAGCTTCAGACCATAGACGAGCTGAAAGCAATCATTCGTGCCGAAATCATTGCTATACCGCCCGAGATGCTCGAAAACGTAATGAAAAACGCAGCAAAAAGGCATATTTTGCTTTGATCAATAAAGGCGGCCACTTAATTGATGCTTTATTCAAAAACTAGTCCGAACAAATTGCAAAGGAGCAAATTGAATAAAAATACGTCAAATATAGAAATTGGTTTTTTTTTTAAGTTATTCTTTTGAAATGATATTTCGCATAACTACTGTATCGAAATAATAAGAACTGCAACGCTCCAACGGTAGTTTTGAGTACTAGGGTGTTCCAAAAAATGTACGGCATTCTTTAAGACCTTTTCAACGATATATGACAAGTGTATATTCTATAAGAAACGTAGAATTAGCTACCAGCACCAACGTGCTGGATTTATGAACTAAAGTTATAACGAAATTGTTGTCTGATTCAAAACCTTTTTAATGATATATACTAAGCGAGTATATGAACAAATGTAAAGTGTTATCTTGGTATTGGGGTAGTATTTTGCATGATCTCCTATGGCTGGTACCCGATCCCCTTTAGGTAGAGATCCCAAAAGGATTCAAGTTCTCCGAATTAAAAATAAAAGACGATTGGCGAAAATTTTTGAGTGACATAAGCCAGATGACATAAGAAATATCATTGGTGCGCAGTCATTCAGACGTACGAACAAACATTTTTTGTTGTATTTTGGGATCAAGAACTTTGAAGACGTCGAGAAAAGTGGTTTTGGACCAGCGTCATTTTCCACAGTTTTGATATGGATTCCAAAAACTTGGTCTTACTAAGAAGAAGAAATGAAGAAAGAAGAAGAAGTTAGAACTGTTTGTTTGCGTACCTAACTTTTAGGATCAAATAAGAAAGCTTACAATCATTAAATATGGGGTTTGCCTTGTATTAATAAAAAGAATGATTGGAATCGTTCGGTCATCGTTTGTTCAGGATTTGTTACTATTTTTCCTCGTTCGGTCACTTACGATTAAACGGTAAATAAATAAGGAAAATTTGAAAAAAATATCGGGTAGCACCGCATTACACGAAAATCATACAGTTTTCATCAAATTTCGTTAGGTTGTCATTAGATGGGGACATGGGGGATGTATTTATTCAATAAAAGCAGGTTCGTCGCTCTTTTGAGAATTTTATTTTGCAAAATTTTGCAGAATTTTGCAACAAATCCAATTGGAAGACCATATGGATAAATCAATATTTTTTTCAAAGAATTGGATCTAAAGTTTGTGGTCATTTAACTGCAAAACATTCTTTACAACATTAAGCGATAATGCACTATGGGAATTGCTTGACTCTGATCAAACTTAATACTTTCACACAATCATCAATCGGAATCGGTTGAATAATTGGGTTGTTATCTGTCATTGACGATTGGCATAGTGTTGTTTCCATTTGGACATCCCAACGAAACGAGTTATTGCAAGAGTTCTTTAAAAGCCAAACACTTCAAATCGTGCGCACATGATTTATTTTTCATAAATTTTCGCAAAAAGTTGTAACGTAGGGATGACCAAACGATTTCAATTGGCGAATTTATAAAATTATTAATATTGGTATACTTTCTAGACCCGAACACTTCAATTTGTACGGAAAGATTAGTTTTTACCCATTAGATAGTTAGTTACGAGATTAGTTTAGTCCCGTTACATAGGGATAACCAAACGAAAACAGCAAGTGAGCAACCTTCAATGACAGATGACCAAATGATTCCAATCGTTGGATATATAAAAATATTGGTCAACTTTTGGTCAACTTGTCAGACCCGAAGAGTCCGAATCATGTGAAAGTTATGAGTTTTTAAAAAATTTCGCATTAAATCGTTATGTAACCAACAACTAATTACGAATCCTCAATGACTATTGGCAAAAGGATATCGATCCTTGGATTTATAAAATTATCACTTTTCAGCAATGGATGCTATTCAGCGGAAAATAAGCGTAACAGAACTCGGCAAATGAAATGTTGAAATTTAGCAATATTCCATCTTTCATTTCTAAACGAATTACGATGAAATTTAGACTGTAGTATTGGATTTTAAAGTAAGTTTTGGACAAAATTCTAAGATTAGAGCCATTTCATAACCAATCCTTATGAAAATTGTTTTCTAGATTGATTTTTTATTGAAATATTAATTTTAGATGAAAAATAGTATCCCTACGATCTATGCGATCTAAATTAATTTATTAGAATTTTCACTGTAATTTTTTGATTTTCTGTGGCCGTATAAATTATTTTCAGTTTTTGGCCAATATCTCAAAAACTTCAACAAGTAACAGAAGAAAACTTATTTGGCCACAGAAAATCAAAAGATTATAGTGAATATTCTAATCCATAAATTTTCCCCAAGTTTTCCATGTAGTCTCAGTATGACCTAAACTGTTAGAAAAGTAAACGAAAGTATTGTTTACTAGTGGTTTTTGAGATATTGGCCAAAAACTGAAAATAACTTATATAGACGAACACAACCAAAAAATTATAGTGAAAATTCTTGCGATGCCATTTGCGATGCAAATTTTACAATTATTAGAAGGGATATGCAGGGATATCATTTTTCATCTAAAATTTATATTTCCATAAAAAATCAATCTAGAAAACAATTTTCTTAAGAATTGATTATGAAATGGCCCTCAACTTGGTCAGATCTTAGATTTTGTCCAAAATTTACTTAAAAATTAATGATCAATACTATTTTCTAAATTACATCGTAATTCGTTTAGAAATGACGGAAAGACGGAATATTGTTAAATTTCAACATTTCATTTACCGAGCTCCTTTTCTTCGGATATCAATCAATTTTTCATTTTAAAGATCACTTTTAATATTTTATTCCGCTGGGGTATTTTAATTAGTGATAAAAGAGATACAAAATGAATAAAAAATGTCCACTGGTAATTATATAACAAAAAAAATTCTCATTTGTGATAGTGTTGCAACTTGTGACGAGTAAAGTAATCCCTTATTCTACGCTGTCAATTTTCCGCTATCTTATACTGCATCAGCAATGGTCAACTTTTCAGGCCCGAACATTTAAATTTCAATTTTTAACAAATTTTCTAAAAAACTAGATACGTAGGGATGACCAACCGAAAACAAATAGAGACCGATCTGATACCAAATAATTCCGATCATTGGATTTATAAAATTATTGACCAATTTAACTAGACAGACTCGAGCAGTCTGAATCGGAGGGAATGATAAGTTTTTAACAAATTTGCGGAGTAAATCATTACATATAGGCATGACCAAACGAAAAGAACTACTGATAGTGATCAATTACAGTGGGATTATTCTGACTTTCCCTGGGAATATGGAATTAGGAGAAATATTTTCATAGCAGCCCTATGAAAACATTTTTCCCAAATCCCAATTCCCAGGGAAAGCCAGAATAGTGCCACGGGTTACCAAACGATTGGGAAATGTTAGATTTGTGGAAATATTCGGATTATCCAGAGTATCAGAGATTATCCAGTAGATGGAAATTTCTTTGAAAAACATATAGTTTTACCCAAATGGCATATTTCAATTAAGTTTGTTGTAAGTTTTGTAAAATGAATTCTCAAATAAGTGACGAACCTGGTTTGATTGTATTAGTAGAATTTTGATTTCGTTTTTTTCGCAATAAAAATTACCCATTGGGGACCAAACACAAACATGTGTTGACCAATCCTCTGAGGCTAACACTTACCTAACGAAATTTGATGAAAACGGTATGATTTGCTTTCAATGAGGTGCTACCTGGGATTTTTTTTTCATTTTTCATTATTTATTTACCGTTTAAGCGTACCAAAACTGATACCAATCCTGACCAAACGATAACGAAACGATTAAGGCGGACCATAAATATGGTTGGGTGATTTTCTTGTCTGGAATAATACTTCCTCAATTAAGTATCTTTTTCATAAAATATTTGAACTGATACTGATTTGCCTTGGCACCGTTCCTTTTACTCTCAATGTGTTGCCACTCAAAAATGGGAATTTAAAGAGGTTTTGTCATAGTTGTTGCCACATTTTGCACAATATGGCTACCTAAAAGCGCTAAAATTGATTGAAATTGATGGTCAGCAAAAATTTGTCACCGGAACATAAGAGATTACGCTCCTCGCCACAGGTAGCAGCACTATCACAAATATATATTTATGTTTTTATTTTTAAAACCAGGTTGAATTTTTTATTAAATCTTAATTAATAAACTTTAATCTTTTCGTTAAATCTTAAAAGTGTTCTTTAAATTGACAAATTGATTGATCTCCGAACTAAAAAGCTCGGCATAAGAAGTTTTGAAATTTTGCTATATTTCCTAGTTCCAATATGCATGTTGGACTAAACTTCGCTATTGGATAACCAATCATTATTAAATTTGGATTCTAGGATTGAATTGGGACGTAAATTTTAGATAAAGTTATAATTTTGAAAGAAAATTTAATATTTCGTTGAGGTTACTCGAAGTTCTGAAATGAGACAATGATGGGCGTTTCTCGTCCACTTCTTCAGATGTATATATACAATAATAATTATGCACAGTTGCATTTGAATTTTGATTGGCAACTAATGAATCTATGTCACCAAAAAATTAACTCTGATTCTGGCCAATCCCACAGGTATCCAATACTTACGGTTATTTTTCTAAGACTGAGAGTACAAAGGGAATTTGGTTAAAATTTATTATTTAGAACTTTCACTATTATTTTTTGAGTTTTTGCAGCCAAATAAGTTCTTCTCGGTTTTCCCAATATCTCAAAATATCATCTCACTATCACGTGGTATAGTCCAGCAGGTGACTATATTTCTTGTTCTCTTGGAATTTCGTTTATTGGCAGTTGCTTTGAAAGCCAACCCGATTTGTTCAAGAATATCGTATGAATTCAATCATGACATAAAAAATCTCTGCAGAATCAGGACCATAATTCTTTTTGGTACCCCTGAAACGTTATCGCTCTGTGTGGAGTTGTGAATTAGTTTTGCGACATCTAATAATTAAGCACCGATAGTGAAATATCCTAGCACTCGTCGCTTCTATAGTAGGGTTTTCTAGTTTCCAGTATTGCTCCGTGCAATATATGCAGGCTCCGGCCTGCGGGTCGTTTTCCGGTTCGATTACGGACCTTTTTAGTTGGTAGACTAAATAGAGGAATTGCCGTTATTTTATATAGATTTACCGAATTTATTGAATATCCGAACATGTGCATGTTGTATTTTAATTCAGTACCGCGCAACCTTTCCATTACCTCGACCACCGTATTTGTGAAATACTTCACAATCCATCAACAAATATCAGAAAGTTTCGTTAGGGGTAATACACACAGTTTGTAGCTCTTTTAAGTATGAATAAAACTTTTCTATTAGTTTTCAAACAGATATCTTTACCTCACAATTATGTTCTTACATAGCTTATTATTGCAAACATGCCACACATAACTAAACAAAAAATGTTTACAAGAAAACGAATTTTCCTTACATTTTCTTTTTTTATTTTCAGTGATGATGACATCAGCATTTGTAGTACACAGACGTTAACAAATGAAAATCTTAACGACTTGGATAATCCCACTCTGATAACATCAACAATGAAGAGAAAAAGTAAAATCACCACTAACAGTAATAAAAAAAAAGCGCAGACAACTAAAAACTGTAAGAAAAATGTTAAAAAAATGCCACCGTCATTCAATTCTAATGACGGTGATTGTGTAACGGATGAAGAAGATATGGATGATGGTGATAAACAAAGTGGTTATGGTGATGATGATGTTGATGCTGATGAAACAGGAAGTGTAAATAGTTATAGCCCACCGTCGAATCGTTCGATAAGTTTACCGCCAACACCTAGCGAGACACCAATCCCATTGCGAAAATTAAATAAAAAAGGCAAATATTACGGGGGCAGTGATGTACGAAGTGTTAATGGAAAATCCACGTCCACACGTCGAGTAGATAAAATGAGAGATGTTAGTCCGGTACGTGAAGAGGATGTTTGTGAAAGTAACGTTGATGATTTAGAATTGAGGATGGGTGATAGAAGAACCAAATCGTTTAGTGTTAGCAACGTTACGTTAACAAATATCAGAGTAAGTTAATTTTGTTATACAAATTTATGCTAATCCTGTAAATGCCGACAGACCATACTGTGTAGTGTAGACGAAATATTAACCGAATTAGTATTTAACGGAATGTTTTAAAAGACCGGGATCTATCCAAGACTTTTTACGTTTGGGATTATCGTAAAAAATATAATTTTCCTCACCCGTTCTTATTTTCCACAAGAAGTTCTTTTTGTGTTGCCGGGTAAGCAATGAAAAGCATACGTTGACCTAGGTTGTGTTCGGTCAACACGGGACCAATCTTCCAATTTTTTGAAATTTTTTGAAATAGCTATTTGGGTGACTCCTATAGCTGAGCTGCATGCCATTTTTGCGTTTGCGTTGAGTTTTCATCCATAGTAGAGCTGGCAATCCCGATCCCAACTTCTAAAACGTTTGTACCAATAATTAGATGTTTCATAAGAAACAACGGCGACATTAAGAACACTACTAATTGTGCCGAACGCAAATTAGGAAGTGTGAAAGTGTGTGGACAAATGCATTCGGCCACCTTTAAAATACAACATTTTTCTTTTGTTGGTCAAATAAATTTTGAATCGTTCCCCTAAGTGTGCCTTGAAATTTATATAGAAATTATTCAAGTCCCATCTTTGTTTCAATAGCACAACTAAATAACCGAACTAATTTTTTGCTCTAATAATTATCAGAGTGTTCTGATTAATGTGACGAAAAGAATGTGGCTTGCTAATGAAAGTAGCTGAAGCATTTTAAGTTTAAAATATTATCTTCTAGTATTTGTAAATTTGCTTACGTAGATAAAAGATGCTATGATTCTACCTGTAATCTACTTACTACAATACTTATTCATCTGACACGACACCCAGCATCGACTATGTACATGCATTTACAGGATCTATAAACTTCTCCAATTTGAATAGAAAATGTTTTAGTAATAAATTTATTAAATGTTTAATTTATTTTGTTATTTTGTCTGTAAATAGTTAATTTTCAAAATTTTGTAAATAATTTTCAAAATTATAATGTAATTGGAGAAGTGCAATTTTATATAAATATTTTGTTTTTCTTCTTTTCTTCCCTTCCCCGCCAAAACCAAAAAACCCTCTATAAACGTATACAGGGTTGCTATTCACCAGCATCGAGTATGATAAGCACAGCAACAATTCGCACAACCAACCCAAAAGAATGCAAAGAAAAACAAAATCGTGAAAAATTATTAGCTGGACCAGGTTCTGAATTTTCATTAGCTAATCCAGAAGATTTAGAGTTAGATTATTATGATTATAATGTTATAAATGCAGGTGCAGCACCTGGATCATATTTAGGAATGGATCCGGCATATTTAGTTTGGATACCGCCGATCGATGATGGTAATATAATAAATGAAATGAACGACGACGATGACAATGATGATGATGATGATGCCCGTGATCATCATGATGCTAGTCTAAACGAACCATATTACGAGGAAATACTACCGCGACATAATTATATTGATCCGGGTAGTAATACGGAAACACCGGATGATGAAATGGTGCCAGAATTGCCGCCACCAATTAAACACATTTTAAATAATAATAATAAATGTTTAGCTGAAACAATAATTAAAGACATTGAGCTAAGTCACAATTCACCAATAAAATTAGACCTACCGAATAATAAAAGAAATCTTAGAAATTTATTAGATAAAAATTACAGTAGTAATAATAGTAGTAGTGATGAAATTATACAGTTACACGAATTTTCAAATAAATCACCCATGTCATCAGCAGCGTCATCCTCATCACTGACGGGTACGATGGCGCCAGCATCAAAATCAACAACTAGCTTTAATACTTACAAGAAAAATTTAAACAATCGAAATTCCATTTTAATTTCGACGACAACACCGTTGCCCCTCCCACCACACCATAAACCAACGATATTGGAAAAAGAAACATCTGTCTTAAAATCCCCACCACCGCCTAATAATGAATACTACGAGTTAGATGATATTCAATTTGCTGATGATGATGATGATGATGATGAGGACGAGAACGATGATGATGGGAATGAAGAGGATGCTTTTGGTGGTGGTGGTGACAAGAAACAAAAATCAAATACATTAATAAATAATAGTAATAATGTAATTAGTTGTAGTAAATATAAAAATAATAACAAGAATTTAAATTTGAAAACTTAACATTCAACAATTAATAGCAACAAACGATTATTTAAAATTAATGTAACAAATAATTTTTTTAATTGACCAAAAGGTCATCATTTCTGATGTACCAATAGTACCATGTAGCATTTTATGTTTTGTTATTTTATTTATAAAAATGTTAAATAATTTAAATTTGCAAAATGTAATATTGAAAAACGAGAAAGGTCAAAATGTTATTTATAAGTATTTAATTTAATTTTCATCCTTTCAAAATGTATAACCGGTGTACAGTGAACGAAACCATTGTATAAGATGAATAATTTTGTTGGATTTTATAATTTTTGAAATATTTTTTTGTTTCACAGATCGTTTCAATTTGGTATATTCGAGTGTCAGGAAGAGAAAACGGTCCAACGGGTCTGGACTCCTCTTAGTTAATTTCAATAAATTTTTTACTGGTTTTATGTGGTCCGCCAACGTTTCTTGAGGGAAATTTTCAAAATATACAAAATGTAGCATATCAAAATGTGGTAGTCAGGAACCCTTGGAGCATCATTTCTTGTTATTAACTTGAGGTGAGTAGATTCGTGATAGAAAATTTTGAAATTCGATCAATCACTAAAATTCACTTGCAAAAAATACTGTTAGGCAAGAAGACAAATATTACAACTCGTTACAGCGCTCAAACTAGCGCTTCGGTAAGAAATTGCTATAGCGATAGCCCATAAAGTATCGCAATGCCTGGATTTTCGGCTTCAATACGTCAATGCTTTTGCAAAGACGAGTTTTAAAATTGGCCAAAGTATAATACTTATATTAAATTGCTTTTTAGAGATCATACGAGAATGCAGGGTGGAGAGTTTATGAATTCTGTAGAAACTGCCAGGACGATAAGAAAGAAGCGACTTTAGCTCAATTTCTTTGCTTTGGTACGGCATTACAACACAAAAAGCAAACAAGGAAACCTTTCGAGTCTCGAAAACCATAAAGTTACTACATTTATCTGGCTGATCTGGTACCTAAGCCGACATGTTAGCTGTTTGGACCCTGGTAGGTCTAGTTTTGAACAGATCTGCCTACTTATCACATATGTGATAATACATAATTTCTCGTCTCGTAGCTTCCATTTGAATCATTATCTAGTGAACAGTGAGCAGCATTTGCTGTGCTATAATATTTGCTCTGCTATAATATTTGCTCTGCTAATTATGTGAATCATGTTCGAACGAGCTCATATTCCTATGTTCAACAGGCAAAGCTTGACTGTCGGTTAAAATGCAAATATCTCGTTCAAATAGTTCTTTATACCTGTATGAGAGCTCATACCAATTAGTTCAGTTTCGAACACGCTGCAATCGTCCAATGAATTACAGAGCACCGCACCCCCAAATTTACCATTTTTTTCTGAACTATCCATGGAAAAGATGACACGTTCAGAGTTCTGTACAGCTTCCCATCCAGTTCTCTAGTGGAAACATAGGTCCCACACCTCTCCGTAAAGGATGGTGATAGAAGAACATATTCAGAATTTTAGTGATGTCTCTGTTACTTAAGAATTTGCGACTAATTGTTTGCGTAGGTTTCAAATGAAAGAGAATCTCCAATAATAGACTACGTGTATTACCAAGTATCGTTCGTTGCACTTTCAGCTAAGACTTTTGGTTCCGCAAGAACATTAAGAGTCAGCCACCAGACAGTATAACCATGGTTGATGTGTATAACTACTATATATGATGTGAGTCTCCAAACCCCATCTTTTGCAAGCACACATATTTGCAAACGTTATATTGGCTTTCTTTGCTGTTTCTAATTTGTTAAATTCTCAGTTTAGTTCACTGTTAAAACTAAAACACAAACTATTTGATTTGGCTGTGAATATCAAACTAATGCCATGTAAAGTGAGCCCGTTGGCTCAAATGCATACGTTTACTTAGTGTGTAACAATAGATATCGTGAATGCTGATAGTAGTACCATCTGCAACCACGCAGAATCGCCCACCCTTAGGTTCAGTAAAAGATTATTAAAGACCAAGACCAAAAAACAAATATGTGAGTGCCAGAGTGCTGGCATTAGGTTCGACGTTGTTAAACGCCCTATATCCTTTTTCCTGTCCGGTAACGTAATTGTGTGGGTCTGGCAAAAGAATCATGTCAAAAATTTATAATTGTATATGTTTTGAACCAACTTACACATTTGTGAATTCTTTTTCAACTTATTTTCGTCCAAAAAAACACTATAACTGTACACACAATTGTGTTGGTTGTACTTCAAATCAAGCGCAGTTTTTTGACATTAACGCCATTATATACTAAGATTTTTTACTCACACTCTTGTGTGGTTTGGACTTAAATTGAGCCATTTTTTTTTTTCTTTTTGGTTGAAAAAGGGATATACAGGAGATTACCAGTAGAGAATACCTCATAATCAAGGGATCTCTTTAAAGAGAAAATAAGGATTAGAGGTCAGTTTCCACATATTTTCGTTTACAAAACGCATGTTTAAATTTCCACAGCATATTGGCTCGATCGAAGGAAAACGTGGGTTAGCTTATAGGTCTAAAACTTTTGCAATTAAAACGACAGTTTTTGACCGCCTTAGGTATATAACCTTTACGTCAGTCGTTCCAGTCTGGCTTAAATATAGCTTCAAGTCACGGCAACGCCAAAGTCAGAGGCCCATTGAAAATTTCCGGGGATGATAACCCTTCTGTGATCCTTGTTTGTACCTTGTCATGCGATTTTGGAGCAGACGGGAAAGTGAGCTTCCACTAGCAGCTTCAAAGATTTTTCGTTAGTCGTGCGTTAAAAACTCATGGTCATGATGGTACGACTAGTGTAGCGGCTTCTCACATTTTTGTGGGAGTATTAGCTAGTGCTCATTTGTAGTTCTTTCGACCATCAATGTGGAGAGTTCTCTAGAAAAATGCTGATTGTAACGCAGCCGAATTCACCCCCCGTACCAAAAATAAATATATTAATGGGATTTTCATCCACTAGATAAAGTGATCAGAAAAATAATGAACGTGAGAGACCTTCCAATTCTTTTCACCGTCCTCTGTAAAGTCAGACACGAATGTATTATATAATACTTCTTGAGCATAAGTTAGTGAATTTCTTATAATTTCGAGTGCTTTTTCTGGTGAGACCAGAACTCTGGCAGGATGGAGCCTGTCCGGGGTCCTTATTCATGATGTTATTAAATCGTGAGCACAGCCACCACTATTTCGCTTACGGTATATTTTCGCATACTCATTCTGGAATTGTACCTAAGAATTGCAAGAATTACATACTTGCATAGAAGCATATATAACACCCATTTGAATATCGTAATCTCTTGGAAAAATTCATCCCTAAATTCTTGAGGAATTCATAAATCTCTCGATGGATAGTCGTCCGACTGATGGTTTAGAAAAATTGAGCTCAGGCATTAATCTGTCATTAACCATATTAATTTTTGGAATTAACGAACTATACTTGTTGAGAATTTGCTGCTTCCCTGGGGTTGCCGCAAATATATTCGACGCCCCGTTGCATTTTCATCGATAAGCAACAGATCATGCTGTATCCAAAATCAAGGTTCGCAGACGAATAAACGGAAAATAATGGTTCCCATTTCATTGAGTGGAGTAGATAATACAGCACCAGTAATAGCTCTGTTTTTTAATTCAACCCGAGAAGGCAATGCGCTATCGAAAAATATTCTGCGTGTATTTTTTTATTCAACCTGACTAATTTTACTCTGCACACTTGATTTAATATTAGTGCACGAAGTAATAATTGAAAAAATAGGCACACAATCGAACACTTCAAGTTAACTACCTTCTTGCTCTGCAACATTGCCAATATGCAGCAGTTAAAGATGGCAAAGTTTTTGTTCAAGCTGGGAATTCCAAAATAGTTTAAAATAAAACTCACACCCAGACGCTTAACAAGGTCTCAAAAAGAGTAGGAATAATAAAGCCATCCTAGATGGATGTACGTGAAAATTCTTATTAATACACCAAGACTATATGTTTGGAAGGCTTGTTGCATCTCATCTGATAATACATTCAGATGCTTTCCCCATCGATAACCAAGAGCCACAGCAGTGGTGAAAGTACGCCACTCTATCAACGACTTGCTCTAACGATTTCCAAAATTGGCTTGGGGACAAGAAGCATATGGGCTTTAGTTAGAGGATTGCCATGCTGTAATTCGGCCGGGAAAAGAGATCAAACAACCGTAAGAGCTTGTTTAGTGGCAACAGGATCGGAACCAATAATTTATCCACCTGGAAAATGAACAGTAACCACATTTTTCATTCAACTACAGTTAAGAGATATGGTAGCAGGAGTACGTACCTTGCCCTACACCAGTAGCAATGTTTCGTTAGGGGTTTTCTGACTTTTAGCCGATTTGTTTAAAATGATATTCAGATTGTGCGATGATGATTTCAAGCGCGCTGATTTGAATAATTCTGCAGTCAGATTGTCAACTCCATAGACGCAAAGCAAACTTTTGTATGATATGATGCTATTGCTAAACCAAAACTGCTAGATCCCATTCAAAAGATACAACAAACATAGAGATGCCCAATAAAAAATAGTGCCTAGCACCAGATTTAATTCTTTACATACCAACATTGATGTCTCCTTTGGACCTATGGTTTCAAGATGATAACGAAACTTTTTTGATTTTGACGTGTCTTCAACAATTTTACGAACGTTTTACAAACCCCATATTATTTTTTAGATATTTTAAAACCGGTAGTGTAAAATTCGACTGCCCACATTGCACGAATGTCATAAAAAATGTTTAACTTCCGAATTCCAATTTTTGTTATACATCTCAAACCATGTTCTCATGCCTCCTTCGTAAAATAATCAAAAACCAAATCAAATTGACTTCAGTATAATTCTTATCATTAAATGTCTTGTTGTTTTATTACGTGGAATTGTCTTCGTTTTCCTTAATTTCTGATATTTATAGGTATTCGTGATTTCGATTCTTTTGCACAATAATAAATTATAATGATGTACACGGTAGAGTTGGTTGTCTTGAAGAACAAATACCTACGAGAACAAATCAAATATTATAAAATCGGATTTGTATTTTGTTATCTTGAAGAATTTCGCCGATTAATTTAATATTCTATTCACAAATTTTTCTCATTGTTTTATTGTAACTGGTAGAAAATGAATCAATGCTTTTTTACTGTTATCAATCAATCGTTATGACTTAATCTCAATGGTGTCATTAAAAAAATATTTTCTTTTCTAGCGATTCCGTCCCAATTTAGTTTGGCAATTCTGTCAACGGCATACATTGTGTACAAATCAATGAAAAAAATGGCACATAAATGGATGGAGGAAAGAAATTGTATCGATTGATAGGACCGAGCGTCATACATATAAATACGCCAAGATTTTAATTGTGTCGTTTTGTTAATATCCGCACGACGGTTGCAAATCTATATGGAAAATTTTCAAGAATGTTCTATTCGTAGTACATTCCAAGCATATTCGTCAGACAAAATGTTTCATCGCCGGTTGATGTTCTGCCTGGACCAAAATGATCTTTTTATGTAGTGGACAGAAAGTCATTGTCGTTGTTATTGTGGACGTGTTTGTGAAAATGACACCCAACTCGAATCTACATATATCCATTTCCCACTTCGTCGTGCTTTTTCTGTAATATTGGGTCAAGTTCGGTTTACTTGACCAGGTTAAATCCTGTTACTATCCATGCCATTTGGAATCGCATTCTCGACTGTTATCTTCTTGTTCGTTCTCTGTCTAATTGAATTTAATTGCATATACTAAGGTGTTGCTAGGGTTTTACTGTTTACCCAGGCTTTTCACTCCCCCACCTTCTTTAAAATGCTGTAGGAAAAATTAACGTCAAAATTTAAAATGTTAAAATATTTAAAATCAATTAAAAGCCTCTATTGGGTATAAAAATGGTATTGTGAATTAAAAGCTTTCAAAAATTTCGAGATTAAAGATTGAGTTTATCTTACAATCGGTGTTGTGTCCGATTGTCTTTCCTTCAAATATTGTCACATATGTTTTTGAATGCAGTGATGTGATTACGCAATGAAGGTACCAGCTTGCTGGCGAGTCTAAATTAGTATATGGTCAAAAAATATGGTTAGCCGTTTCCTAGCTATTACCACATTTGCAACTGCTTGCATCAGATTGTCAAAGCATGTTAGAGCACTTAAGAAAACTTTATTATCAAGTCTTTCTGCTAAACTCTGCAAATAAATTGGTTCCATCTAGCCTAGCGCTCCTTTTCTATATAACAATTGCGATGGCTCCAGCTAGTACAGTAACCATTTCTATTTTGGGGTAGTATGGAGAATTGTCCTTTGTACGCTAATTAGTGTTCTTCGATGGTGACAGTTTGCTCTTTCCGCTCATCCAGCACGCTTTTAGTTATGGATATAACTAACCACTAAGGTTTTGTATACCTTAACCAAAATATTTTATTTGAACCTGACCTTTATTTGGCTAATCTTTTCAGCATAGTTAATAGCAAGACTTTCATTAAAATCAACTCCACTTTACCGTCTCCTAATGTCAAGGGAACCTTTAAGTTGGTTCATAACGGTCTTAAAAGAGGATATAACTCCATCTTGTTCTTATTACTATTGAATTAACCTCCTGTCTACGACGTTCTGCGTATTGTACTGAATGCTCACTCATAAATTGCCAGCAAGTAGCATGATCTTATCGGCCCGTGAATGCTATTTATTGAACGCCATCCTTCAGAATACTGTTCAATACTATATTCCAGAGGAGCGGGTCTAAGATCGAGCCTTTTGGACAACCTTAATTTACGCTTTTAGAAAGCGCGTCGTGATTTGATGAAACAGTGGTTCCTCGAATAAAGATAAAATGGACAACCTATTCCTGTTAACTGTTTCATTACAGTAGACCACCACAACAGATTATCAAAGTTCCAGATACATCTAGGAATAAACTTTAGATGACTTATAGCGTCCTCGTTGGACCTATTTTCTCTGAAGTCGGACTGCTTTCGCCGTATCTGCCGCTACTGTGGAATATGTTTATCAATTTGCCAGTAATCAATTTCTCAAGCAATTTACCTAAAAGACTGGAAGGAGCATGGTATGCTGAGAGTAGTATGCTTCGGGATGTGGTCTGGATCACCGCCCATTTTGATGATTGCTTCTTTTCCGTCTTTCCAACATTTTGTAAATTATTGGCCAAGATCTTTGTATTAGCTCGACCTCTGTTGCTTTACCTTTTTTCAAAGATATCATTGCAAACGTAGTTTCTTTACGTTAAAGTGTACCACCTGATTTGTATTTGGTGCAATAGTGCATGGAGCATGGATTATTGTTTGCCCACGTGTATCTCTTTCCTCGGTATTCTTAACATGTTGTGGCTTGGCCACTGTAACCTTGCCAAATAATAACCAAAATATATGTATAGCAGAAGAAATGAAAAATTTATTTTCCTTTTCTTATAAAAGATATCATTAAAATTTATTTATTAATTAATTATAAAAAAAAGACATAACCTCTACGTCTTACTTGGCATAACCAATAAAACACAAAAAAAAATATTAAAGAAAATTTATATAGAAGTAAAAAATTTTATCCGTTATATTTAGTTTAATTTTTAGTTTAATTTTAATTTTTTTATATATATATTTAGGACATGTGATATAAGTTATTGATATACCTGTGAATAAGATTTAATGAATTATGTTTTCCTAAACCCCTAATGATACGCGATTGGTACATTGATACCACAACGTTTTTAATTAAACTAAATACGTATTATAATATATGGATAATTATAAATTAAACAATAATAATTTAACGAAATTTACCATATTAAATTTAAGAAAAATAAAGAAAAAAACATGTTTCAAATTACTAAAATAACAATCTTAATAATAAAAGCATGCAAAGAAAAATAACTGCAAACCACCAAAACTTTACTTTACTTGTTACCGTATAATATAAACTCCGTAACAACGAAACATAAAGTTTTGTTTTAGTGATCCAAAAATGAACTTAAATTTATCGAACTAAAGTATATAATTATTTATTTATTTATTTATTTGTTTGATCCGAATTCGAAAAGTTCCACTGTCCACTACAATAGGAATGATCCAAAATCTCGCGCACGTTTTGCCTTGAATGACTGGTATGCACAATCCACAATATAACGGTTGCAAAAAAAAAACCAAAAATCCTATAAGGCCAACCAAATCGCGGTTTTCCGCTTCTCATGCTCCGCAATTTTGCGGAGTTAGATTTCTAAGCGAAGTAGATAAGTAAAACACGAAAGACAAAGATAATCAGTTTTCAAGCAAGACAATTAGGTAGGCGGTATGTTGTTATGTGTATGGATTAATCACTAAATATATATGAAACACTAGTATCAATTTTGTTAACGTACCTCATGCAAAATGGAGAATCTACGGCTTGTACAACAAACACACTGTTGTTCTTTCGACCCCAAGGGTAGAACATACGCCAACTTTTAGTTGCGTATTCTATTAATTAATTATATCGGCACAATCACAGCACTTTAATTATTTTTTTCTTTCTTAAAAGGTACAGTTCACTTTTTACTAAGGCTCACTATTCTTGATATTTTAAAATGATATTTTCGAGTGAAACTTTTTAAAACGAATGAATCGCTATTCCCAATTTGCTTAACTTTTAGATTCATATTTGATGGTACTAGACATCGTGAGAATATAGATTTCATACAATTACATTAGGAAGAAAACAAAATTGCATACTATTACATGTATCCAGAATCGGTTGTACGATTTATCATTAAGACAGTAAAACAAAATGTTTGAATCATCCCTGGTCTCGGATAAGATTTACATAACAAAATATAATTATTATTGAGAGTACATAGCTATAAACTGAAAATATCATAATAATTAGGTAATTAGAGAATTGTAAACTACAGCCACAAAACAAACGCCGATAATTGCATACCTACACTGAATCCCAAAATATTAAATCAATGTAGCATCATTCTTTTGTTATTTGTTTCGGTTAGAGCATCCTCATTGTTACATCATGCATGATACACACAATGTAGCATGACAAAAAAAATCGTGTAGCGATAGGAACGTCCATATCGTTACAATCGTGGGGCAGTCCCACACCTTGAGATGAGTCTCATAAAGCCGGCAAATATTACGTTTGAATATCTTTCATATGGTATGTCCCTAATACACTACCGTTCAGATTCTCAACTTCAATGGCAACGTTACCGATAAGTGTTTTAACTCTACCAGCCACAAATTTTGGTGCGAGCTTTGCAGAAAAATGTTTGGTGGCGTCACTTTGGACAAAATTTCGCACATAAATTAATTAACCGGGCTTAAACTCGCTGATTCTCGATCGAAGGTTGTACCATTTTTCATTGCTTTCTCGCGCTCGTTGCATATGATAAAGAACCTTTTCTTGCGCTACCGACAATCGATCAGCAGAGTGTATAATAATAGAGCAATCTTCTAAATATTTAAGGTCCCTTAAAAGTTTATATTCGGCACCATTCATTATTTTATGCTGCCCAAATACCAAATAATGAGCGGAATATCCGGTAGAGGAATGAACGGAGTTCCGAAGAGCGGCTGCAATTTCTGGAAGATGCTTGTCCCATTCACGATGACTATCGGTTAGGTAGGCGCGAATAGCCGATAATATGGTACGATTAACCCTCTCACTGGTGTTACTTTGGGGTGAATATTTGGGGGTTGTAATATAACGGGTTATCCAATTCGAGGTTGATAAAGTAGAAATCTGTATACCGACATCTGTCAAAGATAAACGTCAAGTACGCTGTCATTTATTTAGTTGACATTCTGCCATTTAAGAATATGGAGCATTTAACAATCGACCAACGCGTTAAAATTAAACGCGGAAAAACAGGCCGTCGATGCTGATTTTTCGAACAAAGTTTTCTTCAGTGATGAAGCTCATTTTTCGCTTGGTGGATACGTTAATAAGCAAAACTGTAGAATTTGGGGCTCAGAAAATCCACAATTGATTGTAGAGAAGCTATTACACCCGGAAAAAGTCACTGTTTGGTGCGCATTGTGGTCTGGTGGTGTGATTGGGCCGTATTTTTTTGAGAACAACCATGGACGAACCGTTACCGTCAATTCTGAGCGCTATGGCCGCATGTTAACCGATTATTTTTTTACGAAAATCGAAGATTATGATCTTGACGATATGTGGTTCCAGCAGGATGGAGCAACCAGTCACGTAACACGAGCAAATCGAGATCTTTTGCAAGAGAAATTTCCTGGACGTTTGATTTCGCGATTGGCTGATGTCAATTGGCCTCCAAGATCCTGTGATTTAACGCCTTTGGATTTCTTTTTGTGGGGCTACGCAAAAGATCGTGTTTACGCAAACAATCCTCAAACTCTTGACGAATTGAAAACTAATATTCGTAAGGTAATGGCCGAGATACCGCCCGAAATGTGCCGAAAAGTCATTGAAAATTACCTCAAAAGAATCAAGGCCTGTAAGAAGTCCCGTGGAGGACATTTGAATGATATCTTGTTTAACTAAAAATGGCAAGGATCAATCTGTAAAATGAAATAAAAATTACAATACATTCCGAATATTTTGTGTGTTTTTTTTAAGTTTACTTTATCAACCTCGAATTGGATAACCCTTTAGTTTATACAGAATCGCTTCATTAGGTCGTCGAACATTTTAGATACAAATTGAGGACCGTTATCCGTCAGAATAGACTCGGGGGTACTAAATAAATGAAAGATGTGATTCTCTAACACTTGGCATACCAAGGTCGCATTCGCATTTCGCATAGGAAACAAAAGTACGAAGCGTGAATATGAATCTAGAACGATAAATATATACGCATTGCCATGTTTGGTCCTAGGATATGGTCCTAAAAAATCAAGGTACAAATGCTGCCATGGTCGATACGTAACAATTTGGTTCCCCATCTTTGGTCGTAAAATCTGATGGGAAGGTTTACAAGTCTTACAAATCATACAATCTGAAATGTATTCTTTAACAGTTTGCAACATTTTAGGCCAGTAAAAATATCGTTGCAATTTTTCCAAAGTTTTCTCGATTCCCAAATGACTTGAATTTGGAGGATCGTGTGATTGCCGAATCAAATTTAGAACTAATGGTTTCGGAATATACAATTTCCAACGGTAAATCACTGGGAGAACAATGGATTCCAAATTGGTTCGTAAAATAAATTCTATTGTTTATAAGTTGAAGATTGCATCGGACATTGGATTGGGCTTTCAATGCGGACATAAGTTCAATATAGGTAGGGTCCTGAAAATGATTAGAGTCTAGATCGATGTGAAATGGAGAAGTAATTATGGTGTTTGCGTTAATTGTTTCACACGGATTCTCAAAAGCTCGAGAGAGTGTGCCCGGTACGACGTTCTGGGAACCTTTAACGTGTTGGATGTCAAAAGAAAAGGGTTGTAATTTTAAGCTCCAACGAGCAAGTCGTTCATGGAGGTCCTTTTGAGCCATCAGCCATTGCAATGAGGCGTGGTCAGTAATAATAGTAAAATGATAACCATCAATATAACAACGAAACTTTCTAACACTCTGCACGACAGCGAAACATTCAAGTTCTGTCACTGAGTAATTTCTCTGGGCATCGTTTAACTTCTGTGAAAAATACGCAATTGGTTTCTCAACACCTTGACTATCGAGCTGAAATAATACACCACCAATTCCACTGGAACAAGCGTCGCATTGAACGTAAAAGTGTTCATCAAAATTCGGATGAGATAATACGGGAGCTGTTGACAACGCTTCTTTCAAACTTACGAAGGCATTTTCAGTAACTTCAGACCAATTCCATTTAGTAGATTTTTTTAAAAGATCGGTCAACGGGGCAGAAACTATAGAAAAGTTTCTTATAAAGCGCCGGTACCAACCGCACATTCCGATAAATCGGCGAATTTGTTTCTTTGTACGCGGAGTAGGAAAATCAAGTATATACCACGTGCTCTCTCAGGATCAGTTTTGAGACAGCCGTCTCCAACCAAATACCCTAAATATCGAATTTGCTTCAGCAGAAAATGACTCTTTTCAATATTTATTGTTAAATTGGCGGCAGTCAATAAATCCGCAACCTGGATCAATAGAATAAAATTCTCATCCAAAGTGGCTGAAGTGATGAGTAAGTCGTCAAGATACGTGAAAATACGGTCATGCAAGTGATGAGGTATGACTTTATGCATCAAACGGCATAGCGTTTGAGGTGCATTGCACAGGCCAAATGGTATTACCTTAAATTGAAATAGCGGTTGACCTGGCACGATGAAGGCGGTTTTGTCACGCGAATCGGGGTGCAAAGGAATTTGCCAAAAGGCATCCTTAAGGTCAAGACTTGAAATATATCGAGTATGATCGAGCCGACTTAGAAGGCTCTCAATTAATGGTAAAGGGTAAGCTTCTTTTTGAGTTACATTATTGAGGCGACGAGCGTCCAAACATAGGCGGATTTGGCCATTTTTCTTAGGCACTGGTGCTATATAGGAGAGCTCCACGCGCTCGTAGATTCTTCGATTACGTCCAGAGCAAGCATTCTCGCAATTTCGTCGTTAATTTGTTTTTGTCTTATTGGAGACACCGAATAGAAACGTTGTTTTATCGGCTTCTCGTCTAAGAGTGTTATTTCATGTTGCACAAGATGTGTCCTTCCCAGACCGAGTTTCGAACAAGATGGAAATTTTTCGATTATTTGGTTTAATCGCTCTTGTTCTGTAGACGACAAAACATGACGATCTGGTGGGCTAGGGGAAATGACTTGGGCAGAATTTATCTCCTGTACGACCTTAGAGGTATAGGAGTAATTCAAACGATATTGACTTTATAGGCTGTGTATGGACAAACCAAATTGGTTCCAAAAGTCAATGCCTAAATACAGTGACTGCTGTAATGTAGGGACTATAAACAGGCGTATCGTATGAATGGTGTGTTTCGTTTATTCGTTACAGTTGTCCAGTGTCGCGACGTGTAAGCACAATATCACGCGGTTCCACGTTTTCACCAACAATCACAATTGCCACTTCATCTATTGTTAGAGCATTAAATTGGCGTTCGTGTGTTCCAGCGGGTCGTCAATTGGCATGCGATCCAACGCAGTTTTATACAACCAAACCAATGCATGATGTTCATGGAGTAGTTGCTGCAAATCTTGCAGAACTATCCTTTTCATTGCCGTATTGATCGTATGGCGCCGATCAAGTTGATCCTCCATATTGCCCATAAAGTTTATTTGGATGAATTTATGCTGTCCATCTTCAATCGGTTGCAATGACCCAATTCGGTGGTGAATTTGGCCTTGAATCTGTAAAGTCGAAGACGAAGTCAGAATCATAGATTTTTGATCACCAAAAGAAAATGAATGTTTACTCTCTCGAGCACAAAATGACCTTGAATATTGGATTGAATCCGCGTTCTTCGATAATGTCTGCTCCAAATGAAGTCATTTGGAAACATCCGTTGTATCTTTGAGTGTTGAATAGAAAATGTCGTGATTCTGGTGTCTCGCCACGAAGCAATAAATGCAACGGTTCAGGTGGTGCAGGCAATAATGGCAATCTCACCTTACCACTGAGACAGCACAATCCAGGCGTTTCTCCAGCGAACTTCAATGCACCGCAATGGTCGCACACAAACTCCATTGGGCCAATTCGAACGAAAGGATGTGAGTTGTAGTCTATTGTGAAATCGTATTGAAACGCTATTCGATTCAAATCAACACTTGAAGAATTTCTTCTTGCGCGTTGAAAATTATCTCGTTGTTGACCTTTGCGATAAGCTCGACGATTTCTCATTGCCAACTGAGCCATTTGACGTACTGCCTCTCTTTGTGCTTGTCTTTGTGAAGCGCGAAGTTGGGCCATACTAACGCGGCGTACTTCTCGTGTAATTTCTTGTTCATCTGCAGTGGATTGATTCACAATAGCCGGAAGTCTAATTGCATTACGGCTTCGTGGTGAAAGATTAGATCTTCTGGCTCGCAGCATTGTAAATAATACTGGAAAAATAATCACACAATCCAAAATTACATAATCAATTATCGATGTGCGCACAATCACAAATGTGATAACCTCACAAAGTGAACATCTTCGAAGGGAACTTACTGTTTAAAAATCACGATCGAAAATAAAATTCCGCAGAATAAAAAAAAAAAAAAAAATCTGGTGTCCGGTGTTGGGACACTCTGTACCACTAAACAAATTACGTACAATTGTACTCAAAAATGTACTGTTTTCTTGATGTTGTTGGCATACACCGCACAATCTCTTATTTCACTAAATTCCACCACTTATTTTAATATTATATGCTAAACCACAAACCACTTAACTAATATGAAATAACCAAAACCAAAAATAAATTAAATTTAATATTAAAATCGCAAAGGAAAAAAAACTTTTTTTGGGGCTGTCAAAATCTACTATTCGCACTGAAATCGTAATTCGGACGAAGATTTTATCTATATAATAGATAAGTAGATGAAATAAAAAAAAATTGGATAAAAAATAAAATACAAATTTGCATGCAGCCTCCAGTCGGATTCGAATCCAGTACCTTACAGCCCAAGCGCCGAAGCTTTAACCACTGCACCACACGTCATATACAAAGTACACCTACAAAATTCATATAAAAAAAGGTTTTTTATTAGATTTTTGGGGTTTTCCTTTTGAGTTTTTCCGACTTTTCTTTTTTTCCTAAACCACCACTGTATTGAGACGAACAAAATAAAAAAAACAAAATGTACAAAATGTATGAGAAAAAGAATTTTCTTGATAAATTTTTTTTTGGTGAATTTTTCCAATGTTTTAATAGTTATTATGCTATTCGGAGCGAAGACAAATCCAACAAAACAAAGATCATAAAAATCGGTCCAGCCGTTCTTGAGTTATAAATGGTGTAACTAACCCGACTTTGTTTTATATATATATAATATAGGCTGCGGGCCAATAGTCGGGTAAAACTCAATTTCAAGTAAATTTTTCGGTAAATTCATTTATTTTTCAAAAACTCCATGGCAAACTGAACGAAAAATCTGTTCTAAATCCGATTTTTAACATAGTAAACGATTTACCCGACTATTGGCCCGCAGCAAGAAATTTTTTCTAGATTAATAAATAAATAAAAATTAAAATATATTGTACAGTCGTCAAACAAGATATTAGTACAGTTGGCGACATTTGTTTGTATACCCTAAGAATATTTTTTCTGTGTCTATCGCAGACAAACTATTTTTTTTCGGCTGTATGTGATTGTATTTCATTATCAACCTATAAAGGCGAATATAAGAAAAGTAAATAATCTCAAATAATAAATATTATCCAATAGATCAAAACTACAATTGGCATTAGCTTCAACTTTTGTTGGTACAGAGATGCTATTGGCAACTACAAATATTTCGAGATAGTCGCTATCTAAATCTTGATATACCTTAACTTTACGTCATTAAATTTGGTGCTGCAAAGTTACAGAACAACATATCGGAAATTTTACAGTTACAGAGAATTCATACGTTTGGGGATTAGACCATAAGTTTATTATTTAAGTCGTAAAACGAGTTTGAATTTTGGGGTTACAATAAAACAAAGTTGTTTCAAATTTTTGTATGCAGTTTACCTCTGTTTATAATACTTTTCTCTGTAGTTTGGATTAAATCTTGGAACCCGACGACCCTCTACTGTGTATTTTCTTCTATTTCAAGAATAGCAGACTGCAGATTTATTTTATGGCTTTAACACTGTGAAATTTATTCAACATTTGCACAATTGCTCCTGATTACCGTGTTGAACATTACGTTATATAAAAGGCAGTTTAATTATCCCAAAACCGATACGCAAAACTAAAAATAAGAAGAAAGACAGATTTTCATCATAAATTCGCACATTAAAACATTTAATCCATATCAATAAAATGTTCAAACCACATATTTAATACAAATTTACGGCGATACATATTAATTAAAATTCAGACGTTTTACTTAAAAAATAAACGAACGGGTTACAAAAAATCGTTTCATATCAATCACAAATAAATAATAATAATAAAACAAAAAAAAATACAAATTGTAATGTAAACACATCAAAATTATATATTTTTTTTTTTTTTCATTTTTCACAATTTACTAAAACAACAAAATATTATTCTCAATTTTAATATTTATAATCATATATTTCATTTTTTTAAATATATATAAACCCAAAAAAAAAATGTATGTATATTTTAAGCAAAAACTGAATAAATCAAATATAAAACAAATTATAATCTATTTACAGAAAAAAGTAATAATAATTAAAAATTAATTCAGATTTTTTATTTATTTATTTAATTTACATAAATGCTATAGTTTCACAAAATTATGTATATTATTAATCAGCTAGAGTGGCAACAACACTATATATAAACCCAACTAAATAAAACAAAATTAAATCATTGAATTAAAAATAACAATACGTTACATAATATAATTAGAAATATTTTATTTTTTATCATTTCTCTTAATATGTATATATATATAATAATACTTACAACAAATAAATTATAATAAAAATAAAATAATAATTAAATATTATATTATTAGAATTATATAATAGAAATAAACAAAAAATTATTCAGAATATTTATTTTATTATTATTTATTAAATTACTTCGTTTTATAAATAAACGTTTTCTTAATTTACGAAGCCTATTTATTGATATAATTTTATTGTAGTTGTTATTTCTATTAACAACGCTAGTTGAATGTGAAAATAAAAAAAAATTATAATAATTTTAAAATATTCAAAATATTTATTAAATAGTAATCCTCGATTTATATGGTGTGGTAGTCAAAATTTAAATGACATTGTAATAAATTAAAATTCAGGCGTCAATTCACTACTTGGCAAAATAAATAAATGTATTTTTTTGGAATAAATCACAAACCAAATTTAATTCTGATGCGGTGCCTTATTGCTTCAACGCCAATAATAAACTATAATCAATTAAGCCCCACAAAACAAAAAACAAAACAAAAACATTTGAACCCATTTTATATAAGTCGAGGAATAAAATATAGAAAACTAAATTAATTTTAAGCTTAAACATAATAATAAAATATTTATTTTGTGCAATATACTAAATAAAATGTATATATATTTTTATTTATATACAATATATATATAATATAATATAAATTACTATTAAATTAAATTAAAATAATAAAATGTTAAATTATGTCACTTTAAAATTAGAACGGAGAGAATGATGTAAAATTATAATCGTAGTTATAAATTATTATTATTAATAAAAGAAGCAGAAAAAACATTTAACTAATTATTTTAAATAGTTGTTTTAATTGTGTCTTGATTATTGTAACCGTTTACGATTGAAGTGACTTGGATTTCATGTAGTGGACGTTTTTTCAACTCAGGACTCAGGTAGACAAACATTTTATATTTTGTTGTTTTGTTTGTCAAATTGTTTAATTTAGAATTATCAAATCCATTTTCGGTTATTAAATATTTTAATTTATTTATTTCTTCTTGTAGTTCAATTTTATGATATTTTCGCGTAATTACTGGTTGATGTAAATATTGGGAATATAACTTAGTTTTTTGGATTTTTTTTGCAGAAAACACGTTTATTTCTAAGAAATGGTAAATTTTATTTTAATCTAAATATTTTCTATCGTATTTATCACTTTTGACCATCTTTCTGGCAATTTATGGATTCCATCGAAAAAAAAATTGTTTGTCTTTTGATGCGATCCATTCGTCGAGCCATTTTGTGATTTCTTTGAACGTACTGAAGTGCTGGTCTTGTAAATCGCTTTGCATTGTTCGGAACAAATAGTAATCTGATGGGAGACAATCTGGTGAATAAGGAGCATGCGGTAGAATATCCCATTTAAGTACTTCCAGCGTATTTTTTACTTGTTTTGCGACATGTGGTCGAGCATTGACGTGAAGCAAAACCACTTTACGCTGTTTGTTGGCTGCATGGTTAAAATCTATCAATTGTTGTTGGTAATGTTCACCAGTAATAGTTTCATTCGGTTTTAGCTGCTCATAGTACACCACTCCTTTCTGATCCCACCAAATGCACAACATAACCTTGAATTAATGTTTCGTTTTGCTGTTGATGTGGATGGTTCACCTGGATGAACCTATTATTTTTTGCGTTTAGGATTATAGTAGGTAGTAAATCCACTTTTCATCGCCAGTCACAATTTGAGACCAAAAATACCATCTTTGGTGTCTTGTAAGCAAAGAATTGCAAACCATTAAATGATGTTCAATGTTGGCTTAGTCAGTTCATATGGTACCCATTTTCCTCTTTTTTGAATCATTTTTATGGCATGTAAACGTTTGCTTATGGCTGCTTGAGTGACATTTAACTGTTCTGCAAGTTCTTTTTCTCTTTGAGCTGAGTTTTCTTTCAATAATGCTTCCAATTCTTCATCTTCGAATTTTTTTTGGTTGACCGCAGAACGTTCTTTGTCACTGACATCAAAAACAGCACTTTTGAATTGTTTTTTGAATTGTTTAAACCAGTTTTCGCAAGTTTGTTGAGTTGGTGCATGTTCACCATAAGTTTCTTAGAGCAAACGAAAACTTTCAGCAGCTTTTTCTTTTGATTAAAGCAAAAAGTAATGCTTCCCGCAAATGCTGTTTTGTTGGTGTACGAAATTGTTTAAACGGTAATTTCATGTAAAAATATATTGTTTACGCTTTCATGTCTGTGAAGTTAGCCCAGGATTTCATCCCAGAAAAATAAAAAATGTCATCAGGCAACACTAACACTACATTATCATCCCAGCCCAGGATTTGTTTATAATTTCTGTTAAATATGATTAAATATGTAGAGCATTGCAAAAAAAATAATATAATGTGAATACTTATCCCAGAAAACAAAAAAAAATTACAGAATATTGTTCATTAAAAAAATAATAAAAAATTTTAATATACGTGTTTAACTTTATAATATTCGTACTGTTATAGCGTCAATCTCAACATACGGATCGACTTGTGATTTTAACTGTGAATAGTGGTCATCATTTCGAGTCGATACGGCTTGCTTCAGTTTCCGGAACTCATGGTTCCTGGGAACCATAAATTAAATTCCGTCAGCCTTGGGCCAAACAGATAAGAGCCTATTGCGCCAATATGGTTGATTTGCATGTTGAGATTGGCGCAATAGGCTCTTATCTGTATGGCCCAAAGATGACAGAATTTAATTTATGGTTCCCAGGAACCACGAGTTCCGGAAACTGTGGTACGCCGTATCGACTCGTTATGATGACCACTATTCATAATAAAAATCCCAAGTCGATACGTATGTTGAGATTGGCGCAATAGGCCCATATGTGTATGGCCCAGTATATGAGAACCAGTTTTTTATTAATGGTTCCCAGGAACCACGAGTTCCGGAAATCGAATCAGTTCATATCGGCTTGTCATAATGACTGTTGCCTACTCTAAAAATCCTGAGTTGATTTGCATGTTGAGATTGGCGCAATAGGCTCTTATCTGTATGGCCCAAGGCTGTCGGAAATTAATTTATGGTTCCCAGGAACCACGAGTTCCGGAAATCGAATCAGTTCATATCGGCTTGTCATAATGACTGTTGCCTACCCTAAAAATCCTGAGTTGATTTGCATGTTGAGATTGGCGCAATAGGCTCTTATCTGTATGGCCCAAGGATGACGGAATTTAATTTATGGTTCCCAGGAACCACGAGTTCCGGAAACTGAAGCAAGCCGTATCGACTCGTTATGATGACCACTATTCATAATAAAAATCTCACCCAAATCGATCCGTATGTTGAGATTGGCGCAATTGGCCCATATGTGTATGGTCCAGTATATGAGAACCAGTTTTTTATTAATGGTTCCCAGGAACCACGAGTTCTGGAAATCGAATTAGTTCATATCAGCTTGTCATAATGACTGTTGCCTACTCTAAAAATCCTGAGTTGATTTGCATGTTGAGATTGGCGCAATAGGCTCTTATCTGTATGGCCCAAGGATGACGGAATTTAATTTATGGCTCCCAGGAACCACGAGTTCCGGAAACTGAAGCAAGCCGTATCGACTCGTAATGACCACCACTATGCATAATAAAATCCCAAATCGATCCGTATGTTGAGATTGGCGCAATAGGCCCATATGTGTATGGCCCAGTATATGAGAACCAGTTTTTTATTAATAGTTCCCAGGAACCACGAGTTCCGGAAATCGAATCAGTTCATATCGGCTTGTCACAATGACTGTTGCCTACCCTAAAAATCCTGAGTTGATTTGCATGTTGAGATTGGCGCAATAGGCTCTTATCTGTATGGCCCAAGGATGACAGAATTTAATTTATGGTTCCCAGGAACCACGAGTTCCCTGAAGTAAGCAATATCGACACGTAATGATGCCCACTATTCATAATAAAAATCCCAAGTCGATCCGTATGTTGAGATTGGCGCAATAGGCCCATATGTGTATGGCCCAGTATATGAGAACCAGTTTTTTATTAATGGTTCCCAGGAACCACGAGTTCCGGAAATCGAATTAGTTCATATCGGCTTGTCATAATGACTGTTGCCTACTCTAAAAATCCTGAGTTGATTTGCATGTTGAGATTGGCGCAATAGGCTCTTATCTGTATGGCCCAAGGATGACGGAATTTAATTTATGGCTCCCAGGAACCATGAGTTCCGGAAACTGAAGCAAACCGTATCGACTCGTAAAGACCACCACTATGCATAATAAAATCCCAAGTCGATCCGTATGTTGAGATTGGCGCAATAGGCCCATATGTGTATGGCCCAGTATATGAGAACCAGTTTTTTATTAATAGTTCCCAGGAACCACGAGTTCCGGAAATCGAATCAGTTTATATCGGCTTGTCACAATGACTGTTGCTTACCCTAAAAATCCTGAGTTGATTTGCATGTTGAGATTGGCGCAATAGGCTCTTATCTGTATGGCCCAAGGATGACAGAATTTAATTTATGGTTCCCAGGAACCACGAGTTCCCTGAAGTAAGCAATATCGACACGTAATGATGCCCACTATTCATAATAAAAATCCCAAGTCGATCCGTATGTTGAGATTGGCGCAAAAGGCCCATATGTGTATGGCCCAGTATATGAGAACCAGTTTTTTATTAATGGTTCCCAGGAACCACGAGTTCCGGAAATCGAATTAGTTCATATCGGCTTGTCATAATGACTGTTGCCTACTCTAAAAATCCTGAGTTGATTTGCATGTTGAGATTGGCGCAATAGGCTCTTATCTGTATGGCCCAAGGATGACGGAATTTAATTTATGGCTCCCAGGAACCATGAGTTCCGGAAACTGAAGCAAACCGTATCGACTCGTAAAGACCACCACTATTCATAATAAAAATCCCAAGTCGATCCGTATGTTGAGATTGGCGCAATAGGCCCATATGTGTATGGCCCAGTATATGAGAACCAGTTTTTTATTAATGGTTCCCAGGAACCACGAGTTCCGGAAATCGAATCAGTTCATATCGGCTTGTCATAACGACTGTTGCCTACCCTAAAAATTCTGAGTTGGTTTGCATGTTGAGATTGGCGCAATAGGCTCTTATCTGTATGGCCCAAGGATGACGGAATTTAATTTATGGTTCCCAGGAACCACGAGTTCCGGAAACTGAAGCAAGCCGTATCGACTCGAAATGATGACCACTATTCACAGTTAAAATCACAAGTCGATCCGTATGTTGAGATTGGCGCTATAACAGTACGAATATTATAAAGTTAAACACGTATATTAAAATTTTTTATTATTTTTTTAATGTACAATATTCTGTAATTTTTTTTTGTTTTCTAGGATAAGTACATATTCACATTATATTTTTTTTTTTTGCGATGCTCTACATATTTAATCATATTTAACAGATATTATAAATAAATCCTGGGCTGGGATGATAATGCAGTGTTAGTGTTGCCTGATGAAATTTTTTATTTTTCTGGGATGAAATCCTGGGCTAACTTCACAGACATTACACTTTCACGAATAATGACAAAGTAAATTTTAATGTAGAATGTCAACACTATAAAACGCAGTAGATGTCATTGAAAAAGAATGTTTAGTACCATCGAGCAATAAATATACAAGAGAATTCAAGCAGTGCAAATTTTGTAAGTCAGTTTTCCCGAGGTTAATCTTATTTTATAGTTTTAATATATTTATATACACAAATTTTTTTTTTCTATATTTAATCCATATATACGAATCTTATAAACATATCGGGATAGTTATTTTATAGTTCATTGTACTTGTTAGGCTTATACAGATTGCCAAAAGTAAAATATATTAGCCTCGGAATTTCTACATGAGTCCTCTTATGTATATTTCGCTCGAGTACAAAATATATTAAAATTTGGGAAACAATTGAAAAGGAGAAAATATAAAATAGAATTGAAAATTGGAAAAATATGAATTTAAATCAATTTACTTAGAATAATAAAATCAAAAAAAAAAATAAACAAAAAATTGTACCTTCTGATCGCATGGAGGTCGACCTTGAGGCCTGCGGCGTCCTTTATGGCCTCTCTCTCTCTAGCTCACATCCCATGAAGGGATTTTGCCGCCCGCACTATGGTCCTCCAGCCGTCTCGGTCCATCGCTCTCGACCTCCAGTTTCGACATCCTAGTGCCTGTAGATCTTGTTCGACGTCGTCACGCCAGCGCAGTCGGGGTCTTCCTCTACGACGCACACCGGCTGGTTGTTGATGGAACACTTTATTGGTCATCCGTTGTTGTGGGGACCTTGCAACGTGGCCGAGCCATCTTACTCGATTGGATTTGATGAATCCGATAATATCGCAACCTCCAAGAATTTGCTTTATCTCGTGGTTCATGCGAATCCGATATTCATTGTTCGCGACTTTAATAGGACCAAAGATGGAGCGAATGACCTTCCTTTCGAAGGTAGATAATAATCTACAATTCTCGCTTCCGAAAGCCAGCACAGGTCTTATGAGTGCTTTATAAAGTGCGAGCTTGCACGACTGCGATAGATGTCTAGATCGCAATAATTTTGATTGGGCGTAGAAAACTCGATGTGCGACAGCGATTCGGGCTTTTATATCTGCCTGCATGTCATTTGATGATGTTATAACTGACCCGAGGTATTTGAAGTTTTCAACGCGATCAAAGTTATGGTCGCCAATTCCGAGATTTGCCATGGAGATGTTCCTGGGTGTTGATACAAATTTGGTTTTGTTACTGTTCACCTTCAAACCAAGTCTTCTTGCGCAGCGATCGAGCGGAACGAAACTGTCTTTGATATCGCTAGGTCTTCGGCCAAGAAGCACGATATCATCTGCATATCCAAGAATTTGGCCTGATTTATTAAATATACAGCGCGAAGTTTCGATGTTGCTTTTCCTCACTACGTACTCAAGCGCCAAATTGAACAGCACAGGCGCGAGTGCATCTCCCTGTCGAACACCAGATGTTATTTCAAAGGAGTCTGACACAGTTCCTTCGATTACAATTCTACATACAGACCCAGACGTTGTTAATTTGCACAGAGAAACGAGTTTCTCTGGAATTCCTAGGCATATGAGCGCGGCCCAAAGGTTATCGCGGTTTATACTGTCATATGCCTGACGGAAGTCTATATATAATTGATGTATGGTTATGTTGTACTCCCAAATCAATCATTGCGGGGTCTCGGAGGTCTTCTTCCGATAGTGTTTTGCGCCGCGGTGGTAATGGCTGACTGTATTGTGTGCCACTGCTCCTGGATGGTAGACGGAGCTTCTTCGTTGTTGCTAGGCCACTCTAGATAGTTAGTGACAGCTGATTGGTAACTCTGCAGTGACGTTTGGTCTTTTAGAGCATCCACATTCCATCGAACGGTTTTTTGTGCTTGTCTGTTGAACGTAGATGACAGTTTGCACTTATATTTAAATACGACAAGCATATGATCGCTGTCCATATCTGCACCCCTGTAGGATCTAACGTCAGATATACTGGTCGAGTGTCTCTTAGACACCATGACGTGATCAATTTGGTTTTCCGTTCTTCCATCATTCGATCTCCACGTTACTTTGTGGATTCTCTTATGTGGGAAAAACGTACTTGATACAACTAAGTTGTACATTAATGCCAAGTCGGTGACGCGTTGGCCGTTGTTGTTACTAGTTAGATGCAGACTGTTGGGACCAATGTGCGATGTATTTTCTGCACTCCTACCGATTTTTGCATTAAAGTCGCCCACGATAATTTTAATGTCGTGGTGCGGTATGTTATTGATGACTTCCTCCAGCTCCACAAAGAAGAGATCTTTGATGTCATCAGATTTATCTTCGGTGGGTGCATGCACATTAACGATCGTGATGTTAAACTTATTAGTGCGAAGTCTCACCGTGCATATCCGCATGTTGATCGGGCGGAAATCGATGATGTGGTGCTTCACGCGCCGATGGATGAGGAAGCCAACTCCAAATTCTCCTCCGTTCTGATGGCCGCTGTAGTGAAGAGTGTAACCATTGGTGGTGTCATGGATCCCACTCCCGGACCATCTAAGCTCTTGTAGTGCAAGTACGTCTAATGTGTAACTCTTTGCTTGGTTCGAAAGGTTCTGGAGATCTCCAGGTCTTAAGAGGCTAAGCACGTTCCATGTTTCCATTTTTAAAGCGTTGTCCGTGTACAATTTCCGAGGTCGAGTTTGTAATGAATCCGATATGGTAATCCGAGGCCTTTGTTCAGGGTTCATAACTTAAATGGTTTTTATGAGGGAAGGTTGTTGGCCTGCCGCTCAACCCGCTTGTTACGTGTGTGGGTCACGTACTGGTGAAAATCTTAAGGCATCCAGTCCTACCTTGAACACATTTATATAGCGAGCCGCTTGATACAAGACAGACGCCCGCTTCAGCCGCTCCTAACATGGAGAACAGACGCTGGTTTGGTATTGGTTTTAGGGCGCCAATAACCCGCCCTGACATGTAGTGTCCATGACTATTAACAGGATTTAGTCTGCTCGTCTCCACTACACCGCCTGATTCATTTAGCGTTCCCCAGGGAGCACCGGCGAGGAGCTTTATGGCCGAAATGGAAAAATGGTCTCGATAATTAAAAAAAAAAAAATTCGGCGTTGGAAAAACTTGAGCACCCGCATTTTGTCTCTGTGTTATAAGTTGTACAATTTCTCTCTCTCTTTCTCTGGCACTATATCCCATCAAATTTGGCCGCCTCAAATGAGGTTTCATAATCATATTATCATTTCGGATAATGAGTATTAATTCATTGATTCTAAACCAGGCGTGCAATTTTATCCTTGTCACCATCGGAAATCAAACCCGGGACCTCCGGTCGCTGGAGCAAGCATGCTGACCACATTGCCACCGGCAAGTGTTTCATTTTCATGACGGCTAGGTTGTATGCGCGTCATGAAAATGAAACACTTTTCCATAGTTTGCATGTCTATTGATTTAAAAAGTGTGTGTAGTAGTAGAAGAAGGTGAAAAAATGTGCTTTTTCATTTTTATTGTTTTGACGCTATATCGACTTGCTATGGAGAGCAAGTCAATATTTTTGAAACTTATAATTCTTTATGTATTTAAAATTAATAAATGTTAACTAAAACAAAATATATGTAAAATAAATTTATTAAACTTAATTCGTGTTAAATTAATGTTTTTGGTCTGCTGTAAGCATTGTCGAAATTGTGAGACCGGACCACATCGGAGCTGCATATTAATATTACGTACGGTAACCATCCCATAGTGCGCCTTATCCGCATCGAGGTTTATACGTTAATCTTTAGTACATTATCAATTCTAGTCGTATTAGAGTGTTCGAATACTAAACGCCCCATTACAACACAAAACAGCAGTGGAAGGTACAACCACAGCAGCAGCAAGCAGCAAATATAAATATTGGCTTATTGGCTTATGTAATGATACAAAATGATAGTTTGGGTGTAAATATACGTATTTTTAATAAAATAAATCAAATATCTTGTAACTTAAATAGATCCTTGCATCTGCAACTTCATTCAATATAATTTTTTTAAATTTAAATTTTTCTATTAAAATTACAAAATATTTGATTTCTTTTATTAGAAATACGTATATTTACACCCAAACCATATGGCATATATTATAAAGTATATACATATATACGCTACTAAGTGGACGAAAAAAAAATTTGACTCTACCCTTATTGAAAGTAAATAAGTTCAGTGCACAATTTTTTTCAACACTATATTCTACCCTTTTCCATACAATTCAAGGATAAAAAAACGGTCAAAATTTTTCCATAGAAAAATTGGGTTATGTCCCTTCTGTTTGCATTCTATATTCTGTGCCCAAACTGTCATTTTGTATGATTAATTAAGCGAATAAGCAAATATTTAAATTTGCTGCTCGCTGTTGCTGCTTGGTGTGTTTCATCCTTTAATGTAAACCAAAAAAAAATTAGTTATTTTTATCCGAAAACTTCAATAATCTAAATTTTTTTAATTTTTTCGAGGATTTTCGAGAAGGTGTTAAGAAAAGTAATTGGATGATAATTATTGGGATCAGCACGAGATTCCTTGGGAATTGAGTCAAAACATCGTCTGATTTCCCTGTTAATCGGCGAAATTTTAATATGCCTGATGAAATCTCCATACATAATACGTAATATCGTATCCATTACGCCGGCCAAAACTATATCACCTGGAACCAAACCAACTTTGGCACAAGTAGCACGATGCATTGTGCATCATTGTGCACTGAACGATTTTCCAGGCGGAACCTAATACAGTGATAAATATGCGTATAAGAACAAGTAAAGTCGTTCAAAAATTTATGATTAGGGCAAAAATTATGTCCACTATTAAAACTAAAAGTATACTATATTGTCACCCTGTGTTCGAATATTATATTCGTAAATAGGGATCAACTAACAGTACTGTATTGGAAGAAAGAAAAATCATTTAATAAAATTTGGAGTAATTTACTTAAACATTCGTATAAGAACAGCTGACAAACGCACTTTTTACGCACTTAATAAATATTTATTTGCTTTAAATTTTTGATAGACGCGTACTAGAATTGGTTCATCTTCAACTGTGGTCCACGGCTTCATAGAAAAAGCTCCAAGTTGTGGTCTAAAAACGAAAACAAAGGAAATAGTAGGTTACCCAAATTTCAAATTTCAAATGGACAAGAAAGGAAACAACTCGTAATAAGTTACCCGCCAATCAAATTAAAGCAAAAAAGGCTTACCTGTTACAAAACAACATATTGCTCTTAACACTCGAACACCAAAAAATATTAAATGGTTGAAATTGCAAAGTAAGACTAGTTCTTCCTATAAATATATTGAAACGCGGCTACTGTTGGCCAAGCGACACATGCATTGGAAAGATAAATGGCAAAATGTGATTTTCTCAGATGAGAAAAAATTTAACCAAGACGGCCCAGGCCAGTACTCTTGCTACGGGCACGATATCCGTAATGAAAATATACTACAGTCTAAAAGAAATTTCGTTGGAGATACAGTAATGGTGCGGGAAGCTTTTCACTATGGCGGGAAGCTACCAATTTGCTTTAATACCGCCCGAATGAATTCAAACATGTACAATGATTTGTTAAAAACGATTTGATAACTTTTATTGAGGACTACAACAACAATGATTTGATTTTTAACGAAACAATGCTTTCATCCATGCTTCAAAGCAATCAATGGAGTGGTTTTGTCAAAAACAAATGAATATTCTTGATTAGCCTGCACTTAGGTCCGGTTGTAATCGTTAGAGAATTTATGAGACATACTTGCGGCGAAGGTTTAAGCGAATGGTCGGCAATTTAAAACGGTCATCTACTTAAAGCAGTGCATTAAGGGCTGTTCGGGCAAAATTGAAGCAGATCAAAAATACATCAAATTCCATGTCAGAGCGCATATTTGAAGTAATTAAACAACAAGGACGTTATACGAAATATTAATTTAAAATTTTCTTTATTATTTTGTAGCTTTTTTTTGAAAAATATGAAGTGTTCTTATACGAATATTTAAGCAATTTGGAGTATTTTTTTAAACTGAATTAATATTAGAAGTATCTTAATTTTTTGCTTTGTTGAAATACCAATTAAATTTAGCGTAATTCTTTACTGTTTACGAAATAAACAATTTTATTTAAAAAAAATCATAAGTATCTGTTTATGTTATTATTTAATAAAAAATCAAATGTAGTTCTTATACGAAAATTTATCACTGTAAATCCAGCTGAAACAATACTCTCTACAGCCAAACCAACTATGGCATAAAAACACAATAGATTGTGCATCATTGTTCACCATATGATTTTTCGGTCGGAATCTTATAACTCCAGCCGGAACTTTAGGAAGCCAGACGGAACCATACCCTCTACAGCCAAACTAACTATAACACATTGCGCTTCAATGGATGGTGGATCCTCGTGTACTCATTTTTCCAGCCGAAACCTTATAATTGTAGCCGGAACCTTATAAGTTCAACTGGAACCTAATAAAGCCAGCCAAAACCTTATAAAGCCAGCTAAGACCATATCCTCGACAGCCAAACAAAATGACACAAGAAGCACAATGAATACGATATGTACATCATTGTGCACTTTATAATTTTTCAGCCTGTTACGTGTGGAATGAAAAATGTTGCACCAGTTTCACAATAAAACACAACACTTTTATAGATTTATTTCACTGTTCCACGAATTATCGCACAATCAAACAAAATTATTGAAAATCATTTATTTTGATAACAAGTAAAGATTTTATGAATTTATTGTTTTAGTGAACAATTAAAAATATGTATTGAAAAAATAGAATTGCTCTTGCATACAAAAAAAATACAGAAAAGGATTTTAATAATAATGTTATTATATAATTTTTATGAGTTTAAGATAATTAGTAATAAAAATAAAATAAAATGCTGACCTTACTCGTATAAATCCCTTAAAAAGCCGAAACCTTATAATACCATCCGGAACGATGCCATCTACAACCAAACCAACTATTGGCAGAAGAAGCACAAGGTATTTTGCATCTTTGTACCTTATATGAGTTTTCAGAACATAAGGTTCAGAACATAATTCCGACGGGAACCTTATAATTCCGACGGAAATCTTATAAATCCAGCAAGAACCATACCCTCTACCGCCAAACTAACTATGGTATAAGCAGCGCTATATATTGCGCATCATTAGGTACTATATCAATTTTCAATCGGAACCTTATAATTAAAGCCGAAACCTAATAAAACTATCCGAAACTATGCTACAGAAAAAACAAACAAACTATGTCACAAAAAACACAATTTATTGTGCATCATTGTGCAATAGCAGAGCCATCTATGATTTTGAAGAGCCGTAATATTAAAAAGAGAGCTTTCAGTAGAGGGGAAGCTTTTATTGAATTACTATAAGAAACCGTGGTACATAATTGGAAAAATTTTGAACATGAATTTATGAATAAAAAATTAAACAAATCATCTAAATTTTAATTTTATATTTTTAATAAATTATTCAAAGAACACATATTTGAAAATCAGCCATCATAATGTAGTATTTATTTGGTAAATTTAAACTAAAGCGGAGCATAAATTTATTATTTTCTATAAAAATGAGCTTTCCGTTTAGTTGTCAAGGTTTATAAAGATAATAAAGGGTGCTGCCACGGATTCCTCTTACATCCAATTTAAAATTTAGTTTTATAAAAATTTAACTTATTTAGTAAATTCTGGTCACATGCACATCAGAATTTTTGAGATGAACGATGCACTTAACAGCAATTTTAAACATTCCCCTTTTATAACAAAATTAAAGAGAAAACGTGAGCTGAAACGAAATTTTATGAATCACCATGTAGAAACAATAATATTATTCATTTAATAAAATTTTTACATCAAAATCTATTTACAAAAATTTTTTTTGTATACAAAAAATCAACGATGTCATCATTTTCTTAATTAAATATTATTACAAAATAGAACAAAACGTAAAAAACTTCAATTTTATCCGATTGCAAAACCGAGCTTTCTGTAATTTGAAAATCCGTTTACAGATATCTCTGTAATAAATTTACTTGAAATTACAGAAAAGCGTAAAATAATTAAATAACTATTTACGAAAATAAACCATTATTATTGTAAGTTAAGCGCGAAGTCTTTAATATCATAATTTAACATAATTAATAAAACTCAAAACAATTATAATTTTTATTTATAATACGGTTGGCATAAATAAAGCTTTTCATCGCAAAATATTTACCATCGTAAAAAATGTCACATTTTCCAAATTTTTCTTTTCTTATTTCAATTCGCTCGTATTCGGTTATTTTCAGTTCCAGGAGATCTCAATAATCTATTGAACCAGGCAGTATACATAATAAATTGTTAAATTTTAGTTAACAAACATTTAGGTTTTAATATTTAGCTTTAATTTATACTTAGCGACATCATTTGATTGGTTTATTAATTGCGAAAAGCTCTATAATATAATGTTTTTATTTTATGAAGCTCCAGTTTGTACAGTATGATACAGTATAGCCTGCGAATTTGTTGGGATGAAATTTTTAACAAATAACGAAAAAACAGTTTTCGAAGTTTGTTCATCAACAATGTTGTAATAGAATCCAAAACACAATAACCCCCAATATTACATAGCTACTCATAAAGCATTTTTTAACGAACGTTTGTTTTGGGAAAGAGATGCTGAAATTTTTGATGGAACACTCTATACTAATTTCTTACATACACATATAAACAAATTCTTATTTCTACCAAAGAATATATACAACAAGAAAGAGATTTTGTTCGACAGAAATATACCAACAAAAAATCGTTCATGATTTTCTGAGTTTTTGTTTGTAATTTTCGAAGAACGAGATGGTCTTATAATCATACATTTCTCGTTCTAACATTCGTTTGATAAACACAACTTCGTTTGATAAACACAAGCCAAAAACTCAGGAAATCAGAAGCGATTTTTTGTTTGTATATTTTTGTCGAACAAAGTAATTTTTTGTTGTATATTTTCTTTGATTGAGCTACGTTTACTCCAGGACTGACATCAAGGTTAAGGTGTACACGTTTATCATATCATAAAATCATATTATCACCTGATCTGGCAGTGTTATCTAGCTAATTATCTAAGAATTAGGTTCATGATAACCAAATCTTGTATTCTAATTATATAAACTGGCGACGTTAAATCCTTAAAAATCATAAAATATACATCTAATGAGATTATTTAGATTTTTTAGAAACTCTGATTAAATTTAGTAAGGTTTAAATAGGTTGAGGCTGTTTTGTAAAAGCCTTTCTAAGATCAATAATAATTATGTTGACATAATTTGTCCGAGATAATTCTTCGATAGGTCAAAAATTAAATAGCTCTAAAACAAGATGCCTTATTCGCTCATTTGAGGAAGTCTACGAATTTCATGAAAATGAATATTTAATGCCACCGTTTTCACATAGAATATTAAAGTAGTTTTTCCGTAACTTGTACTATATACAATGTTATCAAAAAAAAATTCCTAAGTTATAAACAACGTTATCTATAGGATTTGTATATGTCGAGATATCTTTCTATCGAATAATTCAATAAATGTAGGTACACAGAAGAAGTCATAACCAATTAATCTACACAAAGCCACATAATAAAAATTATTACGTTTAAGTAATTTCAAATTTATATATTTATAATTTATACAAAAATGAAATATCAAATAGCAATTTCAAGATTTTAATTAAAACGCACAAAATTATTAAATACTCTAAACTAATCCTTCATAAATCCATTAAATAGTTAGATTCGAAATATTTAGCTCATACATAAATGAAAAAGATTCAGTTTATTGCGTTTATTGGCTTGGGCTAGGCATAAAACGTGAACCCGTAGATAGCTATTCCACTTTCACGCAATTGTAAATTTTCTTTACATAAAAAAATTTTGAATGCAGAAGAAAAATAGTCCAAAATGAACAATGAAACGATCGAAATTAAAAATAATCGTTCACATGTATATTTCATTTTTGTAGAACCAATACTTATCCATTTCGTACATTTTTATTTGAGTTGATATTTTGTTTCCCATTTTATAATATTTCCATTCATAAACTTCCATCACTACGTGAGTAGCTATGTGTATCACATTATTTATTTTTTTCTAAAATTAAATTTTTTCCTAAATACATACATCGAAATCTACAAACATTTTCAAATAAATTATTCCGGTTGCATATATATATATTCCAAAAAAATAAAAAAATTGGTTAGTTTCATGAGCTATTTTGATTAAAAATGTATAGCTACGTACATAAACAAACCCAAGCTGAAAAATAATACGTAATATTTTGCATTTCCAATAAATTCGAACGAAACGCATCGTTTGAAGAATAAAGCGTTACTAAATTACGTACGAGATAATTAAAAATGATTTGCTTCGCAATATTTTTCCCCTTTTCAAATATTTTCGATTTTTTCATTGATTATTTGATTCGTTTGATTTTGAAATCGCCGAAGTTGTGTTTATCAAACGAATGTTAGAACGAGAAATGTATGATTATAAGACCATCTCGTTCTTCGAAAATTACAAACAAAAACTCAGAAAATCATGAACGATTTTTTGTTGGTATATTTCTGTCGAACAAAATCTCTTTCTTGTTGTATATATTCTTTGTTTCTACAATAAAAAAAAAAAAATTGTGGTAGGCTAATTTAAATATTTTTGTGTTAATTCGAACGTTAATACGACTCAATTTTAAAATATGCTTTTCCTGAATATTGAACTAACCATTCAAATTAAAAATTGAAACGAAGCATTAATGTTTTTAATTTTTATATATACAAAAAAGCTTCTAAAAAAATATTAAAATACACTGATTGGTTAATACACAATGCATTGTGCTACTTATACCATAGTCTGCTTTATCCAGCTGACATGATTTCGGCTGAATTTATAAGGTGCTTTTTGTGTCATAGTTGGTTTGGCTGTAGAGGGTATGGTTACAGAATATTCTGTGGTATGGTTTCGGCTGGCTTTATATGGCTTCGGCTGGAATTATAAGATTCCGGCTGAAAAATCATACAGAGTATGATACGCACAATCCGTTGTGCTTCTTGTGCCAAGGTTGGATTGGTTGTAAAAGGTATGGTTCCGGCTGGATTTAAAAGATTCCGGCTGAAAAATCATGTATCGCACAATGTACCGTGCTATATTTGCGCCATAGTTCGTTTGGTTTCGGCTGGCGTGGCGGACACGAGACCTAACAAGATTAATATTCATTACGATTTATTTAAGATCTACTTATTATTACTGAATTATATTTTAACAGGTTTTAATTATTATAAATTTTGTTTCATTAATAATTATAAATGCTTTAATATTTTACTCTCTTTAGTATTTATTGTAGAAGGAGTTAAAGTTCCTGTAATGATAATATATAGGATTATATAGGATTTTAGCTGTGTTCCCAGATTCCGGCAGTGACGAGTGTTATTATATTGTACTAATTGTTTGGTGGTTTAAATTCGGATAATTGTATTTAATATTTCAGCAAAATTGAGTTGGATTAATTATCTCTAATCATTACATTAAACTGCTTTAATTTTATTATTAATTACTTCAATATTTACCACTCTTTATTAGTATTCCTAACCAATTCTAAAACAATCTACTGGACATATTATACCATAATATATTAAATAATAGTGCTGTCTTGTGCTAACCGTTTTACATTACATTTCAACTAACAATTTACTAACTATTGACTACTTAGATGCCTGAAACCAGGTCAATTCCATAATAATTAAAATACCATTCCTATGGAGGGATAGGTTATATATAAAAGAATATACGGATGGGCCCGGCGTCAACTGGGAATCTTATTGAGATTTGATCGCACATTCCAATCAATCAGTTAATCAAAGAAGATCGGCTCTAAAGAGCTTGTACGGATAATTGTTAAATCTTAGATAGATATTTTTCAAACTGTTTATCGGTTTATTTGAATATTTGTGGCTATACGACGTATCTTGACCCGGATCTCCATGAATACATTACACCGCCATCTTCGAAGAGGTACTACTCGAATCTTAGGGAGATTAGGTTGTCTGGATTCTTGTAAATTCATGTACAGTAATTGTTGTCAGGCGCTCGTAACTGTTCAGACCGTGCTGGACGCTCTGAAGATAAATTATTGTTCAAAACAATTTTGTGTATTATCCGTTGATTTAGCTACCAGCTGATGCATCAAAGATTATGTAGTTATTTAAATTGGCAAAATTTCTCTGATTGACATGTCTAAAGTTTTAGGATGTCAATTTTAAAGTTAGCTGCCATACTTCATGAGCCGTATACGCTGATGATGGTTGTTTTGCTGCTATTTCGTGGGTAGAGGCTTTAGGTTAGATTTTGGAACCCATCGATCCTCCACTGTGCATTTTCTTCAATTTCAAGAATACCAGTTAGCTGATTTTCTTCATGGCTTTTTGCACTGTGAAATTTATTCAGCATTTTTGTCATATGATGCCTAGCACACTTGCATCTGATTACCTTGTTGAACAATACGTTATATAAAAATGACAGAAAACTGACAGACTATATAAAAATGACAGGCAGAAAACTGATATACAAAACTAAGACTGTGTGCCTGAGAGCGATTTTTTCAACTAAATTGTCGACTAAACTAAATGAATGACTGATTCATATCATTATTTCAAAGGTGGCACTAGTATCTTTTAAATATGCTGTGCCTCCGATTGTAAACTAAATTGTAAACTAAACTAAATTATGACTTTTCATATGTCATATTGTTTTCAACAACACCGAGATTTGTTATTATTTAAAATCAAAAAAATAGCAAAAATAAAACAAATATGGATATGGAAATCGCATTATTCATGCATGTGATAATAAATTACAATTGAAATTTAAGAATCAGAATATTTCCTTTTAGACATTTTTGCTCGAATGCACACGATAAAAAAATAATAAAAACAAAAAATGAAAATGACAACTAAATAGTCAAGCAACCTCAGCAGGAGTCTAAATGATAAAACCTGGTGGCTAATAGCATAAGTGCTCATTAATTTAGTTTAGTCGGCAATTTAGTCGAAAAAATCGCTCTCAGGCACACAGTCTAAAAATAAGAAACAAGACAAATTTAAATGAATATTAAAACATTTAATTCATATCAATAAAATGTTCGAACCTCATACTTATATAATTCAAATTTAAAAAAATACAAATTGTAATGTAAACACATCAAAATTATATATTTTTTTTCATTTTTCACAATTTACTAAAACAACAAAATATTATTCTCAATTTTAATAATAATCATATATTTTATTTTTTAAATATATATAAACGCAAAAAATAAATGTATGTATATTTTAAACAAAAACTGAATCAATTAAATATACAAAAAATTATAAACTATTTACAGAAAAAAGTAATAATAATTAAAAATTAATTTTTAAAATAAATTTAAATTTTTTATTTATTTATTTAATTTACATAAATGCTAAAGTTTCACAAAGAAAAATATATTATGTATATTAATCAGCTGGAGTGGCAACAACACTATATATAAATCCAACTAATAAAAAAAATTAAATTATTTTAATTAAAAATAACAATATTATACGTTACATAATATAATTAGAAATATTTTGTTTTTTATAATTTCTCCTAATATGTATATATAATAATACTTACAACAAATAAATTATAAAAAAAATAAAATAATAATTAAATATTATATTATTAGAATTATATAATAGAAATAAACAAAAAATTGTTCCAATATTTATTTTATTATTATTTATTAAATTAATTCGTTTTATAAATAAACGTTTTCTTAATTTACGAAGTCTATTTATTGATATAATTTTATTGTAGTTGATATTTCTATTAACAACGCTAGTTGAATCTGCAAATAAAAAAAATAAAAAATTTATCATAATTTTAAATTATTCAAAACATTTATTAAATAGTCAAACTTTGGTAGTCAAAATTTAAATTACATTGTAATAAATTAAAGTTCAGGCGTCAGTTCACTTGGCAAAATAAATAAACGTAATTTTTTGGAATAAATCACAAACCAAATTTAATTCTGATGCGGTGCCTTATTGCTTCAACGCCAATAATAAACTATAATCAATTAAGCCCCACAAAACAAAATAAAAATCTTTATAAGTCGAGGAATAAAATATAGAAAACTAAATTAATTTTAAGCTTAAATATAATAATGAAATATTTATTTTGTGCAATATATTTAATTAATTTGAAAAGAAGGTTGAAATGCGTCAGTGCAGTACCGTAGTGAACGTTTTTTCAACAACAAGAAATTTAAATTTTGAAAATCGTTGTTACTAGATTGTAGATTAAAAATATCAATTATCAAAATAAACGAATTTATTTCTTCAAATATTTAAATTTTATGAATTTTTTCGTGTATTTACTGGACCACATTGTGGCGGCCAAAAACACATACTTTTGACTTCACACAAATTAGTGCCACAAGTCTAAATCGCGCCCGGTTTTTGTATAACTGATAAACAATATAGAACGTGGTTATTTTTCAAATCGCCACCCACGTGGTTTACCACAATTCTTCATAAACACAATATGTTTACAAAAATGAACAAAGAAGAAGACAGCGGGAACATGACGAGTACTCCAAAACGAAAACAACAAAGCGACACGATGAATTCGAACACAAACAAAGCAAAACGAACAAATGTATTTTAACAAAAATAAATTTTACATTCATTCAGGTCGTTTCAATCAGCTGCGCAAGCAAGTTGCTGTACTTATATAATAATAAATTTAAATAAATAACAAGTTTTTAACAATAATTATAAAATTAAAAGTAATTGAACTCAAAATGTTTATTTATAAAAACAAATTATTTTTTTTATATAATATAGTAACGGGTGGTCCATCTAGCGTTTGCAATTCCAATTACCTTTTATTTCGAGTGTGGCAGTACTTACGTCATTCGTCTTATGATATGTCAGAAAATTAATTTAATGTTTGACATTTCGAAATGGGTCGGTTTATGCTTGACCAAAATTGGGAAATATTGAAAACTTACTTTTAAAATTCAGTAGAAATGAAATGCCTAAAAGCTAATTGGTGGATCAATTTGTGTTGCAGCGCGTACAACCGAGAACGTTGCAGCTGTTGCTCCGAATGTGTTTGAGCATCTATCAACATCAACATCGTGCTCACGATTTGAACATTTTGCGCACTTCTGTGAAGAGAATTTTGCATGTGTATAAAGGCGTACAAAGTTGAATTAGTGCAGGAGCTGAAGCAAAATGACCATCCGGAATGTTTTCGGTTCGGTAATTGGGCTGTGGAACGCTTAGATGAAATGAGCATTTTTTACTGAAAAATCTTCTTTTCCGACGAAGCTTATTTTCACCTTGGAGACTACGTCAACAAGCAGAATTGTCGCACTTGAGACTCAGAAAATCATGGAGAAGCCGATGCATCCACACCGAGTAACTGTTTGGTGTGAATTGACCGGCGGCATCATTGGTCTATTTTTTTCGTAAATGAGTAAGGAGCTACAATTGCAGTCAATGGGAAGTGCTACCAACCCATGATAAACGAGTTTGTTACCCAGAATGTAACAAGAGGACACACACATTTGGTTTTAACAGGACGACGGCGTGCTAAACACAGTAAAAGTAACAATCGGATTTTTGCACACTATCTTCGGGGATCGAATAATCGTAACGATGATGCCATGGAAGTCATTTGAATGAAACTGTGTGATTCATACTTTCTAATAAAACAAACCGCTTTGAACAATATTCATTCGGCTGTGAATTAAAGCTAAATTAAATTGCAAACGCTAGATAGGCAACTCTTTATTACCTCAGCGAATGGCACTTATCGTACTTATATTTACAATCTCCAATTAATTAAATATTATTGTAATTTCTAATTCGGTTAAATATGATCAAAACTTGTTTTAAATTGAAATCGTTTACTAAAATCATTTACCTTATACTTACGAAGTTGCAACCTTTGCATCAAGGTAATATGCGAATAAATTAAGTACGGTCATTTATATAACCCAACAAATGAGTGATTTCAAATTTACTTTGCCTCTCAAGATGTATAGCATGACTTGATGTGGTTATATATGTTTCAGATATATTTCAAAAATTCAATAGAATGAAAACTAACCAAATATACCAGTGTTTCCGTGTATTTCATCGTACGTTCCTGTTTACGTTCCATCATCTTAACCATTCTATATTCATTCACACCAGGGATGTTCAAGAAGTTCGGTAAATATATATGAAATAATGGTGTAAGGATGTTTATCTTTTTTCCTTTATTACTCTAAAGGAGAAAAATTTCGCGCCAAGTTTCTTTTCGCGCCGGTTTTTAATTTGAAAGATAAACGCGCTCTTGCGGTACCACTTAATTGGTTTTACATAATTTGAGTATTGCCAGCACAAACTTATCCCTGAAATGCATTCAAAAATGTACATGGAAATCAAACGATGGGAACGCGGTTAATCAAATTAATCCTCATATCCAAATTTACTTCTCCAGTAATAGTATAAAAACAAAATGCGGAGCTAATATTAACTCCGACCACTTCCATAAAGAAAAGTATATTTCCAGTTTGAAAATATATAGTACTTTTCGTTTATCAACAACATAGATCATACAACCATCGCTTTCAACGAACTTCACCTCCACTTTGGACCAATGAAACTTTTAACAATTACTACATCACCAGAACTAATAATAAGAATACCCTAACAGGAATTCTTGAAAACCGGTCCCTGCGTGATTCCACGGAGGATCAGTAGAATATCATAAAAAATAATCGAAGCATTTCATCAACAATTGGTCAATCTTCAATGAGGAATTAAAATGACTGGTTAGGTAAAGATTGATTGAAAGCAGATCGAGAAAAACGCGCGCGCCAGTGAAATCTGCAGACGGGTAAAATTTGAATAGCATAATCAACATATGCTTAACATTGGAAATTGCTTAACATTAAATTAAAAAAGTCTCTCAGCAATGCTTTACGAACCTTATATCTATTAAGACCTGTAGCTCCTAAATCGGTATTGCTAAAATTCTACTATGCCTGCATTAACTCTAGGCTCGAATATGCATTATCGTGTTGGGGTGGTTGCTACCATTCAACTTTAAAAATTCTCATTATTGTTCAGAAATATGCTATTCGTATCATGAGTTTTAAGTCTTCGCGGGTTTCTGCATGGCCATTATTTTTGGGTTTTAAAGTTTTACCATTACAACATTTATATGTTTATAAGGTTTTACGTTTATTTTATTTGCGAAGTGGGCATCGATTATTGAGATCAAATGTGCGATACAACATTAGGAACAATGATCAGTTCTTATTTGTTGTTCCACATTTTTTTAGTGAACATTTTAGAAAATATTTCCTGGTAACTGCACCTTCCTTATTTAACCAACTTCCACTTAGCATACGGCAACAAATAAATTCAAAATCATTTCTCCATTTACTTAAAGTTTGGCTTTTTGAGCACCCTAATATCGATTTTCTATTTAGAGTTTTAGTCTGATGCAGTTTAATTTTAGTTTCAATAGTTTATCTTTTTTATATTTTTATTTTTTATATTTTCATTTTTTATATTTTTATTGTTAAATTTTTATTTGTAATATTCATTTAAATTTTTATTTGTAATATTTATTCAATTTTTTTTTTCATAATTTTTCTTATTAAAGGGTAGATCAATACTGCCGTTAAATCGGTGATGATTACCCTACTCATTTATTTTCTTTTTGTATATTATTATTATTATATGTGACAAAAAATCGTATTGAAAATAAATGATAAGCCTGTGTGCTTTAAATATAAAAAAAAAAAAAAAAAAAAAAAAAAAAAAAATTCCCGTCTCCGAGCAGGATAGTGCAACATAAAAGATCTGCTGATTTCTAACCTCTTAGCAGCATTATCCGCAAAAAATCTGGAGAGTTAATAACACCCACAACGTTCTTCAAGTGTTCAAAATTGTATTAACTGTATGGTATATTGCGGAAATCCTAGAAGAGTGGAAGACTGCTTTGATTTGCTCATTACATAAAAAGGGAGGTCGATTAAATTGCAATAACTGTCGTGGAATAGCTTTTTAAATACTCATTATGAAGTTTTGACAAACGTAGTTATTCTATTATTATATTGTAAAATCGATACAATTATCGATTTACCAATATACGTATAAATTATTGATAAAGATCACATTTCAATTTTATGGTTGTGGGACATTCGGTCATGCTCATCAAAGCTTATATCTTTGTGCAAATTAATGGAGATCGATTCAAATTGCAATGTAAAAATTGAGGGCAAACTTTCGGAAGCCTTTGAAATACATCAGAAGTACGATAAGGTGGTTCTTTCACCTAAATACTTTTTTAACTTATCTTTTTAATACATCGTCCGTCAGCTCAACATAGCCCAGCTCAGCTGCCTTTATTTTGAATCAATTCAGCTATTGCCAGACTGACGACTTAGGAACAGTTGCCCCATCCGCCCGTTTATACGAATCCGATATTCGTTGTACGCAACTTTAATTGGGCTAAAAATGAAACGAATGACCTCCCCCGAAGGTAGATCTACAATCGTTAGAGGAACAATCTACAATCGTTAGAGGTCCTGGTCCAGCTCTCACTTCTGAAAGCTAGCACAGATCTTATGAGTGCTTTATAAAGTCGCCTTAGACAAATACATATACCGAAAAATTATTTATGGAGACACGCAGTATGAGAAAATGAAAGAGTTTAAATATTTGGGGTTGGTAGTATCGAAGCATGATTTTTCATGATTTTTAGAGAAATTCATTTCCTGAAGAATAGTAGCTGGATATCGAGTCTTCTACGTTATTAATAAAATTCTCAAGTCTCGCAACATTTCGCGTCAAACAAAGGTTCACATCTAAAACACGTCGATTAGAAAAGTCGTCACCATATGAAGAAACTTGCTGTATCGAACGTAAAATAATTCGTATGATGCGAATAAAAGAGAGCGGTAAGGGTAACGTATGAATCATGAGGTACGAAAGTAGATCGAGATGGTTAGGAAAACAGACCTTGAAGTCGGCATCAACCAAAGTGGGTTCTCGTGGAACACCAACTACTCGATGGATGAACGATGTGGAAAAGGATCTGTTCACACTCGGTCATCATGCCTGGCGTTCTCTTGTTGCGAACCGTATTATCTGGAGAAATATCGTTGAGGTACCCAAATCATACATGGGATGTAGCCGTAGTAGTAAGTAAATAAAAACTCGATTGAAATTACGCTCCACCAGACTAATAAAACGGACTCCACCGGTTTATGGTCAACATAACCATACCTTCAAGTTAAAGAGCTTAAAAACATAAAATAAATTGAGGTAAAAGTCGACGTCCAGTTCAATTAAAAGACAAATAAGGCAGAAGCTTCAAGGTAAAAGAAATGGAGACACGCTTGTAAACCTAATTTCAATATTTCACAACTTGATAGAGAAAGCACCACGATCCAATCTTTTCGACAGAACTATTTTGCGGAAGCTCAAGAGGAAATAAAGCTGTAAGGTACAGCTGCGAAGAGAGGTGTGCATGACGTAGAACGGCAAGTAACAAAATTGTTACATGAAACTTATGGCAATGCGCTTACAGATATACTGAGCGGACTAACAGTGAATCTATTTAATATTGCAATCAAAGGCGACAATCTGAAACTTCAAAAAAGAACCAACGTGGGCAAACAATAAATGAAATATTACGTTGGCCTTGGAATATGAGGCGCCCGGAGCAAGTTTATTTACTGATTCGATAAAGTTGCGTAAGCTTGATTAAGAAGATACTAAATAGAAAAAACTGGTAAGAATACTGGCATACAGCTTTTACAATAAATAGTAATTGGCATATTATGTGGAAAGCGGAGCATTATAAAAAGTAAAAGTAGATGCTCCTGTTGCCCAAAACAAATTTAATTTAGAAATAAATGGTAGCTATATCAGTAAATGTGATTTTATAATACAGTACATAAGCTCTCCATCTGCCAGTACCATCGAGTTACACCATTAATATTCGAACAGCTGGCTAGTGGGAACTCGCAATTCCATCGAACTACATATTATAATCGTTAATACAATATCGGCGAAGCTTGATGGTATACAATATTTTGACATTTCGTAAAAATAAAAATTGCGCTAAAACGAATGATTTTCAAATGTAAAATTTATGTTACGTTTACTACACTTGACGCCATATTAAATAATTTTCGTATCATTTATGTTAATCATAATGATATAAACAATATCAGGTGGAGATGCTAGGTAAGACGTGGGGAATTACAATTTTTGAACAGCAATAAATGCGAAATGCAAATTAGCGTATTGCACCTGATGAAAGATGAGACTCACGAACAGTCTTGGTCCCGAGCCTCTCATCAAAAAACTATCAATTACGCTATTGACTTGAAACAAAAAACAAAACAAGTTTCTAATAAACAAGTAAATCTAGGCAATTAGGTGTTTATATATGTTTGAATTAAGTACTAGTATCCTTTCATCATAAGAGATGAAAAACATGGTTTCACAGCATGTTTACGGCTATCGAAAGAAAACTTCTTATAGTGGGTAGTAGAAAAATTAACTGTTTCAGCATCGACACGATCCGATCTTTAAAACAAGTGTTCTACCGAGTTATGCGGTAGGTCGCGAAGAACAGCTATGTCTACAAAATCGGGATTACGATTAGCAAAAATCAAGTATGTAAACTAGTTCATTGATAAATCGATGACAACTAGATTATATAAAACGTTTTATTCGTATCATTCGCATATGGCTTACTCATATCTCAAAATAAGAACCCGCCAAACCAGTTGTTGTTTTTGTATGATGTGAAACAATGTTTTTGTATGATGTGTTTTTGTATGATGTGTTTTAATTTTGCGCAGTAAAATCATAAATTATAAATTTTTAAAAATTATTAATTAAAATACATTAAAATAATAAAAACATTAGTTAGTGGTTTATGTAGTGGTGCATTATTTGATAATAAAAATTACAGACTTTTATGTAAAATAAAGTGTATTGTGAAAAAATGCCAAAATACGCCTAAGAAAATACAGAAACGAATATTTTACCATCAGTAAGTTTACCAAGTGTTTATATAAAGTAAAATGAAAATTATGTTAAGAAGCTAGTGATTTAAGGTAAATTTATCCTTAATTTAAGTTATAAATCAGAAAAAATTAAGAAAACAATTTTGGTTGTTGGCGTGGGGTTCTTATATTGTTTGTTATTTTTGTAATCACGTTGATTTAGATGCTTTCTCTGTTACCCTCCGAATTTGTGACACTTAACAGTTACTTACACTCATTCTGTACTTTTAAATTTTTTTGTTTTTTTTTTTTGTTTGGGCGACAGATCACTTGTTAGAATTGTTGGAGGCAATCGATTCATTATTATCTGGACACATTAGTATGTATAAGTTTCCCGCATTCAGGTAATTATGACTCGAAAAACTTATCACAAATTTAAAATGCTTATCACATTGACAACTTTATTTAATAGAATATTAATATTTCAGGTTTTACTAGGTTTAATGGTAAATGCGATAATTTAACTTATGTAAGTTGCAAGTTTCTCGGCAAACCCAAAAATCGATAAAAAAATAAAAATTCTATTAGCTTGGGATATCCCCCCTTTGTTTTGTGTTATTGTGTTCGCATATACATATTTAGGACGGTAATTGCCATATTGTGGCAAATTATCATTTTACGTGACTACACTTTAAAGAAAATAATAACTAAGAATATTTTGACGAGATTAATGTGGGAATTTCATTTGACATATATTACGAATTCAATGAAACAATTTTTTAGAGGTGATTTCGAATCTGATGAAACAATTTTTTGGAGGTGGTTTGAGAAAATTGTTTGTAATTTATAATGGAAATCTACAAAATATTTAAAATATAATTTTCCTCAGAATGGTCTATAGATCTAATCTAACGAGCAAATACAATTTTTCAAAATTTAAAATAAAACAAAGAGTATGTTAAATACGCTTTTACAGCACAATTTGGTTGACCATGATCTTGAAATATACATTTTGTTATTCCACATTACGGATTGAATATATTTTTTGAAAATGAAATCGAAATGAAATACAAAATAAATGTCAGCATATTTTATTTTAAAAAAATAAAGGAATACCAAATGATAATGGTGAAAGAAGAAGGCAATTAAAATTTAAAATTTAATGTTCCATAAATTAACCGGACGAATGAATATTTAATATGAATATTAACATTTTATTGAGTTTGATTTGAATTTTAAAATTTATTTTCCAAAGCTTGGACTATTATTTACTTACCGGGTACCTCAAATACAAAAGATTACTAATTGTCCGAATACCTTAATCGTATCAACCAATTTAAGAATCACATGTATTATTTGTAAAGCCGATGTAATGCAGTATGTGATGTTCAAAAGAACATGCGTAATATAAAAGAAAAAGAAATTGTTTGTACAACATTTCGGAAAAACAATTTCTTCCATTTTCTAGTGCATGCCTACAACAAATAATACATGTAAGAGGTTATGCTCAGTAATTCGAAAAATGACCGGTTTGTCAGAAAATATTTAATTATTTTAGTGATATAGTCTGGGAATTAGGTCTTGATTAATTTCAAAATAACCCCGTGATGTCATACTATGTCCAGGTCGAGAGCTAAATTGTTGGTTTGGAATTATGCTGTTTGGGGAAAATCCTTTTCGATTCGGTATTTGAGAACCCGGGCAAATATTTTTCCTAAAACATCGAGTAAACTAATTGGTACACTATCGCTTAAGGGTTTAGGAACTATCAAAAACAGCAAGAAACATATGAAAACGCAGTAAAAATGTGAAAATATTTATTTTTTAGGTACATACACACATATATGTATGGCAATATACTAAATAAATGTCAAAATTAAAACGCTTAATTTAAATTTTACTTTCATCTATGTGACCTCCTCTTGATTGAACAATTGCAGTGCACAGTCGTGGCATTCTCGCAATAAGTTTTGCCGGAGTTTCTGACGTTGTTGGGTTCCAAATTGATGGAAGTCTGTTCCACTAACAGTGGCTGATATTAGAGCTGATTGCTGTACTTCCCGGTTCAGTTTTTTTCACCGTTACTCAATAGGGTTCAAATCAGGGCTCCTGGGAGGCCATTTCGTAATTTTAATCGTTCCTTCCTCCTCTAAATGGCGAAGATAGCTTTCATATAATTTAGATGAATGATTTGGTTTATTATCTTGCTGAAAGATAAAATTTTGACCCAAAAGTCGAATTGCTGAAGGTATTGCGTGGTTCTCAAAAATTTGTTGGTATCCTTTTTTCCTTAGTATTCCGTCAATTTTCACAATATCGAATACACTAGTACCAGCAAAACAGCAACAACACTGCCTAAACACTTATGAGCGGTGGTGTATGTAGTTGTTAACACAAAATGTACCTTCTCCTGGCTTGGGTATAGGTATTATTTTTGCGATTTTCCATTGTAATGGAAAATAGCCTATACGTTTTAAACAGGAAATTACAGTGTATGCTATTAATACTGATTCTTTCCTGGTTGGTTCTTGATGAGTCGGTTATTCATACAATCTGGGCCTGGAGATTTTTTTATTTTTGAGATTTTTAATAAAAGGAAAAAATTTCTCGGGATGTCGTAATCATGAATTCATTTGCCTGTATTTTCTCTTGTTCAATTTTTTTATTACATTCTCGTCAGTTTGTCTTTGATTACTACATGATAGTGCAGACGGTGCATCTATACGCCAGCAAGGCAATTTGCAAACTTTTCAGTTTTATCGTAATGAGTATAACTCCGTTTGAGATGTTGGTATCGAATGAAAATATAGTGGAAATCTGCCTCCATTTTTTCTTTAATACTTTTGGGAGATATAATAATTTATTATTATTTGAATTGGCTGCGATTTTTAATAAGGTAAGTATTTTTCCATTTTTCCGATTTTTTGAGTGTCGTATGCTATATTTCTTGTCATTTCATTTCCTATGGATTTTAAGTAAGGATACATGGAGCGCTGCTATTGACGCTATCTGATGTTTCGTAATCTTATAAGAGATTTTACTTCGTCGTGGATAAATTGCGGTACGAAAAGGTATGGATGAATTTTCTGAGGCTGATAAATCAATTTTTTGATTTAAAAGAGTTTTGAACAGTAGCCAGTTTGCATTTGTAAAATCTTTACTTGGAGCCAATCTAGAATGATGCTGGCGCCTAACATTAGAGATTCTAAACTCGACTGGAAGGTGGTCTGAGCTATGTAGTTTATTATTATTTATATTAATTATTATATATTATATTAATAAGTTCTGATATTAAAGAGTTATTGTTAGTTAGGAGAATGTCTAGTTTTCACTTCTATTTGTTAGTGTTTCAATGTCTCTTTTGAAGATATTAAGTGTCTGATTCAAACACACACCTAAAATTGTTTAAAGCACCATAATATGCTGATATGCTGCTTTTTTTTTTTTTTTTTTTAAAGGAAGTATTAATCGTCCAGTGGATTTAATGTCCTTTGAAGGTCAATTAATACCCCCTTTCATTCACGCACAGACCACCCATTCACACAATTACAGTATACCACCTGCACATTGCCAGCTCCATGTCAACCTGTAAACTACCGACCAAATGGCACAGTGGTTAAAGCTTTGGCGTTTGGATCGGGAGGTACCGGGTTCGAATCCCGATAGGGGCAGGATGCAAAGTGAAATTTCATTAACAGATTTCGATCTGTGGTGAAATGTAACACATCTATGACCCCCTGTCGGTGTGCAAAACCCATGGGCCGACCCATCTTCCATGCCGGTATAGGCTGGCATGGAGCTTGCAATGTGCAGATGGTCTTAAATCGGTCCTATAGCTGTACGTCCTCGAGTTGGCCGGTAGGCGTAAAGTAAGGACGTAAAAAGCATAACCGCGGAAGAGCAGGGTGAGCCTTGAGCCCCAAAACAGATCGCATAGTTACCAATAAAAAAAAATAAAAAATAAAAATTAAAAAAAAAAAAAAACCTGTAAACTGACATGGACGGTGGGTCGGCGCTGAATTCTGCACTCCAACAGAGGGTCTTAGTTGTGTTTATCAACATTACCGATCGTTATCGATGACGAAAATTCGCTTTGCATCCAGCCCTCTGATGGGATTCGAACTCAGTACCTCCCGCTCCAAGTGAACCGGGCCAAGTGAAGTGCTTTAATTCTGATTGAGTGATCGAATAAATTGAAGGATTGTGGTAGTAACGGGGGATGCTTTTCCTAATTATGCATATCCCGCCACACCTACGATGATTTCTATCAAGCCGGTATTTGTTAAATAATTTGATAAACCACACAGTTTGACCGTTTTATTAAGCGATGAAGAGGTACTTCCAGCTATGACCAAACAGTTGGCAACGTCTACATTACGTTGCTCAAACTTACCCTGATCGATGGCTTTGATTTTTTTGAGTATTTCAATTGGTACTTTCTGGCAGTTGAAATGAGTTAGAATAAAACGAACGATAGACTCTTCTTTCGGTTTGTAAATTTTTTGAAGAATAATTATATCAGTCTCATCTATGCTCTGTGATATTAATGATTGTTTAATATCGTATGGCCCCTATAGAGTGGGGCAAACCAGTAATTTTGAGTCTGCTTTATTAGAATTTAGTAACTGTTTAACTGAATTAAACATATTTTGTCACTTACTATAATTTTCACTTCAACACTGATAATTTTGTAATTGGTATTGTTTCACCTCGTTGTTATTTGTAGTGTACATTTGTTCGGCACTTGTAATTAAATTTTGACGTAAGATTATTAATTAATATGCTTATTTTTTTCAACTGTCCCCGATGTTTATTGCCTCTTTCATCTGACGGCGGTTGGAGACCACTCAATAGTTTCCATGTCACATGAATTTTTCGTCTCACGTGGTTAGCTCAATTACTAACGGAACTATATGAAATATTTAATTGGATTTATTCAACCAGTTTTTATTTTTAGTAACACGGTTTATTTAATTTATAATTGGTTTTCTAGAGATTTTGACTGATCAACGAATTACAAAAGACAGTAAAACATATTAACCAATAATAATATAGAACTATATAAAGTGACTTTTAAGTATGGTGGTAGATAACACTAAGTTTGGGATGGTAGATAACACTAATCTGAACAGAAAATTATATGGCAGCACATATCCTATCTGTAACCGTTATAGAAATAATTAAGGTTGCACTGTAAAATTAGTTATTGAAGGTACAAACAAGTTTTGAGGGATTTACAAAAGATGGCGTAACTAGTATTAACTCATATTGGGCTATCTTGTAACTATATTCATGATAAAGCGAGATCATTTGCCTCCAAAACTCAGTATGTTTCATTTCGCTAAAGTGTGAACAACATATTTGTTGTGCTCCAGCTATGTCAACCTTTGTGCCAACAAAACTCAATTTGAGGGAAGCGTTGCTTTCTTGTTTTATTTTGAAGAACATTGCAGCTGATGGGCATCGATTGCTGTGTGAAGCACATGGGGAACATGCTAATCAATAAAAACAGGTGAGTTCTGGTTCCGCAGTTTTAAAAGTGGCGATTTTGCCACCGCAGTGACAAAGAACGAGAATGGAGTCCAGTAAAGATTAAAGACGCTGAGTTGGAGGCGTTATTGGTCCAAGATTTATGCTGAACTCAAGAGAAGCTCGCTGAAATTTTGGGAGTGACTCAACAAGGGAATCAAAACCGTCTCCGGGTTACCATACTATCTATGGGTATGGTGCAAAACAAGGAAATTGGGTTCCGTATGAACTCAAGGCAAGAGACGTTTTTCTACGTGCGAACAACTGCTCCAAAGACAACCCAAAGCGCAGACAATTGTTGGGTAAGCTCGTTCATGCATCAACTTCAATCGTCGAACCGAATGTTCATGGGAAGAGAGGAAAGCTGTGCATCTGGTTGGATCAGTTCGGAGTGGTATACTATGAGATACACCAGCCTAACGAAACCATCGCTGGAGAACGTCATCAACAACAATTGATGCAAATAACCTGGCATTGAAGCTCAAACACCCACAATACTATATGCCAAAAGACATGACAAAGTGAACTTTCAGTACGACAACGCCCAGTCACATGTTGCAAGAGTCGTCAAGGAAATTTTGGACGCGTTTCTTAGGAATGTCCTATCACACCCGCCGTATTCACCAGACATTGCCCCTTCAGACTACCATTTGTTTCGTTCGATGACTCAAGAAACCATAAATTGGGTCGATTATTGGATCACTTCGAAACGCGAGAATTTTTTTCGGAATGCGCACGCTTCCTGAAAGATAGTAAAAGGTCGTAAAAGGTCGCTAACGATGGATAATACTTTGAATACAATACATTGTACCAATTTATTGGAATAAAGCTTCTAAATTATAAAAACTCAAAATTTATTTGTACCCCCAATACTTTGAATTTCACTAATAATTTAAAAAGTTTTACTCACAAATTTCTCAAATAAATGGTTTCTTATTGCATATTAGTTTATCGATAATAAGGTAAATTGATAATAAGTACACTTCACACTAAAAACGGTGTACATATTTTCCGAATAAATGCAATTATAACATCGAGATTCAATAGTTTAAAAGTAAAATTTAAATGATTTAAGTGAAATTCTAGCTTACTGTTAAATTTTCTAAATGTTTTAAATATAAACTTAGTCAGGTTTAAAATATAAATCAAAACAATCGATCAATTTATTACTAGAATTATTATTTAGCTTTAGGTAAACAATAGCGAAATATTTTTCGGAAGAGGATGTCTCCTCGTTTTGATCTTTTGGTAGAAGCGCTTAGGTTGCCATTTTCCGACAAAAATGATATATTGTCTTTATGTATATGTATAAAGTAAAGTCTACCTGATTCTTTGTCCGGGGTAATCTCAGAAACTATTCAACCGAAATTGATCAAATCTTCGTCAATGTACTTAGTGTTGGTCTGAAGTAGTTTTGGGCTATTTAGAATTGCATTATGTCTTCAATTTAATAAATCAAAATATACAACTCTTTCCCTGATGGCTGTTCTGATTGCTTTCTTTCTGAACTTATAAAACGCATTTCAGATCGATATCTTAATAAATATTCGTTGTAAGGGTTTTAAAAGCAACAACAAAATATATTTGATAGACAAATTACAAACCGTTTTAATAATAGTTAATTGTTTAAAAGAATAAAATAATAAATGTATAACTGAATCGAATGAATAAAGTCGAGAGTTTTTAAACCGATTCGTTACTTCGCGTACTAAGTCTCATTCATTAATGACTGAAATCACTATTCTTATAAATTGTAGAAAAATAAACCGTTTAAAATTAACGTGATTGCTAGGAAAATCTATAAGGACGTTAATAAAGGCGATAGGATAGCACAACTATAGAGGCGCGTAACGCTGAGTAATCATTTGGGCGCGAAGCGCTCACTAGCTCTACGTCGTCTAGTATATTATTTATAAATTATAGGTTATATGCCAAACGCGAAATAGCACACTACATCGGTGATTAATAATCCGAACTAGATTAACCCATCAGCACAGTAATCAGTTGTATGTTAAAGCATAACCGAACATTTTACAATTCTACACTTCGCATCCGATACAGCAAACAGATAGATAAATTAGGAAGTTTTAAATTAAAATTTAGTCTGTTGCTTATTTGTGGATTGATTTTAATAACAATTTTAATAAATTTAAAACGCTGGTGGAGCGCTGAGGTGGCCATCTTTCAAAAAAACATATCTATAAAAATAATAATTACAGCGGTGATTTCTAGTTCAATGATAAATGAGAATGCAGCATCACAAAACTTTGTATACTAATTGTAATTGTAGTTGGATGTGCATCACTAATTTCATACATACTCAAGGATTTGTTCTAAACTGATTCATCAAATTTTGATTAAACTGAAAAATATTAATGTCAATGGATAATTATTGCCTTTTCTTAAGTGTGTCATTTTTTACATGAAGCAAAATATACATAAGAGGAATCATGTAAAGATTCCGAGGTTAATCTATTTTACTTTTGGCAATCTATATAAGCCTAAGAAGAACAATGAACTATAAAATAACTATGTCGATATGTTTATAAGATACGTATATGGATTAAATATTTATAGAAAAAAAATAAATTTCTGTATATAAATATATTAAAACTATTATAAAATAAGATTAACCTCGGAAAACCTGGCTTATAAAATTTGCACTACTTGATTTCTTTTATATATTTATTGCTCGATGTTTTTTATGAGTTAATTTTTCATTTGGAGGTGCAACTAAGTAGGCTATTGAAACTAACGAAAAGCGATAACAGAATATTTTTATTTGGATCTTTCATGGTATTTTGGTAGAAATCTTATAGACAACTATAAGTGGATCTGACGGGAAAAAAAAGCTTGTTCCGGATATTTTTGTATGTTAATTTTTATTTTCATAAAATATGCCGTGCAAAAATTTCATACAAAAAAACCTGGAATGAGCTTATTATTAATGCGCTAGATGTCACATTCCCAACTTTAACAGTCGTCAATACTTAGGTTTCACGAATTTTGAGCAAATAATATTTCTTACAGCGCATCCCCAATAGAATTTCTTTTTTCTTACAGAAAAGTATGAAAAAAATTTGAGAAAAAAAATTCTCAAGTTTTTTTTTTCATACTTTTCTGTAAGGAAAAAGGAAAAGGAATTCTATTGGGGATGCTCTGTAAGTCTCTATAAGTTTCTATTGATAACCCGTTTACATGCAACTAACAAGCTTCTTCAGCAAAATGAAGAGTAAAGAATATATACTTTTTGTACGTAAGAGACAAGAAAAGCAATATAAACATGCAAAATTTAGAAGAATATTTTATTTTATATTTTTCGCAAAATCCGTCATAAAAATGAAAATGTGACCATAAAATATATTCGATTCGAGTATTTTTATGAAAAAAAAAAAAAATCGAAATCATCCGAAAAAAATTATTTTATGTTAGAAAAGTTAACCCTGGAGAGATACTCGACGCGACCGACATGACTAAGTAAAAAAGAAAAAGTTAAACTATGAGGATTTATACTGAAGCAATAATACTCGACACGACTCAGACGTGATACAAAAAAATGATTCAACTTTAACTTGTTGTTGTTGTTTAGTACTAAAGTGACATCTTACAGAAATTTTATGAAATAAGTAACTAATTATTTTTTGTTTTTGTTACCATTTTGACGTGCCATTTTTGTTGCCGTATTCATAATAAAAACAGACGCCATAGATAAAACTGTAAATGTCGATTTTGGATTAATTAAAAATAAATTAATAAAAATCCTATAAAAAAATTATGACATTACTATACTAGGTTGCTCAGTAAGTTTTGTCGTTTGATAAGAAAAACATGATTTTATGATTTGAAATACATTTTATTAATCCCTTAAGTGTGAATCCGGAAGACTGTCGAACTACGCTTTCACGATTCCTATTACCTTTTCATTGGATGAAAATCGTTTCCCATGCATGAATTTTCTTGCAAAAAATCGTTATTTAATTCACTGATTTTCGCTATAATTTTTTGAGCTGTGTGAGGGTCCGCTATCTCGATGATTTTTTTTTTTTTATCTTTTCTGACGAAGTTTTACATTCAGCTGGTCCAAAAGATTACAATAATAATCTGAGTTTATTATTTTACTAGTTTGAAGATAATCTACGAACAAAGGCTCATCCATAGTGATGAAACGACGCACAAAATCCTTTGTATCCTTTCTAAAACGCTCCAAATGTTGCTGAGAAAGTCGCATTCGAATGTGTTTTTTTCCATTGTTAGCGAATGCGACACCCATTGTGCACACAGGTTTCTGAAAGCCAAAACTTTAGTCAACATATTGCTCACACTGCCTAATGAGATCCCTAGGTCTTCTACTAAATCCTTCTCGGTTATCGACGATCTTCAAAAACCATATGCTGTATTTTTGCTACGATTTCTGGTGTTGATGCACTTTTTGGATGGCGTTCACGTGGATCATTTTCAAGGCTTGTACGGCCGCGTTTACATTCAGCAACCCATATTTTTACTGTTCTAATTGAAGGTGAAGAGTCCTTATATACTATTAACAATCGTTCGTGAATTTTTTTTTGGTGCTACACCTTCCAAAAATAAGAATTTTATCACTGCACGATATTCAATTTTTTCCATTGTAAAAAAATACTGTTACACGTTAACTTTGAACAGCTGTTAATGTCCGAATGAGTTGAAAGATCTACACGAAACTTCACATGTGTTTATAAAAAAGTAGTACCATTTTTAGAAAAATAAAACAACGAATTTAATAGCGCTATCTCTTATCGAACGAGAAAAAATTTATTGAGCAACCTAGTACATGTTTATTTCTTTCTAGCCTACTGAATATTTGTATATAGCGCATGCTTCTTATTTACCTACAAAAAATTACAGACAAAAATTGTTTTCACTTTAAAATTGTTTAAAGATTTTGTTGCACAGATTTCATAATTGAAGGCATCAGTGTAAGTTAAGTATGCTTGAAATATTAAAGATAAGTATCAGCAATTAATTAAAACATATGATTAATTTATCTTTCCAAAAACTTATTAGATTAATCCAAATTACAGGACATTAAATCTCTTCCAATGAATTGGAAGAAAATGAATGGCTAGGAATTGAATAACATCCCCAAAATTGGATTTATTTTATGAGCGTTCGCTCATTGTTTCGACTGCCATGGTGGACGATAAATAAATCGTGATAACAAATTAATAAAAATAAAATATCTCCGGTATAACGAAGATTTATATTATCAAAAGCTGAAGTTCACTAAGTATCTTAGACATCACAAAAGCTGTTACTTAACATGTGATCTGATCTTTTAAAAATCAGAAAGGTTCAAAATTTACCTTTAAGGTCCCGTTCGAATATTGCAATAACTTATTATTTAGGTTTCAGTGGTTAACACTTAGGCCGTTTTTGGCCCATTGTGATACCACGCATTCACGCCACATCATTAACCCATTCACCTACTCACACAACTACAGTATACCACCTGCACATTGCAAGCTTCATGTCAAGCTCTACATTGACATGGACGGTGGGTCGGCGCTGAATTCTGCACTCCATCAGAGGGTCTTAGTTGTGTTTATTAACATCACCCATTGTAATCGATGATGAAAAGTCGCTTTGCATCTAGCGTCTGATGGGATTCGAACCCAGTACCTCCCGGTCCAAGTGCCTAAGCTTTAACCACTACACCACTTGTTCGGTAATAACTTAATTTTTGGTTAAAATTTTGAGATTCAATGTAGTTATGATTTTCTGTTCCATAATTTATGATCCTGTTGCTGTCCGAATACATACTAATATAAATTTGTCACAATTTAATCGATTAAAAGCACTTAAAATTTATGGAACGAAATTTAATAAAGATTAACTAACATAAGAATTAAGTTGAGCATAATCTAAATATTCCTATATTCGTTTAATTAACCTAAAACACATAGATGTACTTAGCTCATACGCCGCTGTATGGATCTGATCCATTCCGGAAAAGCTGACAACATTTTTTATATAAAATCGTACATATTATAAGCAATCCGTTCCCAAGACGATACAATAAACGACAAAGAAAATTCATAATAGATGACAACAGTTGATAACGGAAGGGCGTTCGTTTAGCGGAGTATGAGTGTACTAGAAAAAGGAGAAACCAAACACGATCAGTTTAATGAAACTCCAAGTCTTCCACTAACTGCTTTATACTTTTTACACTATTTGCCTTATACCCTTGACAGACTAAGGTTTAGCTAAACGCGTTTAGCTAAACTAGTTTAGTTAATCTACTACAAAACCAATTAGGTTGACACACTATGAGGTTTAGCAAACCTTAGCTGTGTTGCTTTCAAAAGATTACAACAATAATTGCATTGTATTCAAGCCGATTGTCTTAGAATGTTAAGAAAAAAATTTTTAGGATTAGGGGAAATAAAATCATTTTATGGTTATGGTGTTTACCGCAAGGCGTTATTTTTTCTATTTTTCTCGAAAAATTTATCTTGTAGAATAATTTTGCATTTGTTATTTGATAGCAAAATACCGAATTTAATTTGTTCTATTTTATAAAATAAAAAATAATAAAATAAATATTAAGAAAATGAACCAACACAGAAAAATTAAAACGCATTAAAAAATTAAAGCCAAAAGTTGTTGCTTTCACATTTCTTAGCTAAGCTAAGCGGATTAGCGAAAGCAACACTACTCTTGTTTCAATAATAAAATACGGTAGCGCTATGTTTGTCCGGAATCGGTATTAAACAAATGTCATTCAGTGTATTTTGTTGAAACAATTACAACAACACCACCATGGTTGAAGCGAAAACTAAAGCATTTTAAAATTTTGCTTTGGCTGAATGATAACGCAGATTTGCATTAGTTGAAATAGCTGAATAGCGCTGATTCAGCTAAAGCAAAAATATTTTATTTCTCAACAAAATACAGCTATTGTCATTAATTTTCAATTGTCATTGAGTGCGGTGCATAGTTTTGTTATAATACTCGTTTAACAATACTCGTTGAAATTATAAATAATGTGTCCTTTTTCTAAATGTGTCATATATATTTCTGCTAATGTACCTGATAGTGGACTTCCTCCCAAGACAATAAAACGAGTTATGTACATAGGTACAGATTAAAAAAAATATGTGTCCCAAATACAATACCATGGTTCATTATCCGGCACTAGAAATAAGTCAAATATAGCACCAGTGGTACTTTAGCTGCGTTTTTTTTGAAAATAATCGAGTAGAGTTCGCGATAGCTATTTTCAAATTTGTCAATTTAAAATTTAATTTTTTTTTAAATTAAATAATTTAGATTTAATATGAATCAATCTATGTATAACCAAAAAAATCCATCATAAAAGTGGTATGATTTTCTTGTAATATCGTTGTTCTGTATAGTTCTGAACTACTCCGTTATTATACAGAACTATACAGAACAACGATATTACAAGAAAATCATACAACTTTTATGATGGATTTTTTGATTATACATAGATTTCTATTAAATCAAAATTATTTAATTTTAAAAAACTTAAATTTTTAATTTCAAATTGACAAATATGAAAATAGCTATCGGGAACTCTACTCGATTGTTTTCAAAAAAACGCAGCTTTTATTTGTCATGAACCATGATATTATAACCCTTTCCTGACCCGCATACACAATTGTGTATGTAAACGACAAACGAATATGTCAAACATAGAATTAGGTGACAATTGAAGACCAGCATACACAATTGTGTATACCATTTAATTTTGTTTTCGTCCGAAAAATAACAGTAACTATAATAATGATAAAATAATTAATATGTTATCAAAAACTATTAATTAATATGTTATATAATTAATTTGTTATCAAATTATTATGCTTTTTTCAAAAAGAATTCCGATTTAATTAAGTTCCGTTAAAATACGGAAGACATTACAACCTGTCATTATTTACATACACATTTGTGTATGGTGAACTTTAATTAAAGCAAAAAAAAAATTTTTTTGAACTCGAAAGGGATAATACGCACTCTATGGTAATGCACAAATGTGTATGCTGGTCCAAAACTCATACAAAAATCAATTTTTGACATGATACGTCTTCGCTACCCACACAATTGTGATGGCACGCATAAAAAGGAATATAACCTTTCCCGACCATTATACACAATTGTGTATGCAAATTTTGCTTACGAAAAACGAATGTGTCAAACATAGAATTATGTGTAAATTGAAGACCAATATACACATTTGTGCATACTACTTAATTTTCTGGTCAGAAAAAAAACACTAACTATAATAATAATAAAATAACTAATATGTTATCAAAAACAAATAATTAATATATTTATTAAATTTATGTGTTATCAAATTATTATGCTCTTTTTGCAGAATTCCCATTTAACTAAGATCCGTTAAAATACGGAAGACATTACTACCTGTCATTATTTACATACACATTTGTGTATGTTGAAGTTAAAATGAAGCAAAAAAAAATTCGAATGAACTCGAAAGGAATAACTAAAAAAGTAAGCGGCATCTATCATTGTATCACAGTACTAAATTGCATTGTAGTATTTATAAATTTTAACCTTCATTGTTAGATGGTGCTCTCGCTAAACCCATTTTTATGCGGTAAACATAAACCGATAAACAATTATTGAGCTAAACATAAACAAATATTGAGCTATTAGTGCACTAAACCGGTTTAGTTACTAAACCTAAAACAAAACCCGTTTAGCCAAGTTGACACATTAAGAGATAAACTCGAAAAAACGACTAAACGCGTTTAGCTAATCGCTAGTCTGTCAAGGGTATTAGACACTTGGCGAAACACACTAACACTTAATAAACACATTTTATTAAACACTTGTTTTATGATGACCTAACAAATCGAAATCGATCGAGTGATTTTTTAAACTTTTTGGACCAATTTTTTAATTAAAATATTCAAAAATTAAATTTTTTGCGAAATAAACAAGTCTAACTACTTTATTCGTGCAAATTCAAGTTACGGTGTGGTTTGACTAAGTAAAATACAATTTTAAATAGTTGATTGTAAACTTTCATAAAGATCGGTAAATATTTGCCTAATTAAAAGTACGGTTGGGGTTCAGAACTGGAATTATTAATATTTCTGGTATAGATATATCACGATACAATATTTGTGATATATAGTTTACAAAATCCTTGACTTTATTGGATAATTTTTGATTTTTCAGTTCTCTCTGAACCAATAATTATTATCGTATGATATAAATTTATCTGTAACAATTATTTATATTTCTCTAATTTGATTTATTACTCGGATTTATCATTCATTATCTAAAATATATGTATAGGAAATGTAAATACATACTAGTGAAAATAATCATCACAGTATTCGGACAGGTCCTAAATTCTTAATAACAATACAAATAACATATTCAATTTACTGACAATAAACTAAGAAATATTTCTTCGTAAGCTTGAAACAATACATTGCTAACACATGCAATGTTTGTGGTATAATTACCTCAAGTTTTATTGATAAACACTGTACAAAATAAAAATAACTTCAACTTGCATGTTTAATAGTCGCCTTGATTGCATGCTATTTGCATAGACACCACAGCGCAACTGCTATAAAAATGACCTTAGAGAGTAATAATCGAATAAAATAAATTCACCTCCTCACGTACAAAAAAGACTACAATTTAACTATACGAGTACAACAATAAATTTCATAAGTAGTTCAAAAAAATTCACGAAATAAAAATCACTACGCTAAAAGCGAAAAGTTTTATATACGAGAACATAGTTAAAATGAATTTAAAGAAATGTAATTTTTAGAGATTTAAAAAATTGAAGCAACCTATAAAAATTTAAAACTAAAATTAAGCTTTCATACCTTTAATAACAATCTGATAAATTTTACATTTAATTAGATGTCAGTTAATCAGTTCAACAGATACAAATTGTTTCAGTCTATCTAAGTACTGTGAATACATTTCTATGTCGTTGTGGCCGGCACCCTAAAAATATAATATTTTAGTATAATATTCAAAAATTAGGTAATATTCAAAAATTAAAAGACTGATAAAATAAGATATATTACCTCTACCCATAACGGTTCCACCGCTCGGGGACATTTTTCATAAATTTCTAGTCCATGTGAAAAATCAATAACCTCATCTTCTGTCCCATGTATAACTAATACTGGTGATGTAACTTTAGGAACTTTATCTATACTAGGAAATGCATCAAAAAACCATGTACGCTTTGTGGCAGGAAATGCCACTCGCATACCAGACATGAGCGGCGAATGTAGTATAACGGCACCAACTTCAAACCTAAAATTAATTTAATTATTTAACCAACACATGATACATACAATCAAAAAGGTAATTAGGGGGTTATATACTTGTTAATGTACCTGCTTGCTAAATCCACCGTTGGTACTGTACCTATACTTTGACCATATAGTATTATATTTTCAGGACTAATACCGTACCGT